>CAJNDS010002313.1:855000-917500 GCA_905221605.1 Symbiodinium natans
GTGTGTGTGTGTGGGTGCGTGCGTGGGTGTTGCATTGACACGCAACACTGAAGCACAGCACATAGACCTATTTTAATTAGAATAAGCATTTTGGCTTGTCATAGGGCTATATTGGGGAGAAGATTGGTGCTCATTTAAGCTCCTGTTTCTTGGCAGGCTTCAACAGAGAATATAAGGGAATTGAGTAGTTTCAGTGTAGGGATCCTCAAGCAGAAGTCTTTCAATCCTGAGCGGATCGTGAAAAACGCCCCAGCCCCGCACAAGCAGTCCAATACAGGAGCTTAGCTAACTACCAAAACCCTGCTTAAGACCGAACATGAACCTGCTGTAAACACACAAGCCCGCACACCAATCATAATTCCTATTTTCGTTTTTACCTACACCCTATGGAGCCTCAACCCTAAAGAATTCAGGGCCTTGTCGGAGTTCAAGGCAGCCCTAAACCCTAAACCCTAAACCCTAAACCCTAAACCCTAAACCCTAAACCCTAAACCCTAAACCCTAAGCCCCTAAGCCCCTAAACCCCTAAACCCCTAAACCCTACACCAGCCGCCAGAGTCGCCCCGCCTCGTCTTCTGGCCCCAAGCGCCTGGCAGAAGGGCCGTCCTCTTGTGAGCCAGAGGCTTGTTCCGTCTGCATCGCCATTTGATACCTGTAGGGTTTAGGGTTTAGGGTTTAGGGTTTAGGGTTTAGGGTTAAGGTGTTTTAGGGTTTTAGGGTGTAGGGTTGAGGGTGTAGGACGTAGGGCTCAGGGTTTAGGGTGTAGGGTCTGCCACCATATGCCACCATGTACCGCAACCTTTCCTGAGCGAAAAGACCGTTGCTTTGGGAACTGGGTGTGCAGGTTAGGGAGACCCTGAACCCAAAACCCCAAACCCTAAACCCCAAACCCTAAACCCCAAACTCTAAACCCCAAACCCTAAACTCTAAACCCCAAACCCTAAACCCTAAACCCCAAACCCTAAACCCCAAACCCTAAACCGCAAACCCTAAACCCTAAACCCAATAGACCCGAACCCTAGACCCAACCCCTGAGTGCCCCCGAAATGGCGCGATTTTTAGGGCTTACTTCCGCATGAGAAGCGGGTCCCTGAAAGGGAACACTAACTGCCTGGAGGTTCATGGGTCTAGGGTTTAGGGTTTAGGGCTTAGGGCTTAGGGTTTAGGGTTTAGGGATGTCGGATTTAGGGTCTAGGGTCCAATTCTAAGTCTACTTATGACGTGCTTAGAGGACGTAGGGGGGTTTGTAAGTACAGCTATAATTGGGGTTACAAGTACCCTGAACTGGGATATCTTACATAATCGCCCCGCTTAAAACTGCCTTGAACGTAGGGTTTTGTGGAAGAAGTATAGGCCCAGCTAGGGTTCCTCGACAGTACTTCGAACTCTACATGGTCACTTCTCTAAATTGTGGTCCCTTCGGGGGTCACTGTTGGGAGCATAAAATTTAAAAGTACGACCGCAAATCATACATACATATATTTATCAAACGCACTGAAAATGAATTCTTCCGGTGTCGAAAGTAATGTTCGGTTTCGGGTTGAGGGTTTGGGGTCTAAGATTTGGGGTGCTAATGAGGAACTTGGAGCATGCTATCAGAATTTTCAGGGTTAGGGTTTAGGGACTATACCCAGCACCCAAACCCTGTACCTTTATAAAGTCATCTACTAAGGACCCCGATATGCACTGAGCTAGACTCCCTCAGTGTCGGGCATAGGGTTCCCCGGCTACTACTTGCCCAAGAACCCTCCCCCCCCCTCACCAAAAAAAAACAAGCCGGAGAGCCCAAAAAACCGTGAGACCCTTAAGCCCTAAAAACCCGAAAATCCCTTAAGCCCTAAAAACCCGAAAACACCTAAAAGCCCTAAAGACCCGAGCCCTAAAGCCCAAAAAGCCATAAGAACCCTAAAAGCCTTGAAGCCTCGTACCTCAAACCCTAAAACCTATACTCTGAGGCAAGGCGCGGCAGTGTGACGGAGAACGTGGAGCCCTGGCCTTTCACGGAGTCCGCCTCAAGATTCTTGTGGTGCTGAGTCATGGTGTAGGGTTGTTTTAGGGTTTAGGTTTCAGGTAGGGGCGTTCAATATAGGGGCGCGAACAATTAGAAAAGTGCTTTGGGGGTTGTCATAGTAAAACTCTAAAGGGACCCTAACGGAATACTGTTCGTACGTATTCCAACCCCTATAGTAGGTGTTCAGGGAAGGGTTGAGGGCTTTTTGGGTTCATGGGTTCAGTAGACCCTAAACCCTAAACCCTAAACCCTAAACCCTAAACCCTAAACCCGGCTTGAGGGCTCAGCTCTAGGTCGCCGTGGCAAAGGGTTTCGTGGCTGAGGGGATGTCGAGCCTTCGGATTCAGGGGCTCAAGGGCTGAGTTTTAGGGTTTAGGGTTTAGGGTTTAGGGCTTCAGGTCTTTGGGGTTGGGGGGGGTGGGGTGTTTCTAAACGGGCTTTGGTGGGTGCAGACACATCGCAACGAGGACATCTGAGGGGCCCTGCACAAGATTTCCTGGATCCCAAGTTCTCCACGTACCCATGACCAAAATTCCCAAACGGGTCAAAAGGCAAAAAAACAACAACAACTTGCAATAGCGCATCTTGCGAGCGGCTCGGGTTAGGGGGTTAGGGAAGGTGTATGTGTGTGTGTGTGTGTGTGTGTGTGTGTCTGTGTTTGTCCTTGATACAACTGCCTCTCCGCTCAGACAGTAAATCAGGTGGGGCCTCCCCATTTCCCGTAGCAACATCTCCAACAGCAGAAAAAAAGTCCTCAGCGAAATTGCTAAACCCTAAACCCTAAACCCTAAACCCTAAACCCTAAACCCCATGCCCTATATCCCTAAATCCTACAACGCTTCTGCCCTTGTCCAGCTGTGGCGCCGTGACGTCTCCTCCATGCTTGCGGGCGATTTCTCGACAGATTGCCAATCCGAGGCCCAGGCCCTTGTACCTGCAGGGTATGACGTAGGGTTGTTGGATTTAGGGTTGTTGGATGTAAGGTTTAGGGTTTACAGGGTTTAGGGTTTGCTGCTTAGGGTTTCGGGCTACCCGAGTAACCCTGCACCCAGGAATGCAGGCGAATTTCCTGTGCGAGGTCTAGATTGCGCTAGGGTAGGTGTGGCGGCCAACGGTCTAGGGGCAGGGTTGCCGGTCAAGGGCCGGCACAGCAGAATCTAGCCTTTGGGGCACAGCCCTAAACCCTAAACCCTAAACCCTGAACCTTAAACCCCAAACCCCAAACCCTCAAGCCCAAGCCCACCTGCGGCTTTCGGATATATCCTCTTGGTCGAAGGGCTCGAAGATTCGCCAAATCTGGTCTTCAGCAACTCCGATGCCTGCATCCCAAAACCCTAAACGGGTTTAGCGTTTGGGGTTTAGGGTTGGGATGTTCGCCCTTATGCTAACAGTCCTTAATAGGGATTATGGTACCCCCTACTATATTCCCTATCCAGGACTGTTAGTACAAGGGGGAGCATCCCAACCCGAAGCCCTCATTTAGAGTTTGGGAGTTTGGGGGTGGGTTAAGGTTTAGGGTTTCAAGTTTAGGGGGGGGCATAACCCTTAACTATACTCCTGTACAGCCTCAAAAAACACAATATGTTTAATGTTCCGTTGGGCTTTGTATGCTTTTAAATGGATAGTCATTCCTAAGGGGGCTCTAGAAAACCCGAAGAACTCATGTAAGTTTGGGGGGGTTGTGGTTTAGTGTTTGAGGTTTAGCACCTGCGAGGGCGCTGTAAATACCACCCTGAGGTCTGGCACCCTGTCCGTGTTTGAAAGGTCCTTGGGTACTGAGTAGAATGTAGGCTACCCACCCAGGGACCATGATTTTGGGAACTGTCTTGTGGTATGTCGACCATGGACCAGAACAGGTGAGTTTTGGGGTAGGCTCCAGTGCATATGGAACACTCATAAGAGAGAACGCCCAAGGTATTTCATCCTTTCATGCAGCCGTTTGCTGAGCTGAGCGACCAACCCGAGCTATCCCGCCGTACCTGCCTGTGTCTTTGACATGCACAGTCACTTCCTGCCGTGTGTCGTCGAAGGAAGCATCGCATTCAACAACTCCTGAACGGATTTAGCAGTGCGGGACTGGTTGCCTTCCCCTCTGCAACCTCTAAACCCCTGCCTGCCCAATCCCTACATGAAAGACCCCAGAAACCCTGGACCCGAGACCATACCTGATTTCCGGGTTCAGGGTCGACATCAAAACTCAGCAGTAGAAGCAGTAGCTTGTGCGGTGGTTTTTCTCGCGCGCGGGTGAGGGTCCCTGTCTGTGTGTCTGTCGGTGTGTCTGTCTCTGCGTCTGTCTCTGTGTCTGTCTGTCTGTCTGCCTGCCTGTCTGTCTGTCTCCCTGTCATGACCAACACGGTCTTTAAAGGAGCGGATCGTCTCAATATCTTCTGCAGTTTACCCGAGTTCGACATGAGAGCAAACACAGTCGTTGCTGCAAGCACATGGTCAAGGCCCCTGCGGTGTGCGAGTGTCTGGCGTAGTGCTGAGTCGTCAATTCATCTTCAGTTCTAGTTCGTTAATGTTAACTTGTCACCTGTCCACTCCAGCACAGGGTTTAGGGTTTAGGGTTTAGGGTTTAGGGTTTAGGGTTTAGGGTTTAGGGTTTAGGGTTTAGGGTTTAGGGTTTAGGGTTTAGGGTTTATCTTTTGTACCCAGCAATGTTAGCATGCCAGTATGGTGACTCCGAGAGCCCGTAGTGCCAGATCGTGACATTCGGATCACCCAGCCAAGCAAGATCAAGATCAGCTCCAACTTATGCTAGGTTGCCCAGTAACTTGGGATGAAAAAGGGTGCCCTTTTTTGCTTAAAGGGGTTTATAAGGGAACCTAAACCTACCAAAAGGGAATAAGGGTACTACTGGGCATCCTAGTATGTAATATAGGGGCCTTTTTGGGAAATGTTATGGTATAATTACAAAGGGGCCCATAAGGGAGCACTATTCGTAAGTATTCCGACCCCTACATGACTCGTACCCAGAGATCCGTGAGCAGATTGGCAACGACAAGCTACTCGGGGGACACATTACTGCCCAAGTATCTGGAAAAATCGTATGGCTATGCAACACCACACAGTCTTCGTCTCTCTCGGTGAACTTTGAGGTAATCACTGAAGGGAGAGCTACGCAGCTTGCAGCTTGAGCTGGCGGCACCGGGTTTTGTGCATCGCAAGTGTTTGCTGGCTAGAGGATGGGTCTTCGAAGTTAAATCCTTCAGTCATGTGGATTCTTGGGATCTAGCTGGAGTTCCATCTGAAGATACAGTATGGTCCCATAACGACAATCAACACGATCACCTGCGGGTTAGCAAAAATAAGTGTGTCCCTGTGTGTGTGTGTGTGTATGTGTTTGCGGGTGTGCTTGCTTGCTGCAAGCCTGACAGTTGAACGATGTGCACTGACCTGATCCCACTTGCACAGAATCTTCCTGTCCACGCACAGAAGGGTTTGCAGTTACATAGGAGCCCCGCCTATAATTTCCACGAAACTAATCGTCATGACTAACCTTCCTTCAAACCCTGCCCAAACCTTCGTGGGTGAACTTCACCGCGTTGGCGACGAGGTTGTAGATAAGTTGAGTGCAGCGATGCTCGTCCTTAGCAGGCAAAGTTCGCAAGCTTCAGTCTTAAGGGTAGTTTCAACCCTAACCCTAAACCCTAAACCCTAAACCCTAAATCCTAAACCCTAAACCCTAAACCCCAAATCCCCCTCCCTTAGTATGGGCCGTTAAAAGGGGGCACCTTACAAGCCTTGCATACCCTATAGAACCCAAGGGTTTTATAAATTAGAAACATCTACAGGAGGTAAAGCACCGAATTGAGGGCTCATAGAACTGCCCTCAGCTTCATGAGAAGCTAAGCTTGTCTTGCAAGGTTAAGGGAGCTTAACGTACACCCTACTGCAGTTGAATTTGGATTTAGGGCCTGGGGTGTGAGGGTGCCCTGCTTTCCTTCTCACTCTTAAGGCCTTAGGGTTTATGGGGGTGATGACTGTAAACAGGGCTTCCTGGGTTCATGAGCATCTTTGCTGCAGCGAGGGAATTTGCGTAGGGTCTGAGCTTCTCAAACAGCTGAGGGTCATTTCATCTGCAGCGGATTAGCCGCGCACTTGCTATTTTGAGGATTTCAGTTTAAGGTGTATAACGCTATCCCAACACTCTATAGATTGCAAAGTCATCTTTGAAGGCGCCATACAACTCCCCACACACACGCGCACGGACACACGGACACGCACACGCACACGTACTAAACCCTAAACCCTAAACCCTAAACCCTAAACCCTAAACCCAAAATCCTAAACCCTAAAACCCTATCCGCCCACTCCAAGCTCCAAAATCCCTGGCGTGACCGTTTAGACATCTCCTGTAAAGTCCGCCGCCTTTTACACACTTGTGTCTCCTGTTCGGGTTTAGGGTTTAGGGTTTAGGGTTTAGGGTTTAGGGTTCAGGGTTCAGGGTTCAGGGTTCAGGGTTCAGGGTTCAGGGTTCAGGGTTCAGGGTTCGGGGTTACTGGTCCCTAGATTCCCTTACCCTTGAAGAGCGGCACCTTCACACCATTAATTGCGTGGTCTTTCCAGTAGCTCAGCAAGGCCTCCGATGATCCCAATATCTCAAAACATAGCGTCTGGCTAAATCCCGGCTCTCCTGTCCTTCGGGGTTTAGGGTTTAGGGTTTAGGGTTTAGGGTTTAGGGTTTAGGGTTTAGGGTTTAGGGTTTAGGGTTTAGGGTTTAGGGTTTAGGGAATCTTGTTGCAGCGACAATTAGACCATTGAATAAAGATCACCTAGATACCCAATTCTGACCCCCGACACCAAGTAGACTTGTCCCCGAGGTGCAAGGACACGATTAAGTTTTTTAAACTACTAATTGCTTAAGACCCCCCCATAAAAAAGCAACAACACATTCTTCCTTATAACGCTAATATAGGGATTGTCATCTTTTGCGGGGGGTGGGGGGGTTACTTATAAGCAGATAGTTTTTGGTTTTGCTAGAAGCTGCTAGCATGGACATGCCAGGCCATAACCTCCAAGCTGAACACCCCGCCCAAGGCTACTTGGCAGTACAGAGACAAGTTCATTCCTCCAACAATGTTTGCTGCTTGCTGCATGCTGCGCCTACCCACCAATCTTCCTTGTTTCAGCGTTGCAGAAAAGTCTTTTGGACCCTAAACCCTAAACCCTAAACCCCAAACCCTAAAAAAGAAAAGAGCGACCATCATGCCAAGCATGGCTCGGCTTCAATGACGGGCAGGGGCGCTTTCACCTGGTCGGCCGGTGGGCCCAAGATGTTTGCGGCATGGGCTGCTAGGCCCTAAACCCTAAACCCTAAACCCTAAACCCTAAACCCTAAGCCCTAAACCTCTAGAGAAAGTCCTGGTTGGCAGGAGGACGGCCGGGTTCCTACTTTTGTTGGACTCTCAAAGTTCTATGTTTTTTTGTTTGTTGGGATGGGGGTTTAGAGGGTTTAGAGGGTTTAGCGGGTTTAGAGGGTTTAGCGGGTTTAGAGGGTTCAGAGGGTTTAGCGGGTTTAGCGGGTTTAGAGGGTTTCGTGGTTTTAGAGGGTTTAGAGGGTTTACCAGGTTTTACTAGGGTTTTTTGAGGGTGTAGGGGGGAGACCCTAAATGGTTTAGGGTGGGTTAAATAGTCGAAACCCTAAACCCTAAACCCTAAACCCTAAACCCTAAACCCTAAACCCTAAACCCTAAACCCTAACCCCAAACCCTAAACCGGAAACTCCGGGTGGGCTTTAGGGGGCCAGAGGAGTCGCCTGCCTAAACTTCGGGCTTGGGGGAGCTTGGGATTTGTGGCTCAACTAAGCCCTAAACTGCCCTAAGCCCCTAAACCCCAAACGCTAAGCCCTAAACCCTAAAGGGTTGAGGGGGTTTGTTGAACTCAGCTTCGGGTCTGTAGGCGCATGTATGTCAGGATGGTAAGGGGAGACTGCAGGTACGCCTTGAGGCTCCTGTGCTCCATGGCGCCGGGTCTATAGGGTTTGGAGTTTGGGGTTGAGAGTTTAGGATCTGGGGTTTTGGGGTGACTTAAGTACAGGGCTGTGGGTGAAAAGTTCATTGTTTCGGGGTTTCGGATGTCGGGGCGGAGGCTTTAGTCCCCAAACACCCCGCAACAAACTCTGAACCTCAGTGTGTGTAACTCCTAACCCCAAAACCCACCGGTTGAACTCCTCAGTCTTCCCTGCCACCTTCTTGCGTGGGTAGGGTACTCTGGTACGGAAGCCAGGTACCCCCCCCCCCCCCCTCCCTCGTCTCACGCCTTGGGATCAGGGTCGGTCCATAGCATTTGGGGTTGAGTGTCTTCGGGCTCCCTACGCCCCTGCATGTTGTAGGGACTTACACCAGGAAGACTCTGAACGCCCTAAACCCTAAACCCTAAACCCTAATGTCGGGGCCTTGTTGATCAACTTGATCTTCGACTTCGTACCGCTGAGGCCGGCGGTCGCTTTATCTGTGCGCTCGTGCATAGACTTCTCGCACAGTAGCATCACCTCAGGGAATTTAGGGTTTAGGGTTTCAGGGTTTAGGATTCAATTTAGACAACCTTCAGCTTGGAAAACTCAGCCAAAAAAGCGGTCTTAAATCAAGAACCCAGCGGAATGCGCAGGGAGTCCTATGATATTCCGGATTTAGGGTTTGGGGTTCATAGTCCCTGTCTCGAATTGAGGATGCTTCCGGGTTGTCCTGGGGCGCTCTTTGGGGAAAAGCCTTCACGATTTGGGGTTTAGGTTTCTGGCTACCCTATAGGAGCACTTCCCAATTCGAGAGGTTCATAGCTCACAGGAGTATTGCATGAGCGGGGGGCCTGCCTAGCCTCGGGATATGTGGCTCTCCAGAAAGGATTAGGGGTTTCGGGAGTTTATCCGAGGCTTCTAGGGTCTACAGCCTCTGATACGAACAAGAGTCACCCACCCTGGCTGAACCTGTGAAGCAGAGAAGACGCATCAAATGACCAGTGCCCAAAACGGGTGGGGCCCGCAGAAGGGCACCCCTTATACACCCCTTATATACCCCATACAAAGTAAGGTTAGGGGATTAGGGTTTAGGGTTTAAGGTTTAGGGTTTAGGGTTTAGGGTTTAGGGTTTAGGGTTGAGGGTTTGGGGTATAGGGTTTAGGGTTTAGGGTTTAGGGCCCATACATCAGAACCCTTGAGAGGATCAGAATCTAGACCCAGGAGAAACCTTGGAATAAAAAAGGTGCTCTTCTTGGCTGAAAATTATGGGGTTATAAGGGAACCTGAGCCCGCGGTTTAGGGTTTAGGGTTTAGGGATTTCTCCAGATTTCGGGGGTCCGAACGGGAGGAAAAGATGCTAACAAAAACTCCCCCGCGCGGAAGCCACCTCTTCGATGATGGTTTGTAGCTGCACCCGCCCGGGAACAAGTTGGATGGGCTTGTCCCGCGTCAGCTCCGCAATGCTGTTGATGCTGCCTGCCAGGATGGTTTAGGGGTTTAAGGTTTTCGGTGGCCTAAGCCCTAAGCCCTAAGCCCTAAGCCCTAAGCCCTAAACCCTAAACCCTAAACCCTAAACCCTAAACCCTAAACCCTAAACCCTAAACCCCGGAGCCCTGAACCCTGAAACCCAACCCTAAATCTGTACTTGTAGGCGCAAAGAGTGGGCCGCCAAACCTTCAACCAGGGAGTTCTTTGAAGGGCCCCGCATATTGGGGTTCTCCTGCTCAATGACCTGCATTACTTGCTAAGTCCCCCGAGCTTCCAAGTACAAGTACACGAGACCTTAAACCCTAAACCCTACACTCAAAACTCTAAACCCTCAACCCCAAACCCTGATATAGACCCCCAATGGATGCGTCGCGAAAGTTCGACTCAACCAGGTCTTGGCGGGAAGTCTTAGGGTAGAGCCTGTGAGTCGAGTGGGTTGTAGGTTCTGAGGTTCGGGGTTTGGAGTTTGGGTGTTGAAAGACCCTAAACCCTAAACACTAAACCCTAAACCCCAAACCCCAGACCCCAAACCCTAAACGCCTGAAACTCTGCACCCTACTTTGTAATATAGGGTCTGGGACCAATGGCTTCCAGGCTCTGGACCAGGAAGCCTCTTCTACAGCAAAGAAGTAAGGGGAACCCTAAACCCTAACCCTAAACCCTAAACCCTAAACCCTAAACCCTAAACCCTAAACCCTAAACCCCTTTGCCTTTACTGGGGCCGACAAGTTTCCTGGTGGCATTTCTAGCCTAGAACCTGGAGTAATTTAGGTTTAGGGTTTAGGGTTTAGGGTTTGGGGTGTGGGGTTTGGGGTTTAGGGTTTATAGGGTTTGGGGTGGTCCAAGAGTAAATTAGGAATGTGGCCTTTCTGGTTTAAAGGGGGCTCAAAAGGGAACCTAGACCCCAACCAAAAGGGAAAAAGGGCCTACTCTGGGTCCCAGTTTAGGTCTTAAAAGGCCGATAAGGGAACCAAACCACAAAACAAGCGAAGAAGGGCCTACTCTGGGTCCGAGTTAGCGGCTAGTAGCGCATTCTTTGGGTTACCTGCCTGCTTCTCCCCTAAACCCTAAACCCTAAACCCTAAACCCTAAACCCGAAACCCTAAGTATCCCTCACACGCGGAAGGCAGGATGGTATGGGTCTGATTTCGGGGTTCAGAGGGTTTAGGGTTTGGGGTTTGGGGTTTAGGGTTTAGGGTTTAGGGTTTGGGTCCACAGGGATTGGGGCTCATTGGGCACCCATCTGACAACAGGGCATAGTGCAGCGCTACCCGCTTCAAGAGCTGCACATGAACAGCCCTGACCCCTCTGGTCCCTACTTTAGAGTAGACCCTGGAAAAGATATGTACTTCTTAGCTATAACTAGCTAGAAAAGGAACCCAGAACCAACAACAGTGTTGAAGTATAGTAACTATAGTACTCCAAACCCAGTACCCTAAACCCTAAACCCAAACCCTAAATGCTAAACCCTAAACCCTAAACCCCAGTGCGAGGAACCTCCGAAACCCAGAAACAACAAGCTCCTCCGCTGCACGTCCATTTTCGCCAAGGTGCTCACCATGTTGTAAAGACGCTTAGCACAGTTGTTGATCCTTGGAGTTCAGACGGGTTTAGGGTTTAGGGTTTGGGGTTTAGGGTTTACGGTTCAAACTGAGGTTAAACAGATGTGCAGCCTAAGCTATAAGCTCAAACTTTGTAAAGCCAAAACTCGATTGTTGAATGAACCCTCCCAAGACCCTAAACCCTAAACCCTAAGCCCTAAAACCCTAAACCCATACTACCTCTAAAGCCTAAACCCAAAAGACTCCAAAAGGTCATGGCATGTTTGCGGAAACCTTCGTGAAACCTAAGCCCAACCCGAAACCCTAACCCTAAACCCTAAACCCTAACTAAACCCTAAACCCTAGACCCCTGCATTTTACAAAGCCTCGCGGAAGTCCATGAACCCCTCCAAGAACCTAGCACTTTGGGGCCTGTAGGCTATGTTTCTGGCTACTACTTAGAGGGGTCCAGACATCTTCGTTCTGTTTGCGGCGCAGTGTAACTCTCCCGAACCCTTTAATCTGCTTAAGCCCCAAAACCTAAACCCCAAACCCTACCGTAAACCCAAAACCCGAAACCCAAAACCCGAAACCCAAAACCCTAGACCCTAAACCTCAAAAAGCTTTTGATGTTGTGGCAGGCCTGGGCCCGCTTGTGCGTTCGATCAGTTACCAGCGTGGTCTCGTTTCAGGGCCACAGGAAGTGCAGTGTAAAGGACGTGCGGGAATTTAAGTTGAGGCTTTTAGGGTTTTAGGGTTTAGGGTTTGGGGTTTGGGGTTTGGGGTTTGGGGTTTAGGGTTTAGGGTTTAGGGTTTAGGGTTTTGGGACTTAGGCGGCCTACCTTTTAAGGTGTATCTTCCCAGTCCCTGCCCTCGATTCACTGGTGTCCCACCCAGAAGCTATATACGTGTATTTATAATATACACATACATACATGTGTGTATACATATATATATATATAGTTCTGAAGGGCTTACATTCATGGTTGCTCCAAGTAAACCCCACAAAAGCCTGAGGCTTCACGCTCCGAAGCTATCAGCTCCAAGAATCATGTGGAAGGATCTCTGGTAGATGGACTCTGTGACCTGCCCAGTGATTTTAGGGTTTAGGGTTTAGGGTTTAGGGTTTAGGGGGTTAGGGTTGAGGGTTTAGGGTATGAGGGTTTAGGGTTTAGGGTTCAGGGTCCCTAAGCCCTAAACCCTAAACCCTAAACCCTAAACCCTAAACCCTAAACCCTAGGAACAAGAAGGGTGCCCTTCTTGGCATTAGAGGGGCTTCTAAGGGCACCAAAACCCCCGGAATCAGGGCCAACCCTGGGTCCCGGGCTTAGGAGGGTGGCCTTTGAAAAAGCTTTCGAAGCGGTTTCAGGTTCAAGGTTCAGGAGTTCGGAGGGTTTAGGGTTTTGGGTTTAGGGATTTGGGGTTTCGGCTTTAGGGTTTAGGGTTTATATAGGGTTTAGGGTTTAGGGTTTAGGATTAATTTAGGGTTAAGGGTTAAGGGTATTGGAGAGGGACAGGACACTTTAGAAACTTGGGATGGACACACAAAGACAAACACACAAACAAACAAACAAAGCACACATGCACGCATACACCACACACACACACATCTTCTCATTGAATCTACGCTCCGAGAACCCCTTACTCGCAGGCGCAGCCCAATGCATCAATGCCTCGTCGATGGACTTTTGGGCGAGGCCAATCAACCTTAGCATGCGGTGCAGGGTTTAGGAGTTAGGAGTTGACGAAAAAAAAGGGACCCCTAACATAGACCCCCAAATATTAGGATTCCCGTATCATAAGGACCCCGATGATGTGCCCCTCCCTAAACCCTAAACCCTAAACCCCAAACCCCAAACCCTAAACCCTAAACCCTGAACCCTTAGGGCTTGGGCTTTAGGGTGTCGGATGAACGGAGCCCATTCCAGCCGAAACAAGCGCCGAACCTCAGCCCTATAAGCAGTAGCCGTTCAGGATGCCAGGGTCCTTGTTGCATAGGCTAAACCACCCTAAACCCTAAACCCTAAACCCTAAACCCTAAACCTGAACCCTAAACCCTAAACCCTAAACCCTAAACCCTAAACCCTGAACCCTGAACCCTGAACCCTGAACCCTGAACCCGAAAAGCAGGCAGGAGGCTCCTCCATGGGCACCTTCAAGCGATTGGACACCTGGGATACTAGCGCGATGCACAGCCAGGGTTTTGGATTTAGGGTTTGGGGTTTAGGGTGGCCCAAGAGTAACCTAGGAACAAACCGGGTGCCCATTTTGGCCCAAAAAACAGCATAGAAGGGAACCCAAACCCTAACAATGGAATAAGGATATGCTGGGGTCCTAGACAAACGATTGTACCTACTGGCTGCCTTGTACCCAGCTACGGTCGCACCGTTGCAGTCCGGAGGACTAACGAGGCAAGATAAGAGAGGTTTAGGGTTTCGGGTTTAGGCTTAGGGTTTAGGGTTTAGGGTTTAGGGTTTAGGGTTTAGGGTTTAGGGTTTAGGGTTTAGGGTTTAGGGTTTAGGGTTTAGGGTTTAGGGTTTAGGGTTTAGGGTTTAGGGTTTAGGGTTTAGGGTTTAGGACCACACACAACAAGTTTCAAGCACGCCCGGGGTACTAAGTCAAGGCTTGAAGAGTGGAATCCTGAGCCCGAAGTCTTCGCAACACTGCCGGCTGCAGTGATGTGTGAGATGTTCGTTTGAAGCCTTTCAAGGTTCAACGTGAGCTGGAAGGCTACCACGCTTCGGGAAACCATAGATGGGGGGACTTAGAGTAACTTAACAGGGACCCTACCCTGACTGGGGCTGCCCTGCTTAAGAGCCCTACATCATACTATGGGTACTAAGTCCACTAAACCCTAAACCCTAAACCCTAAACCCTAAACCCTAAACCCTAAACCCTAAACCCTAACCCCAAAACCTCACTCATCAGCTGTTCGAAGAGGCGATTCCGGATCCCCCCAAACGACAAGCTGTATCTGACGAATGTTTCTGCGGCTTAGGGTTTAACAAATGGTTTAGGATTTAGGGTTTAGGGTTTAGGGTTTAGGGTTTAGGGTTTAGGGTTTAGGGTTTAGGGTTTGCGGGGGCAGAGGACTTTGATATCATTCGGAAGGGAGCAACACTCGCATCAAGGAATAATGCTGGGCATTGGCACTCTGAGTTTTCGAACGCTCCTACACAGGGTTTCGGGATTAGGTATTATGGAGGCTACTCTCCATTGCACCACCAAGCCTAAACCCTAAACTAACCCTAAACCCTAAACCCTAAACCCTAAACCCTAAAACCTAAACCCTAAACCCCAAGCCCTAAACCCTAAACCCTAAACCACCAGTTGGCCAATGGGTGGGGAGGTTGTTAGGGCTGGCAACTCGCAAAGCATAGCTGAGATATGGTAACCTTTCAATCGGGACAACCTAAACTAGCCCTAAACCCTAAAACCTAAACTTCTAAACCCTAAACCCTAAACCCTAAAGCCCTAACCCCTAAACCCTAAACCCTAAACCCCTGCTGTTAAATACCCTGAACTCGAGTCTCCAAGCCCCGAAGCCCAAACTTTGCTGTGCCGGGCGGGCGGCCACCTGCGTCAGCGAATAAACCCTAAAACCCTAAAACCCTAAAACCCTAAAACCCTAAAACCCTAAAACCCTAAAACCCTAAAACCCTAAAACCCTAAAACCCTAAAACCCTAAAACCCTAAAACCCCAAAACCCTAAACCCTAAACCCTAAACCCGGGCGGGCGGCCACCTGCATCAGCGAGGCCTTCCGTTGGATGAAGCCTCTCTGCATCGTGATGTCCTGCCCGAAGCAGATGACGCCTGCACGTTCCAGCAATGGGCGCTACTTTTTGGGGTTCGATTCCCCCCTAAGCCAACCCTATAAAGTGCCTTCTTAAGGGGGTTATCGGGCATAAGAGCCTTAGGCCTTAGATTCCCCCTAGCCAACCCTATTAAAAGTGTCTTCTTAAGAACCGTCAAACCCTAAACCCTAAACCCTAAACCCTAAACCCGAAACCCTAAACCCTAAACCCTAAACCCTAAACCCTAAACCCTAAACCCTCCAAAAGTGCCTTCTTAAGGGGGTGTAATCGGGCATAACAGCCCATGCACTTTGTGTGGGCCAGAACGGGAGCTGGTGGAAGTGAAGAGCGAGAGAACCTAATATTTAGGGTTTAGGGTTTAGGGTTTAGGGTTGAAGGTTCAGGGTTCAGGGTTCAGGGTTCAGGGTTTAGGGTTTAGGGTTTTACGATTTCCTAGTTCAGATATGCGTGGTTGTCAAAGTTATGGTCCCTTTTGGGGTCACGAATACGCCACCTACTATTTAGTGCGTCCAAAAACGGACCCTAATGTTGACAACTACCCATGTCTGAACTGGGAAACCGTATTGCAGTTTCATTCTCTCGTGCGAGAAAGCCCACAATGCGGAGTGCTGCCAATTTTCACGAAAGTTCGAAACTTTGGCGGCTTAGGCATAGTCTGGGTTCTTCCAAAGCCTAGGGCCAATCAAGGAGCAAGTGAACGGAAGAGTATAGAACTACTTCAACACCATGGCGCACAACGGACTTTGTTCCATGACACAAGTGCTTCAAACTAGTACAAAATTTTGCGCACTGCTCATGTGAAAGAGACATGCGTCGTGAAAAACGAGGATCTGACTTCTCTTGTTATCCGGCTGACCCTAAACCGTAAACCCTAAGCCCTCAACCCTAAACCCCACACTCTAAACCCTAAACCTTAAGGCCCTCAACGCTAAACTTGCACCACTCCCGGCTTGCGGCTACTGGCACTTTCGAAACACACGCAACCCCTCACGCACCAGTCTCATGGGCTAATAACCTGTGCACAGAATCAAGGGTTTAGGGTTTAGGGTTTGGTTTAGGGTTTAGGGTTTAGGTTTGCTCGAAAAGACTACAAGCCAGCAACACATAATCCCTGGCAAGGACTGCTAGTGCTGTTCGTACAAGGGTGGACATCCCAATCGAAACGACTTCTAAGTGGCCCGCCTCAGTCAAAAAAACCTGGCATGCCAGAATCCCTGAACGTTGAAACCCCCATGCGTCTTACACACACACACACAGAGTTCAGGGTTTAGGGTTTAGGGTTTAGGGTTTAGGGCTAGGGTTTAGGGTTTAGGGTTTAGGGTTTAGGGTTTAGGGTTTAGGGTTTAGGGTTTAGGGTTTAGGGTTTAGGGTTTAGGGTTTAGGGTTTAGGGTTTAGGGTTTAGGGTTTAGGGTTTAGGGTTTAGGGTTTAGGGTTTAGGGTTTAGGGTTTAGGGTTTAGGGTTTAGGGTTTAGGGTTTAGGGCCCCGGTCCGAAGAGCCTGTGCGTGCTTCACTCATCCCTAGGGCTGCCCGGGGCGTCGGCGTCATCAAGAGGACTTTCGGACGCTCCTCCAAGTCCATGAAGCCTCGTGGTTTAGGGTTTAGGGTTTAGGGTTTAGGGTTTAGGGTTTAGTGAGGGGCCTGAAGAATGCCTTAAAGGGTGTATACGGGGCCCTAAGCCCCTACTAAGAACCAGGGGGCTGAGGGCTCACAGGACCAGTTGAAGCTTGTACCAACAGGCTGGGGAAATAATGAAGGGGGTCAAGGGTTTAGGGTTTAGGGTTTAGGGTTTATGGGGCCACAAACTTCAAGCCAACTAAGCCCTGAACCTCGGAAACGCTGAGCCGATGAGCAAGCTAGGCGTGTACCCTAAACCCTAAACCCTAAACCCTAAACCCTAAACCCTAAACCCTAAACCCTAAACCTTAAACCCTGTGTAGAGCTAAGCGTCAGAGCTCGAAGGCTTCGACCTCCAGCGTGGCAGCCTTCTGGCAGCTTTTGGCTTGCGGCACTCAGAAGTTGCTTCGGGTTTAGGGTTTAGGGTTTAGGGTTTAGGGTTTAGGGTTTAGGGTTTAGGGTTTAGGGTGTGTATGGCTTTTATAGGGGTTACTTGTAGTACAGGTCTCTTGGGTCTTGGAGCAGGACAAGGGTCCTCCTGGGCGCCGTGGATGCAGATTCTTCTAGATCGGGAGTAACCTAGGGTGTAGAGTTTAGGGTTGAGGGTTTAGGGTTTAGGGAAAAATAGTGTGCCTGTTGGTTTAAGGGGAGTGATACAGGGAACACAAGCCCTAAAAAAAGGGAGAAAGGGTCTACTTTGGGTCCTAGCAGGTGTAGGGGCAAGGCCATTGAAAGCTCATGGCCCCTTCGTCATGAACCCTAAACCCTAAACCCTAATAAACCCTAAACCCGAAACCCTAATAAACCCTAAACCCCAACAAACCCTAAACCCTAAACCCGAAACCCTAAACCCTAAACCCTAAACCCTAAACCCTAAACCGTAAACCCGGGCCTCCTGGTCCATGAGCATTGCCCTCCGAAGGGAGTGCTCCCAGCTGGGCGACGTGGCGAAACATCCGAGGTGTTTGCCTGGCAACGCCCCCACACCAAAGCCGCCGTTAGGGTTTAGGGTTTAGGGTTTGGGGTTTAGGGTTTGGGGTTTGGGGTTTGGGGCTTGGGGCTTGGGGTTTGGGGTTTGGGGGTTGGGGTTTGGGGGGTTGGGGGTTGGGGTTTGGGGTTTGGGGCTTGGGTTTGGGGTTTGGGGGCGCTGCCGCTTTTGCACGCTTGGGTCCCAGGGTTTGGGCTCCGGGGTGTTGGGAAGCCTTAGACCCGAAACCCCCCAAAAAAACAACGAAAACCCCAAACCGGAAAGCTCAAAGCCAAGAAGGCTTGGCCCAAAGTCTGAATTTAGGCCCTGCAAGCCCATAATCGGTTTAGGGTTTAGGGTTTAGGGTTTAGGGCTTAGGGTTTAGGGTTCCCTCAAGCCATGGAGCACACAGCGCAGCCCAGCATACTCTTTAGTTTAGGAACGTTTCATCGTTAAAACTTACCCTAAGGGTCCATGTACCCCATCTTGGTAGCACAGCAACCGTAAACCCTAAACCCTAAACCCTAAACCCTAAACGCATTTTTTGCTGGTGACTTTATAAGGGAACCCAGAACCACAAAAAGGGTAAAGGGTACCACTGGGGCTACCAAGCCATTATTCGATACTGGAGCCCCAAGGTCTCTAGAAAGGAAGTCCGTTTAAGGCCCAAGCTATACTCCCTTTAGAACCTTAATAAACATAGTATGTTTAATATATATATATATATATGTATATCCTCTTGGGTTTTATATAAACAAAAAGTAAAAAATGATTCCCAAGGGGGGTATAGCAAGTATTCCCTCTTTGGGCACAACAATTACCCGCTTGAAGCTCGACACAACGCAGCCCCGAGCGGCAAAAACAGTTTCTTTGTTCCGAAGCCTGGAACATCCCTTAACCCTGTATAGGGTTTAGGGTTTAGGGTTTAGGGTCCTAAACCCTAAACCCTAAATCCTAAACCCCTTTTAACCCTGAGCATCTCACACTCTGAACCTCCTCGGCATACCTTTAGTCCATGAATTGGTTATAAAGAGGGTACCGTGAGCAGTGAGGAGCCTCATTCTCCAAACCCGAAAAGCCTCAACCCTGCACCCCTTCATTTTCCAGTTCCGAGACTGAGACCCAAAAAACTCACCGATACGGTTTTAGGGTTAGGGTTTAGGGTTTAGGGTTTAGGGTTTAGGGTTAAGGGTTAAGGGTTAAGGGTTAAGGGTTTAGGGTTTAGGGTTTAGGGTTTAGGGGGGTCTTGGGGGCCGATTTGGGGTTCGGCTAGGTCCGTATGAGGTTTGAGGGCCTTTGATCTGCATTGCCGGCACGCCAATTCTTTGCGCCATCCACGTGTTCCACCAAACTATCCTGCAGTGAAATAGTCTCAGGGGGTCTGCAAGCAAATAGTAGCAAATCGCGCGAAGATCTAGGGGCATAGTCTTGCGGTTTTTCCGGCAGGGCTTTAGGGTTAGGAGTTTTGGGGGGCCGGTGGAAAGTCCAGCAAAAAATGACGGTAAGGCTGCGCTGATCGAACGCCCTAAACCCTAAACCCTGAACCCTAAACCCCGAACACAGAATTCACAACGGGTCCGGTAATCGCTCTCGATCTCGATGATTGGCGCATTGGCACAGTCCAGGAGCAGCGAGAGGCATTCCTTGCTTCTTATCAGGTGGAGGGATTCTGTACTCGCCGGGTCGACCTACAAGGAGGGGCCCCCATACTATACCAACTGTAGTTAAGGGACATCTAACCTAAGTTGGGATCCTTATAACCCACTTTAGCGTCCTTAAAACTCTACTCACAACTAGAGCCCCTCCTTGTAGGTACCCTTCGTTTAGCTTCATGGCCTTCTCATCATGATGTTAAGGGATCCTTCGGCTGCCCCAAACAAGGGAATCCGGGCCAGAGGCATGTTCATTATTGAAGGGTTTAGGGCTTAGGGTTAGGGTTTAAGGTTTTTTGCATCCGTAGATACCCCCAAAAACCTGACTCGGTCCCAGCAGAACAAGAAGTCCCACCGGCTGGGCTCTGGGAGGAGTGGGTACAGCACTTCGGTGACAAGGGTTCAGATTTCAGCCTTTAAACAATACACCTTAAACCCAAAACCCTATAGACCCTCAGCCCTAAACCCGCCACCCTTCTCACCTGTGTTGGGATATAGGCGGGCGCAGTCGAGCGCTCAGCGCTACCAGGGCAGACTCGGCCGGGCTAGGTTTAGGGTGTATTCGGGTTTTGGTTTAGGGTTTAGGGTTTAGGGCTTAGGACTTAGGGCTTAGGGCTTAGGGTTTAGGGTTTGGGGTTTAGGATTTAAGGTTTAAGCCTTCAGGAAGCGGCCTGATTCAATGAAAAGCCCTTCGGCCTCCCGAAGCAGCAACCGGAAACCCCCAACTGCATCCAGTTTAGGGTTTAGGGTTTAGGGTTTAGGGTTTAGGGTTTAGGGTTTAGGGTTTAGGTTAGGGTTTAGGAAGCTCAGATACGCCCACCCTTACTTGCGGAAGCGTACCTGTTTTCCAGCAAACTTGACAACGCCCCTTCTCTGAGCCACAATGCCTCGAACGTATGCGACTGTGAGTTTGGCTTCCCTAAACCCTAAACCCTAAAACTTAACCCTAAACCCTAAACCCTAAACCCTAAACCCTGAACCCTGAACCCTGAACCCTGAACCCCAAACCCTAAACCCTATTGGCGGGCTCCGGTGTGGCTCGCAGTGAGTTGTGATTGGGCGGCCCTGGGGTGTGCATGTCTTCACACTATTGCGTTCAGCTGACCAATGCTACACCTTGAACCCTAAACCCTAAACCCTAAACCCTACACCCTAAACCCTCAACCCTCAACCCTCAACCCTAGCCCTAAGAAGCCCCTAAGCCTAGACTGCTCGGAGGCTTTCCTGCCGGGTTTCTGCAACCGCTTGAGCTGCATTCCTTGCCTTGCGGATCTGCGTCACATCTTGACCCATACACAGGACCTGAGATGCGGGTTGGGGTTTAGGGTTTAGGGTTTGGGGTTTAGGGTTTAGGGTTTAGGGTTTGGGGTTTGGTGTCTAGGGTTTTGGGTTTGAGGTTTAGGGTTTAAGGCTTCGGGTGAGCCCTCATCCTTTGTCAGGCATGTGCTACTCCTGAAACTACTAGGCGGATGTGAACTATGCCCTTCTCACCGTCCTGCAGTGCATCTCTCCAGGAAAGTAGGAAGCCAGCAGACGCTCGGAGTCTTGCACAGGTTCCAGGGTCCAGGGTTCAGGGTTTAGAACTCTAAACCCTAAACCCTAAACCCTAAACCCTAAACCCTAAACCCTAAACCCTAAACCCTAAACCCTAAACCCTAAACCCTAAACCCTAAACCCTAAACCCTAAACCCTAGCTCTGACCCTAAACCCTCAAAGTGCTAAAGAACCCACCAACCAACCATATTTTAGGGTAGTTACATGGCCCCTGGGCCCTTAGAAACGGGACCCCTTATATAGCCCTTATATACCCTACACCAACTAAGGGCCCATGCCCATACATCAGAACCCTTTAAGGGAGGTAAGGGACCACATCCCCATGAAACTTTGTTCAGAAAGGGCCCTCACAGTCCTAGCACCCCTGACTCCCCCCAGGAGCCAGCGGGTGAAATCTGAACAGGGTATATAGCGACGCGTGAACTGTGTGCCTGCTCCGCTACTCCGCGGTATCCTGGCTCGAAACTACACGCCTCCAGGTTTCGGAGTTTTAACCCCAGACTACGATTCGCTTAAAAGCCCCCCGCCCCCCCCCCCTCCCCCGGGCAAAAAAAAAGCTACTATTCTTCCTTATAAGGGCAATAGAGGGGTTGTTATCTGTCATCTTTTGCGGGTTCTTCTAAGCCAAACGTAGCAGGCTGTTCGGCCAGGAGGCGCCAACGACTTTTCCGTGTGGATCCCGCTGGCACGTCGCACTCACCACCACCTCAGGGACCCAAATGAACCCCGAAATTGGGACCATATACCCGAAACGACTATAACTCCTACTACGGTAATTTTGGGCCTCAAGCCCATTCTAAGATACCCTACACTACGATATTTCCTACTAAAGTGATGATGGGCCTTAGGCCCTTTTAGGGTTCGGTTTATGGTTTAGGGCTTGAGGTTTGGGGTTTATTTAGGGTTTAGGGTTTAGGGTTTAGGGTTTAGGGTTTAGGGTTTAGGGTTTAGGGGATTTGGTCCCCAAGGCGCCGAGCAATGACTCTGGTCCTTCTTGCCGCTGGCGAAGTAGCCAGGCTCCTGACGATGCGATCCAGGGTTGAGGGTTTAGGGTTTAGGGTTAGGGTTTAGGGTTTAGGGTTTAGGGTTTAGGGTTTAGGGTTTAGGGTTTAGGGTTTAGGGTTTAGGGTTTAGGGTTTAGGTTTAGGGTTTAGGGTTTAGGTTTAGGGTTTAGGGTTTAGGGTTTAGGGTTTAGGGTTTAGGGTTTAGGGTTTAGGGTTTAGGGGTTTAGGGTTTAGGGTTTAGGGTTTAGGGTTTAGGGTCGACTTTGCCGTCGCTCCACCCTCATCATCTCGGGAGGTTTAGGGTCTGTAGGGTTAAACCCTACACCCTAAACCCTGGACCCTAACACCCCAAAACCCTGAACCCTAGGACCCTAAACCCTGAACCCTAAAATCTAAAATCCTTAAACCCTGAACCCTAAACCCCTAAGACCCGAAACTCTGATCCCTAAAACCCTTAAACCCTGAACCCGAAAACCCTAAAGGGCTGCTGATGTTTCAGGGTCCCCCAAGGAAAGCGCCGAAGGGTGTCATAGCCGCTATAGCCAAGACAAGAAGAGCAGCGGCCGGTCATGAAAACTCGCTACATGCTGCGAATTGCTTAAGAACCCCCCCCCCCCCCCCCCCCCCCCCCCCCCCTTCATTATAAGGGTAGCTTAAAGAGGGAGTACTTTGCTTCTGGAACATGTTTAGGTTTTAGGGTTTAGGGTCTACGTTTAGGGTTTAGGGTCCGTGTAATACAGGGTTTAGGGTTTAGGGTTTAGGGTTTAGGGTAGTTCGGATGGTTGATTGGCTCCCAAGTCCAATCGCCAAGGTCTGGACATGTTTTCCCAAACAACAGGAGCATGTTGATGAAAGAACTCAACGGTGGACTCAACCCTAAACCCTAAACCCTACACCCTCACCCTAAACCCTAAACCCAAAACCCAAAACCCTAAACCTAAACCCAGCTGCCTTCGATCCTGCAAGGCCTGCAGAAATCCAGGGACATGAACAGAAACGACGAGGTGTGTAAGTGCAGCAGCGTGGCTTTTCTGAGGATGAGTCCAAGGCCGTAAGTTAGGGTTTAGGGTTTAGGGTTTAGGGTTTAGGGTTTAGGGTTTTGGCTTTTGGGTTTAGGGTTTAGGGTTTAGGACCCTAAACCTGCGTCCCCGAGGCAGCAGCGGTCCTGACAGTCTTGCTGCCCCGTGCCAGCGCGGCTTGCGAAGTCCAGTTCGAGCACTTCCTTGCTCTCGCGGCTCATTAAGGTTCAGGGTTTAGGGTTTAGGGTTTAGGGTTTAGCGCCGTTTAGGGCTCCGGGACGTGCAGGGCGTAGGGTTCATGGGTTTAGGTTGTCTAGAGTACACGGTGTCGAGGGCATGTAGAAGGCATAATATAGGGGCCTGAGTGATAAGAATAGGGTTAGGGTGTTGGGGGGTATTATAGTACAATTTCAAAGGGACCATAAGAGAATATTACTCGCAATTATTCCTAAACCCTAAACCCTAAACCCTAAACCCTCAACCCTCAACCCTAAACCCTCAACCCTCAACCCGGAACCCTAAACCCGACATTGCACGGTCATGCTGATGCCCGTCATTGCACTGCCTGAGATTCAGGTCGCGGGCCTCCTTCGTATTGCCCTAACCCGTGACAGCTGTGGCCCTAAGGGTCCATGGGTTTAGGGTTCAGGGTCCAGGGTCCAGGGTTTAGGGTTTAGGGTTTAGGGTTTAGGGTTTAGGGCTTAGGGATCATATATTTGAGCCCCACAGTCCCTATATAGGAAGTACTCTAAGGCCCAAGTACTCCCTATTTAGGTACATTGGCCCTGAGGGTGGGGTGTTGGGTTCAAGGTTGAGCCTATGGGGTTTAGGGATGAGGGTTTAGGGTTCAAGGTTTGGGTTTTTCAGGGCTTCGGAGTTACGCTTGCAGGTGATTGGCTTTCAGGGTTTTAGTTTACGGTTTCGGCTGCAGGGCTGTAGAGTTTCGGGTCAGGTGCTTAGGGTTCGCAACGTTTCGGCACAGATGCCCCATCATTGCCGGCAAGTGCATCTAGCAGCAGTGGTTGTCCTTGCAAGCAGCCACGTACGCCAGCTTATCTGGCACAACTTACTTACTTACCTATCCGCTTACCCACCTACCTACCTACCTACCTACTTGCTTACTTACTTACTTACTGACACACACACACACACACATGGAGACAAACTCACACACGCACGTGTCCAATCGAAGGTAGCTGGGGAAATCTGGATGCATTCGGAACCTCGTGGTGAGGCTGATGTCTTGGAAAAGCGTTTGAACGAACCTTGGGAGGTTGCCACAGTAGGTTGCCCCTTATACTAACAGTCCTTCATGCAGATTTTCGTACCCCCGATTAAATTCCGACTACGGACTGTTCGTATGGGGGTGGAACATCCCAACCGTTCAACCTAAACCCCAAGGTTTCAAATATGTCGGAACGCCAGGGCTCCAACTGTTCAACTTCAGTTTTCGGCTTTGTTCCCCTCACCCTAACTGCCCCTGAGGATGTTTAGGGTTTAGCGTTTGGGGTTTGGGGTTTAGGGTTTAGGGTTTGGGGTTCAGGGCTTGGGATTTAGGGCTTAGGTTGGGCATTCTCACTTCCAACCGTGTGGTCTCCACACAGGGAAGTATACCCTAAACCCTAAACCCTAAACCCTAAACCCTAAACCCTAAACCCTAAACCCTGAACCAAGCATGGTATGGCCCTTCCTTGTATCTTACCTACCTCTGGGATCAACTTTCGGATTAAATACTTGAAGCACTGGCAAAACAATTAAAAACCAACAGCCAATTGAGGCCGTTTTAACTCTTACAAGCCCCTGTAAGTAAAGCCTTTGAACTGTTAAGCCCAGCCGGGAATTCAATTTTCACTTTCGATGTAGAAGCTTACAGACCTTTAGAAAAACACTAAGAGCTTGTCTGCATGATTTTATAGAGCCCTTAAGCTTTTCAGAATCTTTGTTTCTGTATTCGGTGTCTCATAGGTATATCGCAGCGAAGCCAGACGCCACATCCTACGTACATAAGATGTTGGGCGGGGTTAGGAAAGGGGCATACCACAAAATTGCATCATCTAAGCGCAAGCACAGATCTCGTCTGCACGAGCTCGAGCGTCAATGAACTTGGTTAATCTCAGAACCCCAGAATGCTTTCCTGACACGAAATCAAGGTGTCTTCCGAATGTCAACTAGGAAGGGCCTTAAAATCCTCTGAAGCATGTTCCGAAATAGAATCCTCTTGAGTACAACTCTCTGAAGCACATTCCGAAGTATGATCCTCTTCAACCCTCAACCCTCAACCCTTAACCCTTAACCCTTAACCCTTAACCCTAAACCCTGAACCCAATAGGGGAAATCAAAAACAATCCCAAGGGCCTACCTAGTAAATGTTCTGTAGGTGGGGGGGGGGGGGGTCTCCTCACCATTTGGAGGCCTGGGGCTTCAGAAACCCGAAAAAGTTATACATGTATGTATGTGTATATATATATACATATATATATATATATGTGTATATACATATAGATATATACATGTTCTTCCTCCTAAGAGAAATATTATAGGGATTATTAAACTACTATCTTCTATTCTCTGGGGTTTTTAAGCAAATGGTAGGTCCTGAACTGTGGGACGAGTGAATGTATTGGAACGATGCATCTTCACATGCTATTCGATACACTTGTGCTCTGCACAGAATTATAGCGTCCTTAGCGGGTAGGTACCTAGAAAACCTTGTGGAAGCTGAGGCAGCGCTAGGGAGGAGTGGGGAGCATTCGGGAACCTTGGGTTAGACACACCCCTTGGCTTAGGGTTTAGGGTTTAGGGTTCAGGGTTTGGGGCCCCTTGAACCCCCCCCCCCCCCCCCCCCTGTAGAACACTATAGTGCATGATCACCACAATAAGCAAGACACTGCATGATGAGGCCCTTGGTGAGAGTGGGGGAGAGGTGCAGGTCTCCATACTCCCCTTAGACTTACTGGCCCAAACCCCAAGGAAATAAAAGTGTATAAGAAGCCCAAAAGTTGAAAAGTTGGGTTTTGAGCCAGTAAGTAGAACCTTAATCCGAGCACCTGTTTCATTCATACCCCCCACAATTAAAGACATGTTTTTCGTCGAGAAGCCCGCCGGAAGACTACTTTCCATTGCGGGGTTTTTCGTAAGGGCCAATACCACCACAGTTAAAGAGTTTTTCTCGTCGGGGAGGGGTACAAAAAATCTGTCGGCTTTCTTGTTTTTCTTTGTGAGCTGCAGTTTGCTTCGGTGAAGCTACACATCTTAAAAGTAAAAGCTTTAAAGAAGCCGAAGCTTTGTTTTTCTAGAAGCTGAGGCCCTTCAGAAAGCTAGGATTTCTTCTGTGATTGCTTACTGAGAGAAGTTTTCATTCTTTCCTGAGCTACCCCTTGTGGGCTCTGCCCGGCAAAGACAGCATCACATTTGCAAAAAGGGCGGGGGTCTCATTATCGCGGCGCCCTGCCTTTCTTATTGCGGTGGGGGGAGGGAGGGCCCCCCCCCCCCCAATTAAACAGTTGCTCGGATTAATAAACATAATATTCTTAATATCCTCTTGGAGTATATAATGTAAATATAAACAAAAAAAACCAAAAAAAAATCCCAAGGGGGATATAGGTCTGGGGCGAGTGGGGGAACAGGATGTCCAGCCGCAACAGTCCCATTGCGCCATTTTCTCAAGGCAGTGTTAGTCAGAAGTTAACATGCCCCTTTCGAAAGACTCCTATACAAAACCCTTAACCCTTAACCCTAAACCCTAAATCCTAAACGCTAAACCACTTGGTTGCTTGGGCCATCGCAAACCAAACCGTCCTGCATTCTGCCACGCCGTGCCTTCTGTGCTCAGGGCATCCGGAAGATACCTCGCGCCAACCCAAGCTTAAGCCTAAAGCCTAAAGCCTACAGCCCAAAGCCTAAAGCCTAAAGCCTAAAGCCTAAAGCCTAAAGCCTAAAGCCTAAAGCCTAAAGCCTGAAGCCTAAAGCCTAAAGCCTAAAGCCTAGAGCAAAAGTCCTAAAGCCCAAAGCCTAAACCCTAAACCCTAAACCCTAACCCGAAACCCAAACCCTAAACCCTAAACCGGGCTCTAAACCCTGAACAGGACTCTAAACCCTAAAGCCTGTAAGGCTTGGGGTTTGGGATTCAGAAGGTTTTATGGTTCAGGGTAAACCCTCAAAATCCGAAATGTGTGTATGTGTGTGTGCGCGCAGTGTGTGTGTGTGTGTGTGTGTGTGTGTTTCTGTACTCATCCCCTCCTCCTAATTCCAAATCCCCCCCCCCCCCCCCCCCCGAAATCTGAAATTCGCCTGGGCCCGAAAAAAAGTAAAATTAGGGGGGGGGGGCCTAAACCCTAAAACCTGAATTCCGAAGCCTAGTAAAACCCCAAAGCCTTAAACTTGCCCCGAGCCCTGAATCCTGTCAGCCTTCAGCCCTAAACCCTGAAACCTTAATGGCTCAACTCAAGGGCGAAGGCCCTGAACCCCTCCCCCCTAATTCTCAAACAGGTTTAGTATTGGGCTGGGTGCCGGCAGGGTCCGGGAAAAACAATGTCTAAACTTAGGGGGGGGGGGGGGGTAGTATTAGGGGGAAGGGATTATGGGCCTGCCAGCAAAAAAACAGCTCGGGCAAGCCGCAACATAAACTCAGCATTAAGTAGGATAACCCCAATTAGGGTCGCGCATAGGGTACTTAGAACTCTACTTCGTGCCTACTTACTAAGTTTCCCCCAATCCTCCAAGTAAAATTTAGGCTCAAGCCTGAACGCCCAAGCAAAACCCGAACTCCAAGTGCATCACAGGCGCATCGCCAGCGCTTCTTGTCTGCTGATCCCAGTTATCTCGCTGATTTTCCTTGTATAGGGCATGGCGCAAGATTGAAATGCTCCAAATCCTAAACCCAAAACCCTTGCTCCAAAAGCTTCTGGCTAAATTGGTTCATTTTTGAGGGTGCAGGGCTTAGACGGGCGCCACATCCCGGACCAACATCTGCCTTGGATGGCGAACAACAACCCTAGACCCTAAACCCTAAACCCTGAACCCTGAACCCTAAACCCTAAACCCTAAACCCTACACCCTGAGGGGTTTCGGGTTTAGGGCAGCAATCTGTCGTTTTTCTGCTGGCTGTCCTGCTTCCGTGCGCCTTTTCCCTCTGCAAACTCACCTTGCAAGCCACAGAGCCTCAGCCTACAAGGTGTCAACTCCACAAGAACCTGGACCTAATTTTGAGAACCAGGAGAAACCCTAAACCCTAAACCCCAAACCCCAAACCCCAAACCCCAAACCCTAAACCCTAAACCCAGGTGCCCCTTTTTGGTTTCAAGGGGGTTCTAAAGGAGCCTAACTCTTGAAAGGGGAATCAGGGGGTACCCCAGCCCCAAAGCTCCACCCCCGAAACCCACCCGGAAAGTAAAAGGGCAAGCATCATGTTCCACTCTGTGATCTGAAGATTTTGGCCTCTTCGCCAAACGCTCTTTTGAAGGCTAGGCTTTCCCAAATTCGAGGGCTTAGCAGGGAGAAAGCGGTTCGGGCGGCTAGGGTTGAGGGGCAGCCGAAACCCTGAACCCTAAAATCCAAACCGCTGAGCAAAAGGTACAAGCTTAGGCCTTGGGGTTCAGGGTTTAGGGTTACGCAGGATTCCGTAGGGCCGGATGCCCATGACAACATGGGTCCTGAATCAGAAACTGGGTGCGCGCAAGAAACCCTCGGCAAGTAGGACCATGAAGGATCAATCTACTTGCATACCGTATGTGTAACTTCCCATGATGTTCCCCTACCTGGTGATGCTTAAACAAACCCGATTATAATGAAGGTACCTTTTTGGGGGGTTGGTTACTTGATAAGGGAACCTTGAACCAAAAAACAAGGGCAAACGGGTATCACTGGGCTTCCAAGAACAACCCTAGACCCAAGGGTCCATGTCCCTTATTCATGTATACTTGAGCGCCCAAAGTTCCTATATAGGAAGTACTTAAGGCCCAAGTACTCCCTATTTAGGTACATGGGTGGCTGTCAAAATTATGATCCCTTTTGGGGTACCCTAAATGTTAGGTGCCGTATTATAATAGGGATCCAAAAAGGGACCACACTTGTCACAACCACCCACATGGAATTTTAGAATAGACCCTAAACCCGAAACCGTCTTTTTGGGGGTCGTGGTAGGATTGAAGCCCTATAGTGCCCCGTTTTCATAGCATACCCTTTGCCCTCAACCCTGAACCCTAAATCCTTCTAAGATTTGGGATTTCCTTGTTCAGGATAGGGCTGTGGTTTTCTGTGGAACATGAGGGAACTAGGTATCATCTGCCCCCCCCCGAACCCTGAAACCAAAAACCCTTTGAAGGGGGGTTCTGTAGGGTACCTTACTCCCTCATTCCTTATGGATTGATACGAACCAGCAAGGTTGCCTCTGGATTTGAAAAGACTTGTGTAGAGCCGACACAGAGTTTAGGGTTTGGGGTTTAGGACATCAAAAGTTATTCGCAGCCTTCAACCCTATTTGTGTCTACTTCATAGCCATTAACCTTTCCAAACTGTAGGTTACAAAACCTGTAGGACGGATGAGTGTAAACCTTAGCCCCTAAACCCTAAACCCTAAGCCCTAAACCCTGAACCCTGAACCCTGAACCCTAAACCCAACCCGCACTTTGCTGTGCCAAGCGACCGACGCTGAAGATGGGAACGCTGGCATGACTCACCAGCCGTTGAATGTCCTCCGTGATGCGGCTAGCAGAATCCTGCATCTTCTTCAGCAGGGTGTGGGTCCTGCCGCGGTCTGCGGCTCGACGGCTACTGCAATCCCTCTGACCTCCCCCAACATAAGTTCGACGCAAACCCTAAACCCTAAACCCTAAACCCTCAAGGGCTCTGCTCGGCTTGGGCTGGTACAGCTCCGCTGCCCGACTGATTCCCCCCCGACGTCACGTGCCATGATCAGCTTCTACATGAGCTGGTGCTTTAGGGTTTAGGGTTTAGGGTTTAGGGTTTAGGGTTTAGGGTTTAGGGTTTAGGGTTTAGGATTTAGGATTTAGGGTTTAGGGTTTAGGGTTTAGGGTTTAGGGCTTAGGGTTTTCTTGCGCCTCTGACTTCTAGTAGGAGATCTGAAAGTGTAGGAGATCTAGAATTATAGGGTTCTTAAGGGAGGGGGGTTTAAGGGGGGGTATGTAACCCAAGGTTCCCTAATGCTCCCCGCTACTCCCTAACGCCCCCTAAGCTTCTGTTCCCTAGGTACCAGGGACCGACCCCCATGAACCACCCTCCCTGAAGAACCCTATAATACAGCTGCTCCAAGAGATCCCCTATCCCAACATTGGTGCCGAAGGCCTTTGGACCCTGATCCCTAAACCTTAACCGGGCTGCCGCTGCGGTTTTCGAACTTGAGATTCCCTGGAGAAAAGAAGCCAAGCAAACAAAATGAAAAAAAACAAAGTCCTTTTCCGTTTCATGCCTCAGCTGCTTACTCTGATTTAGGGTTTCCAGACGCGGAACTGAGTTGTGAGATTTTGGCACGCCAAGGCTCCATGTCCCGAGATGTAGCAATTCATGCGGCCATAAGATGCTTCCTTCATACGGCCTTTGGGCCCAAGTGTACACTTATTACACACATGAGCCCTAAGGGATACCGCTTTTTGCCTAGACTGGCAATTGCTCTGAAAACCCTCAACCCTAAACCCTAAACCCTAAACCCCTAAACCCTAAACCCTAACGGTTTAGGGTTGTTTCTGTTGCTTTGATCTGAGGTTTTAGTATCCCCAAAAGGACACCCAAGGCATACATCCACCGATATCTCTTTAAGGCGAATAAGAGCAACCCAAGGTTTAGGGTTTAGGGTTTAGAGTTTGGGGTTTGGGGTTTGGGGTTTAGGGTTTAGGGATCTCTTTTGGGCTAATAAGAGCAACCCAACCTGGCCCGACCTCAAGTGAATCTGATGAGTCTCTTGACCTGTCCCTGAACCTCAGACCGGCGGTTTAGGGTTTAGGGTTTAGGGTTTAGGGTTTAGGGTTTAGGGTTTTAGGGTTTAGGGTTTAGGGTTTCGGGTTTCGGGTTTCGGGTCGGCCAGCTAGCAAAGGAGCTCGAGAGGTAGCCCGAAAGCATCAGCTTCGCCGCGATGTCAAGACATGTGTAGATTAGCTGTTCGTCCTGCTTGCGCACAGGGGGGCGGGCGGAGGACCTTGATTCCCGCGAAAGTTAACTTAAGGTTCAACTCGATCGAATCATGTAGATCTCGACCAGCCACCCAGTTGTGCAAAGCAAGCTGCGGCAACAATCACCCTAAACCCTCGACCCTAAACCGTAAACCCCTAAACTTGCAATAAACGTGGCCATCACGCCGAGAAGCTTCCCTTAAGTAGGTATCCTTTTACCACGCGAATGGTGACATCCGAGATCAGGGTATCTTCTTGGGATCCTCATTATAAGGGAATCCTACTGTTTGGGGATCTATTTTCGGGGTCCCCTATTTTCGTAGGCCCCCGTATAGGGCACCTAATCTGGTTCCTGATTCGGACCTAAACCTAAACTTGGGATGTTCCCCCTTTTGTGTAACAGCCCTTAATCGGGATTATAGTACCCCCTAGTATGATCCCGATTCAGGACTGTTGGTACAAGGGGGAACATCCCAAACCTAAACTTTCATCCACCTCTACCCTCACCTCCAAAAATAGTGACCTACCTCCCTCCGAGAACGACGGAGGGCTACATGTATATATATATATATATACACATACACATGAATTTCTACTCGTACATGTATACATGTATATATGTATATATACATGTATATAAATACCCTCTCTTCCAGGGACCTTCCTTTTGTTGCCCTTGTTTCATGTCACCCAGCTACAATACGAGCAAAAACTTGGGTCTCCACGGTATGCAATATGTGCCGCCAACTAGGGAACAAATGACACCACACACAAACTAAATCAAAACATCAATGCAACCACAACATAAAACAATATACACTAAACAACAACAATAGAATATTTCTGTACTCCGAACATCCCACCCTGCAGGCAAGGATTTTCGAGCTCAATCTGGGGTTGGGCACTCCAGGGACACTCTGGGGATTCTTTGGGGAGAATTTTAGGCTTGCCTGTGCAAATTATGCTTTTCAGACGTCGTGTATATGCGGTATTTAACGAGTACTTCATTAGCATGTCATTGTTGCGCAAACATCACTGCCTGTGTTTTTCAGTTAAAATGTGATGCACATGTTCGTTGTACTCAAATAGTCTTGCAAGTAGTGCTCATCCTAGTCATGCTGAGCTCATAAATTAATGTTCGGGTACTTAGGTCCGCATTTGGTAGTATGAACAAATATTCATTTACAAGTAAAAAGCTAGAATACTTCAGTATAGTACTTAATCAATACTTGGCCAAGTACAAACACCATTTATACAAAAAGAGACGCACACACACACACAACTTGCCTAGAAACAACACAGATTTACGACCTAAGACCTAGAGAAGAACCACGTTGTCCTCTTAATATCGCGTTGGGAGATGCAAGATAAAAGCTGGGTTTAGGGTTTAGGGTTTAGGGTTTAGGGTTTAGGGTTGAGGGTTTAGGGTTTAGGGTCTGGGGCCTATGCGGTGGGTGTCCCACTAGCTGTCCTTCGTTACGCGTGCTCGAGTCTGAGATGACGGACCAAACAACCCTAAACCAACCCCACCCCTAAACCCTAAACCCTATCCCTAAACCCTAAACCCTAAACCCTAAACCCTAAACCCTAAACCCCCACGTGAAGCCCTCTTGCCCCCATATCGGCATCCTGAACATTCGTCATGCTCCCGGCCTGCCATGCCACCCAGCCACAAACGGCAAGAAGGGAGATGACCATGTAGAGTCCTAAGAACACGTGAGGGGTGCAGGGTTTAGGGTTTAGGGTTTCGGGTGGGTTTCGGGTTTAGGGTTTCGGGTTAGGGTCGGAGCTTCAGGGTTCACGAACCCTCCAGATTGAGGGCGCCATTCATGTTCAGAATTGACGTTGGTTTTGCTGGAGCCGCATGGTTGGAAACTTTATCGAGTCTTAGGGGTCGCGGGGCTTGCTTTTGCTTGAAGCCTGTCCCGATTTTTTGGAAGCAGCGTGCAAACTCCCGGCGCGCACAGGCAACACAGCGAACGCTGAACGCCAAACCCCAAGCCCTAAGCCCTTTATATACCCTAAACCCTAAACCCAAAACCCAAAACAAGAAACCCGAAACCCTAAAACTCTAAACCCTAAATCCCAGCCCTAAACGGAAGGGCACAATGCTGGTCCAATCGGACCACACTGGGCTCAGGATTTGGGGTTTGCATGTCCGCCAGCAGGCTTCATCGGCAATACAAACAGATGCCATGACCTCGTGGTCCAGATCGCTTCGGTGTTCAAGGCAGTATGCTAAAGCCAACGGAAATAACCAAAGCTACGGAAATCACCGTAAGAAAAGAAATAACAAAACGGAGCAAGAACAAAAAACAGTTGGTATTCTCCAGGTTCTGGTCATTGTATTTCTGTTGGCGAAGAAAGCCCTGCATTGTTTTTGTTATGGTTACCGGGTACCGTGGAACGCACTGCGTTACGTGCAATCATTGCGCATCTCGTGCTATTCGTGTTTTGCAACTTCAAGATCACCACGAATGGACACACACATCGCAATCCCTCTGCAGCCGCAGATACGGGCTTCTACTATTTGCTCAAGAACCCCCCCCAAAAAAATATTAAATTATCCCTTATAAGGGCAATATTAGGGATTTCTGTTTTAGATTTTGTGAGGGGTCTTAAGCACATAGTAGGCTTAAGTTTGAGGGGACAGGATTCCCCCCGGGCAACCTGGCCCCGCGGACGAGCGGCCGCTAATCAGCGGCTGTGCTGCAAACAGGACGGCCGTCTCCACAGAGTTGTCAAAGCGATACCTGGACAAAACGGACGAGAAACCCTAGGCCTGAAACCCTAAACCCAAAACCCCAAAACCCAAAACCCTAAACCCTAAACCCTATACCCTAAACCACAAAGTCTGCTAAACACCAATACCGGCTGAGGGTCTGGGTTTCCTTAGAGAAGGAAAGGGACGCTTTCCCCAAACACAGTGTCAACACTATATAGGTTTAGGGTGCGGGGTTTAGCGTTTAGGGTTTAGGGTTTGGGGTTTAGGGTTTGGGGTTTGGGGTTTGGGGTTTAGGGTTAGTACCCCCTATTATAGTCCCTATGAAGGGCTCTAGTATCGTGTAACCCTACAGGTACCATACGTCGAAACATGCATGACCTCCTAGGGCCCCAGGAATTCTTGTCGTCCCTTTCGCACCCTAAAGGCACCTGTTTGACCATGAACATGCTCTTGACCCCCTCATTGATAGAACCAGCTGGACCAAACACGCACAGACGCGCCGACAGCCGAGGGACGGATAGACGGACAGACAGACAGACACACAAAGACACACGCGCGCGCACACACACGTTCAAAAGCACGAGTCAAAACCCTAAACCACAAGCCCTCAAGCCAAAAAGCCTGAACTCAAATAGGGCGATAAGTGATCCCACCTTACAAAAATGGGAAATGTTGGGGGGGGGTGGGGGTGGGAATTGGGGCACTACTGGGCCTGAACCCCAAAACCTAAACCCTAAACCCTAAAACTACACCCTGAACCCTAAACCTTAAACCCTAAAACCCTAAAACCTTAAACCCGAAACCCTAAACCCTGAAACCCTAAAACCCAAACCCGAAAGTTCCACTGGAAGGATGACCGGCCAAGCAGCACCAGGAAGGCATGCCCCGCTTGCTCCAGCGTTGCCACCACATAGGCGACGAAGGTCACGTTTATCCTGGACTCTGGGTTAGGGTTTAGGGTTTAGGGTTTAGGGTTTAGGTTTTAGGGTTTCGGGTTTAGGGTTGAGGGTTTAAAGTTTAAGGTTCAGGGCTAGCCCCCAAACCCTCAAACTCAACACCTCCTCCTCCTCCTTGTCCTCCTCCTGCTCCCTGAAGCCCTAAGTGTTGGAACCGTAAACCTTAGAGCCCTAAACCCTAAACCCTAAACCCTAAACCCCAACGAGCCCAAGCCCCCAACAAAATGAACATCAGATTCCCAGACTGCCACCCAGAATCAGCACCCATCGGGCAAACTCGTCTTCAATAACCTTTGGCGTTGCCACGTTGCTCTACCCATGGGTCTAGGGTTTGGGTTCAGGGCTTGGGGCTTGGGGTTTGGGGTTTGGGGTCTAGGGTTTAGGGTTTAGGGTCTGGGGTTTAGGTTGGGATGTTCCCCGTTATACCAACAGCCCTTAATAAGCATAATAATGCGGGGGGGGGGGGGGGGACTACAATCTCTATTAAGGACTTAGTATAAGGAGAAAATCCCAACATACATTGGTTCCCCCAGATTATGGTACCAAGTATCCCCAACGGGACACCCATTATATACACTCACCGATATCCCCAATATACACTCACGAATCACAGGAATACAAACCCTGCTTCAAGATATGTTATATGTCCTACAGTCTGGGAAACATACCTCCTATAGTTATTGGGCAACCTATACGCTTCATGTAGGTGCAAAATTACTCTTCGCACCCATGACTCAGTGTTTAGGGTCGGGGGGCTTCAGTTGCCGACTTGCGCGCACCAACAGGAGCTGCGATTGGACCCTACGCAACTCGACCGGGATTTCTGGCGTTTAGGGTTTAGGGTCTAGGGTTTAGGGAGAGCATGAAGGCACGCAAAAAACTCCCGCCAGAGCTTGGCGCCACGCAACACGAAGAAACTTAGTTGCCCAGTAACCTGGGGGAACTAAAGGTTAACCTCTAGGATTATAAGGGGATTATATTACTCCAAAATGGTTAAAGGTTACCTACTCTACTACTAATACCCTAAACCCTAAACCCTAAAGCCTAAAGCCTAAAGCCTAAAGCCTAAAGCCTAAACCCTAAACCCTAAACCCTAAACCCTCGAAATGCAGCTTCTGACAAAACATCAAATCTCAACCTCTGGAAGCACGCGAAGCCTTTACGACGGGTGCATGGCCCCACCTCCAAAAACCCTCAGCGCAAACCCCCCCCCCCGGTAGGACGAAAGGGTTTAGGAAGTTTAGGGTTTAGGGTTCAGGGTTTAGGGTTTAGGGTTTAGAGTTCGACCCACACGACCCAAACTCTTGAGTACACGAAACCGTTACAAGAGCTTGGGTATAGGAAGTCGTTGTAAGAGTACCTCGCCCGTTTTCCCGAGTAGGCCCAAAGAACACCCGAACCTCCGTAGAAGATTTAGTGAGTATTATGGCATTTTCGGGGTGGCTTATGTTCTCCGCTATGTAGTTCATGTAAAATGAGAAACCCTAAACCCTAAACCCTACACCCTAAACCCTAAACAGAAAATCTGGAAAACTCCGCGACCCTGCAGTACAGTATGTTGGATCTGTACCTTGAACGAACGAAAACACATCCAGCAACTAGGGACAGGTAAGGCCTAAAGCCAGCCCGGAAACGCCCCTAAACCCCAAGCCCTAAACCTTGAACCCTGAACCCTAAATCGCCGAGTCACCACAGCAAGCCAGGAGCACCATGTATACACCACCGTGCATCGAGTGGAGGCAGCCGTCTGCATGGACCCAAGTCCTTTTGCTGGGTTTCGGCTTGGGGCTGACAATACACTTAAACCCTAAACCGTAAACCGTAAACCGTAAACCGTAAACCCTAAACCCTAAACCCTAAACCCTAGACCCTACACCACGATGGTGAGTTCTCTAAATCAGTTCCCTTGTTGGGTGTCTTCAATTTTGAGGACCGCCTTATAGTAAGGACCCCAATCGAACGATAACTTAGCGAAGTGACCGGACAGGCTCTACAGAGGCTAGTGTAGGGCCGAGCTAGACCCGGCAGTGCCCTCTTTTCAAGATGGTGGTGAGGGGCGGCGGAAGGGTTTAGGATTTAGGGTTTAGGGTTTAGGGCTTAGGGCTTAGGGTTTAGGATGTATTTAGGGTTTAGGAGGACAAGAATTTATCGTTCATAGCATGTTGCAAGCAAGGCCGTGAGGCTAGGTGACCCAAAACGGAACGACAATTGGGGGTCCATGCGTAATACGGGGCTCTAAAAAATTACCATGTGCATGCAATTCTTGAATTCTAGCCCCCTACAAAACCTATCCGAACGGCCCCCAATTACAGTGAATACAAATTGGGTTCTAGGTAACCTGTAGAAGCCCAAACCCTCCAAAACCCTGGCACACCTCGAGTGCAGCACCTGACTCAGGGTATGCAGTCGCCCCTAAAAGGCATAAGGTCCCATACCGGCTTCTCACAAAGGATGAACCCAACAGTCGAACTTTGGAACAAGGCTGGGTGAGCATTCTTTAAGATGTTGACTATACTCCCCTAAGAACCTTAACAAAAATCATAGTTTTAATATCCTCTTGGGTTTTATATAAACAAAAAGAAAATCATTCCCAAGGGGGATATAGTTGAGGGCTCAGAGGGGCTTCAAGTTCGTCGCGAGAATGTGCCGTGAGCCAACCAAGGAATCCGCAAGTACACCGACCATCGGCCAGCCCCACATCCAACAATCTTGTCTCGGCAGAACCCTCCCTAAACCCTAAACCCTAAACCCTAAACCCTAAGCCCTAAACCCTAAACCCTATATAAACCCTAAACCCTAAATGGCAGGTGTCTTCGGCTGATCACCAGCGGAATGCTCAGGAAGTTCCAAATCTGCCTGAGCGGCTTTCTCAGGGTAGCTACATGGTCCCTTATAGAACTGGCCCCCTGAAAGCCCCGGAGGACCATACTCCTTTAACGAGGTAAGGGTAACTACCCGTAGAGGTTTAGGGTTTAGGGTTTGGGGTTTAGGGTTTAGGGTTTAGGGTTTAGGGTTTAGGGTTTATGGTTCGGGGGGGGGGGGGGGGTCTCGCTGGGCCTTGCCATCGCCCTCATCGCAAGTAAGCCCTCTCCACGACTCCAAAGAGGCCACAGGAAAGCCACCAAGTGCTAAGCGCCACTAACTAAGCTTGCCGTAGGAGCGGAGAAACATTATGGTTTAGGGTTTAGGGATAGGGCCGGGCGAAATAGAGCAGAGAGGAAGCGGGCAGATGGAGAGGTGGAAGGCAAGCTAGATAGATTTATAGGTAGGTGGATATGCGGATTCAAGATACAGGAAGAGAGAGAGGTCGACGGTTTAGATAAATGGTGAGTGAACAGGCATACCGGTGAATGCATCAGGGACGATACTTATGCTGAAGGCCCCTAAACCCTAAACCCTAAACCCTAAACCCTAAACCCTAAACCCTAAACCCTAAACCCTAAACCCTAAACCCTAAACCCTAAACCCTAAACCCTAAACCCTAAACCCTAAACCCTAAACCCTAACCGTAAATGCTGCCAGAAAACCAGCAATCCCTCAAAACCTTAAACCTTAAGCATGGGACTTCACCCAGGGTTCCCTTCGTACATGCAGTTTTCAAGGCCCTCCAGGCCCAACAAAACAAAGGGGGGTTCAGGGCCTAGGGTTTAGGCTTTCGGCTTTTCTTTCGGAAAACCCTAAACCCTAAACCCTAAACCCTAAACCGTGTGATTTCGGAAACCGGCTTCGCAGGGCTTTCGGGCTTCGGAATTAGGGTTTAGGGTTTATAGGGTTTAGGAGGGTTTAGGGCCTGAATTTAGGGACAAGGGTTTGGGATTCAGGATTTAGGGCCTTTAGGGATTAGGGTTTAGGTTCAGGGTTTAGGGCCTTTAGGGTTTAGGGATTGGGGTTCAGTGTTTAGGGTTTTTAGGGATGAGGGTTTAGGATTCAGGTTTTAGGGCTTTAGGGTTTAGGGATTGGGGTTTAGCGTGTGGGCATTGTGACAGCAGTCTCAGCAGGCGTGCTGCCATTGATCCTCACTTGCATGCTGGGCTGTAAGCCATGAGATTGCAGTGCTTACGGTTCACGACCTGCGCCGCAAGAACCATGCCATGACGCTTCTGGCCACGTGTCTCACTCTTGTCTGTGGTTTTGAGGACTGAGCCTCAGTTTCGTCAGGCTATGCGGCTGCTCCTTGTTATACGAGGAAAGCCTATACGGGCCTGAAGTGATTCCCTAAACCCTAAACCCTAAACCCTAAAACCCAAACCCCAAACCCTAAACCCTAAACCCTAAACCCTAAACCCTAAACCCTGAACCCTAAACCCTAAACCGTAAACCCTAAACCCTAACCCTAAACCCTAAACCCTAAACCCTAAACCCTAAACCCTCAACCCTAAACCCTAACCCTTTCTTTACATGGGTCCCGATGTCAAGCAAGATTTTCGGCGGCAGGGTGACCGTCTGAAGATGTCTGAGACTAGAGCCTAGGGTGTATTTCGACCTCCCTGGAACAAACAACCCTCCAGCCCTAAACCCTAAACCCTAAACCCTAAACCCTAAACCCTAAACCCTAAACCCTAAACCCTAAACCCTAAACCCTAAACCCTAAACCCTGAACCCTGAACCCTAAACCCTAACCCTAAACCCTAAACCCTCCAGCCCTAAAACCCGATGACCCTAAGCCCTGAAGCCTACGGCCCGAAGCCTTGTGCTGAATCTCGGAATCGAGACCCCTAAAATGTACTTCTTTTGGATAACAAGTTATACTAACCAGAAGTCCTGTGTGGGAATACAACTAAGGATCAACCCTAAACCCCAAACTCCAAACCCCAAACCCTAAACCCTAAACCCGAAACCCTAAACCCTAAACCCTAAACCCTAAACCCTAAACCCTAAACCCAAACTCTGGGCGGCGCACGCTGTTACAAGGTTCCTCCCCTCCTGGCTCTTGCAGGCTTTGGGGCTCTTTGGCGTTGAGAAGTCTTGCCGAACTAGTTCTGTGATTGGAGCGTCTGTAGGTACAGAGGCCGGCTGCGACATACATAGGTAAAGTCCATTAAGGTTTGGGGTGTAGAAGGTGACCATAATTTAAAGAACTCACCTATAGCCTTTGTAGCCCAGCAACCATACTATAATGAGGGTGCCCTTTTTGGGAGTTGGTTTCTTTATAAAACGCAAAACAAGGGCGAAAGGGTACGAGGAGTCCCCCTGCGCTAGACCCCCAAGCCCCAAGCCCCAAGCCCTGAACCCTAAACCCTAAACCCTAAACCCTAAACCTGATTCTTCCTTCTACACGACACAGCACATATTAACAACACCTCACACTGGAACCCTAAACCCTCGGCCCTGAACCCTAAACCCTGAGCCTTAAACCCCAAACCATCCACAGCCCTGAACCCTAAACCCCTGGTTCTTGGTAGGTAAGGAGGGAATGAGGGTCCTATATATTCCTTTTAAGCCTTATAAGGGAGTAAATGGGGCCCGAATTCCCTCATTCCCTACTACGCGCCAGCCAGCCAGCAAACCCTAGGCGCTGAACCCTAATCCCTGTGCCTTATTGTTCAGAAGTGCACTAGGGTTAGTGCCCGATGTTCGGAGTTGCTTTATCACTTATGTGTATAAATAAGTAAATAAATAAATACAAATAAAAATATATATATATATATATGTATAGGTATATATATATATATATACATATGTGTATATGTACATAGATAAGACAGGGTTTAGAAGCTAGGGTTTCAAGTTTAGGGTCTAGGGCTTATGTTCTGGGTTTAGGGTTTAGAGTGTATCTTGTGGGCTTATAGGGCATAGGGTTCAGGGTTTCGGGCTTGGGGTATAGGGTTCAGGGTTTAGGGTTCAGGGTTTAGGGTTTAGGGTTTAGGGTTTAGGGTTTAGGGTTTAGGGTACGAGACTCCTTGAGGCGTGAGCCATGTGGTGCTTCGGTGGGATGCTGGGCGCGGCCAGAAGCAATTGAATACAAAAGCGTCAAGCCTTCAGCTGCTCGGTCTGGGGTTTAGGGTTTAGGGTTTCGGGTTTCGGGTTTAGGGCTAGGGTTTAGGGCTTAGGGATTGGGGCTTAAATTAAGGCTTAGGGTTCAGGGTTTTAGGGGTTAGGGTCTAGGACGCAGGCTTTGGGGGCTTTGTTGTTGGCCGACAAAAACATAGGTGCTGGGTGGATTTGAGGATTCAGGGATTATCCGAAAATCGCTTATGCTACGGACCCCTGCTTCGCGACTGCCCGAACTCCTGTGTTCGGGATGAGGATGAGGACTGAAGGACAATGGCGGCCGGAGTTATGAGGACTGGAACCCCCTAATATGCGGTTTGACCCTGAACCCTAAACCCTAAACCCTAAACCCTGAACCCTAAACCCTAAACCCTAAACACTAACCCTAAACCCTAAACACTAACCCTAAACCCTAAACCCTAATAGGGTTTAGGGCTTAGGGTTTAGGGGTGTCGGGGCATCAGGCTCATGGCGCTGTGGGCTGCCGTGCAATTCTAAGCCCCACATGGTCAGTTGTCTAAACAATTGCCTGCTGGTAGGGTAGGGGTGCCCTAAACTTGAGGGGCCGACTATGAACGTGAAGCCCTAAACTCTAAACCCTAAACCCTAAACCCCAATCCCTAAACCCTAAACCCTCAACATCCCGAAGCCCTAAACCCAATGACCACGAAAGTGACTCGTGACAGAGCTTGAAGCCTAAACCTTCCCCCCTCGAGTTGCAGTAGCTTGCCAAGATGCATATGCTCCGCTCCACGTACCGGAGTGTGTATACTGGCCGAGGGCCACCGAAAGAAAATCGATCAGTGCGAATCCAGAGATCGCGGGCTTTGGGCATTATGCAGTAGTTCGCCCCAAGTACCTGCATTTCCAGGACCTATCCTTAATAAACCCCACCCAAACATGCTCGAACTCCTTAAGGATCGGAGCACCATCCACCTTAACCCTAAACCCTGAACCCTAAACCCTAAGCCCTAAACCCTAAACCTACTACACCCTAAGATTTTAGGATGCATGCGACGGGTTAGAAGCCCTGGCGTTGGGCAGTCCCAATGATAGCCCGACTTGCATCCCACTTACTACATTCCCCAAGCCTTGCTTCAAGGATATCCCTAAACCCTAAACCCTAAACCCCAAACCCTAAACGGTTTAGGCCAGGGTTCAGGGTTGAGGGCTCGAACTAATGTTAGACACTCGCTCTGTGAAAGGCAACAGGAGCCTACTCTGCAAGCTCAAGTCGCTGCAAGCTCAAGTCGTGCATTGGGGGCGACGGGGGCTAAGTCCATAAACCTGGCTGCAGGACGGTGTTCAGAAATCTCTTGTTTCAAGAAATATGGGTGTGGACCCGGCTGAGATAAAGAAAATCCAGGGTCTGACGGCAAAGTTCTGCTGATTCTCCAGTGTCGTCTCTGAGTTGCACGTATACTGTTCCCGAGACTACGACCCCAAGCTCGGTGTTTTTCAAGCTCCAAAACAGCTTGCCTGGAACTCTGACCCCCACCAAAATTCTCCTACGCTGCCCATCCACACCTACCCCCCGCCCACCCCCAAATCCCTAAACCTGAAGGCCTGCATTCTGGGAGTTTCGTCGCCCGGAAAACTCCAAAAATTGCGTCCAAGAACTGGTTCCCAACCAGTCATTGCCAAAAGTGTGCAGGTTTAGGGTTTAGGGTTTAGGGTTTAGGCTTTAGGGTTTAGGGTTTAGGTGTGGAGTTTTTCTTCGGGGGCTCAGGCGGCTTAAGGCGAGTGCTAGCTTCGCAAAATCCGAACCCTCACCTTTTTAGCACTCAGACCAGAGCTGCCCGGAGCAGACATTTTTTACTAGAGGGGCTTAGGGTTTAGGGTTTAGGGTTTAGGGTTTAGGGAGCCTCTTCCGTACTGTGTTTGGGCTCGGTGAGCTTTCTGAGAGAACATAGCCCTTAGCAAGGGAAAGGATAGCAGGGGGGGGGGTCCTACGACTTTTGCTCCCCGCCCACCCCGCACCCAAAGAAGGGCTTAGGGTTTAGGATTTCGAATTTTGGGTTTAGGGTTTAGGGTTCAGAGTTTAGGAATCTAGTAGGGATCCGCAGGGGCCATTCCCCTGGTCATGGGTGGTTCTCGCTGTACCCCAACTGGACGATGCCAAGGGTTGCAGGTGTGTATATCCCTTAGAATACACCCTAAACCCTAAACCGCAGGGTGTGTGTGTGTGTGTGTATCTAAACCTGAAAAACCCTAAGCCTTCCAGGCCCTAGACAGCCGACACACTGAAAGGTCGACGTACTGCCCACTCGGTGTCTATTCGAAAAGGAGTGACAGGGTTCTGCGTTTGGGCTTTGGGGCTGTTTTGTGCTTCGTGTTTTGGGGCTTCCAGGCTGACTAGGCAGGGTTCAAGAGCTGCAGGCTGAAAATCCACGACCTTCAAGACTGGTGGGTCTTGGGAATTCTCTTGGGCCAAAGGCGCACAGCACAGGACCAGCATAATCTTGTTGTCATCCGTGGAAATCTGTGATGGCAGACTCTGCACACTAAATTCCACCAGGACCGCCATCAGCTCAAAAGCACACGCCTGTTCTGCACAGGAGGCGACGCATGAACATGCATGTGTGTTTGCACAGATGTGTAAACGCACACACATGAATCGCTAATTATAGGCCCTGAACCCTAAGGCCTGACACCCAAAACCTAAACCCTCAACCCTAAAAGTATGCTTCTTGCAAGCGGTGCGCCGCCAAGCAAACGGCTGCTGCGATCAGGAAGAGCAACTCCATCCTGCGTGACGCGGACACCTCGGTAGATATCACAACCTGAGACCCACAATCTGAGCCCTAAACCCTAGCCCTAAATCCCAAGCCCTGAACTGCAAACCCTAAACCCTAAACTCCCTAAACTCCCTAAACTCCGTAAACTCCCTAAACTTCCTAAACTCCCTAAACCCCCTAAACTCCCTAAACTCCCTAAACTCCCTAAACTCCCTAAACCCCACAGCTCTGCTCATCTTTGGCCACGCTGGCATCCTCGTGAGGCCACTGCTGGCTAATTCCCGCGTAACATACCTTGGTTGGCCGGTTGGCAAGTTCTGAAAGGTTTAGGGTTAGGGTTTAGGGTTTAGGGTTTAGGGTTTAGGGTTTAGGGTTTAGGGTTTAGGGTTTAGGGTTTAGGGTTTAGGGTTTAGGGTTTAGGGTTTAGGGTTTAGGGTTTAGGGTTTGAGGTTTAGGGTTTAGGGTTTAGGGTTTAGGGGTTACGAAGAATGATCCTCTTAACCCAAAGAAGAGAAATGCAAAAGCAAGTGTTCACGGGCCGACCCAGATACTGCCCAGGCGGAGAAAGCTATGGTCCTCAGTTTGGGGTCGGCCTTACAACTCTTCCATTCGGGTTTGGGGTTTGGGGTTTGGGGTTTAGGGTTTGGGGTTTGGGGTTTGGGGTTCAGGGTTTGGGGTTTTGGGTTTTGGGGTTTGGGGTTTGGGGGTTTGGGGTTTGGGGTTTAGGGTTTGGGGTTTGGGGTTTGGGGTTTAGGGTTTGGGGTTTGGGGTTTGGGGTTCAGGGTTTGGGGTTTTGGGTTTTGGGGTTTGGGGTTTGGGGGTTTGGGGTTTTGGGTTTAGGGTTGGGTGTTTGGGGTTTGGGGTTTATGGTTGAGTTCCGGAGTTCTTTAGGGCCTCGTATCGACCAGGACGGGCTGTCATAAAAGAGAACCCCTGAAAGAGGCCCTTTATACCGTGTGCTTGTGGGAGCCTAAACCCTAACAAATGGGAACAAGTGCCTACTCTGGATCCTAGGAAAGTTTACGTACGCGGGCCTAAACCCTAAACCCTAAACCCTAAACACTAAACCCTACAGGGCCTCCTTGCAATTGCAAGGATCAGCAGCGAAGTAGCATTGGCCCAGTGCTGAAGGAGCCGTTGGACCTTCTCACGCTCCTTAGATGCGGAGCGCGGTTATGCTCAAGCCTCATAATCCTGCATCCCCTAGGCTTCAAGTCCGAAACGGTTTAGGGTTTAGGGTTTAGGGTTTAGGGTTTAGGGTTTAGGGTTTAGGGTTTAGGGTTTAGGGTTTAGGGTTTAGGGTTTAGGGTTTAGGGTTTAGGGTTTAGGGTGTAGGGTGTAGGGTGTAGGGTGTCGGGTGTATGGTGTAGGGGTTTAGGGTTTAGGGTTTTGGTTCTAGATACCCCCAAACCCTAAAACCTAAACCCTAAACCCCAAACCCTAAACCCCTACACCCTACACCCTACACCCTACACCCTACACCCTACACCCTAAACCCTAAACCCTAAACCCTAAACCCTAAACCCTAAACCCTAAACCCTAAACCCTAAACCCCAACATGTCGCATGGTGTGGCTCCTTGCTGCGACGCGTCCGTCCACGCCATGCCTGCGACTCATCTAAGGGTAGTTCTATGGGCCCTTAAACAGGGACCATATACCCTGGACTACTATAATTCCTATTCAGGGTTTAGGGTTTAGGGTTTAGGGTTTAGGGTTCATTTCGTCCCCAAGATATGGGCCCTGAATATGGCGTAGGGTGTATATGGGGTATATCAGGGGTCCTTTTTTTAAGGGCCCATACTAAGGGGTGTAGGGTGTAAGGAGTATATTGGCGGACAGGCCTTAAGGCCTTGTAAACCCAGCAGGCTTTCTTAGGGGCTGCTATAGCGCAATCGCCCATCATGGTATGTGTGGTGTCCGAAAAACAAGTTATGTATGGGTAGGGGCTCCTGCTATGAGGATTACCAGTATTTCCCCCTTCACGTTGGGAATGCCCCCCCTCTCTCTATACATATTTGTAAAGACAGAGAGATAGATAGATAGATAGATGTAAATAAGCATACATGTGTATATATATATATATACATATATGTGTATACACATATCAAGGTCACTTCTCTACATTGAGGTTTTTTGGGTCACTGTTATAAGGCGGCCCCCGAGCATCTCGACTTGGCGTGTAGGGTTTGGGGTTTAGGGACCTGGTGTTTGGGGTTTCGGCCTTGTTCCTTGAGGTTTGGGGTTCAACATATTGAGGTTTAGGGTTGAAGGTCTAAGCCGCACGACAGGGTTCAACTCCAAAACAATCCCCTAGATCGGCTCTGGGCATCTTAGAAAGATTAACTGAAGAGAAGTCTGATCGGTTAGGTTTAGGACTTCTAGAGGTTCGTGTGCAACTTGCTGGCTCAGGGACCATAGCAAGCAGGACTAGGGTTTAGGGGCGCAGGGCTTAGGGTTCAGGGCTTAGGGTTTAAGAGTTCTCGAATCTAGAAGTCCCTAAACCCTAAGAAAACCCTAAACCCTAAACCCTAAAGGGCATAGGATTGCATGCAGCTGAAGTGCCCCTTGTGTCGGGTTGTCCTACTTGCAGCTGGGCTTCTAACCTGCTCAAGCTCTCCCGGCCTTACCTGAAACAAAGGAAGTACACCTGGGCCCGTTCCTAAACCCTAGGCCCTGAACCCTTAAACCCCTAGACCCTAGACCCTAGACCCATCTCCTAAACCCTAAACCCTAAACCCTAAACCCTAAACCCTAAACCCTAAACCCTAAGCCCTAAACCCTAAACCCTAAACCTATCATGATTGCAACGGACGCGACAGCCAAAGATCTCTTGCGCTCACAGCGCTGCGGCTCGGGAGGGCGTTACCCCTAAGGATCCTTGTACCTACATAGTAGATACCTGGGCCCTAAAGCTACTATCTGGGTGTAGGGTTAAGGGTGTTCAGGCCCAAGTACCCTAAACCCTAAACCCTAAACCCCTAAACCCTAAACCCTAAACCCTAAACCCTAAACATACCCTACCGGTACCATGGACCCTTTGGTTGCCTGCATGTCTGAGCCGTTCTTGGAACACCCGTCTGACCATCAGGTCCAAGTTACTCAGGAGAGACCTAGGGTTAAACGCGACGCCCTAAACCCTAAACGCTAAACCCTAAACCCGAAACCCTCAAGACAAAATAGATAGAAATTGTATGTGGTCTTATTCTGAAGTTTCCGAGTTATTTGTCTAAACAGCTGACAAACTGTTTTGAAGTAAATTAATCCAAAACACCTCTGAGGCCAAATGCTCAATGTACTTAACATCTCCTCCTCCCTCTCCCCTCCTCCTCCCCCTCCTCCTCCTTCCTCCCTCCCCTCCTCCCTCCCCTCCTCCCTCCTCCCCTCCCTCCTCTCCTCACCCCTCCTGCTCTCCTTCTCTCTCATCCCCTCCTCCTCCCTCCCCCCCCCCCTCCCCCCCCCCTCCCCCCCCCCTCCCCCCCCTCTCCCTCCTCCCCCCCTCCCCACTCCCCTCAAAAATGAAAACATAGTTCCGAAAAAAAACAAAGCGTTTCGTTCAAAACGTTATTGGGACCCAAACCCTATACAATTTCTAAAAACCCTAAACCCCAAACCCTAGGGTTGCTTTAAGCCTGGGATTTCTTTTCACTTAAAAACCCCTGAAAAACCAAAGCCCGAAGCGCTGCCCCGCCTGCAGCCAAGCCCTTAGACTGCGAAGGCAAGCTGGCAGAGCCATGAAGCGTGAGAGTCGGTTAAATACAGGTTTAGGGCCTTCCAACTGAAGGGTTAGAGGCATGAGTTCGGGTTTAGAGTTTGGGGTGTGTATAGGGTCTTTAGGTAAGCCCTAATCCCTCAACCGCTATGGGTTTAGGGTGAGAGGAGCCAGACCGCAGAGAGTTAGGGTTAGGGCATGTACAATGCATAGATGCTTCGGCATCCCAATGGGTCTGATTTGTAAAAGGTTCAAACCCCCAACCCTAAACCCTAAACCCTAAACCCTAAACCCTAAACCCTAAACCCTAGCTATTGGAAGCTCTGGAAGACTGTGACTTGACCGGAACGGCAAAACACGCCTGAGAACTAAACTCTCAGGCTAGTTTCATGGGCCCTTAAATATGACCCCCCGGCCTCCGTTCAAGGGTTCTGCACCCCCCCCCCCCCCCCCCCAAATTTGTAGAGGGTATAATAGCGGGTACGTAAGAGGTCCCCTTTTGAAAAGGCCCATAGTCAGGGACCATGCAACTAACCTAAGATAAATTGTCTAGGCCAGTGCGGCCTTGAGCAAACGGTTGCGGGGCGAAGATGTTGCAGGTCATGACGGCACAACATGAGGTCTAGGGTTTAGGGTTTAGGGTTTAGGGTTTCGGGTTCAGGGCCTACAGGGTTTAGGGCTTGTAGGGTTTATGGCTCAGGGTCTAGGGCTCCAGTTCAGGGGCCTTACAGGGTTTACAGGGCTTATGGTTCAGGGTTTTGGGGCTTTAGGGTTGAATTATAGGGTTTAGGGTTCCAAGGTGTACATGTGTGGACGGTTGTCTGCAAAGGCTTGTTTAGGGTAAGGGTTCCAGCTTGTCTACACCAAGCCTGAAACTAGCGGCTTGGGGTTTAGGCTTTAGGGTTTAGGGTTTGGGGTTTAGGAAAGCCTGCTTAGGAAACCCTAAAGCCTAAACCCAAAGCCACAAACCCTAATTATGTTCGGGCTCAGGGGTCCAAATAAACATCGAGTTCTTGCTTGGTTTTACGGGCATTCGTATTTAAGTTGGGGGGGGGGAACCTAAACCCTAAACCCTAAACCCTGGTGACAACAGGAGACCACTGCGTGGGTTGTCGTAACGCCTAGAAAAATTTCCCACAACCCAAAAAACACTTGAACCTAAACCCTTGAACTCCGAAACTTCTTCAACCATACACCCCTTAAGCCCTATACCCTGAACCCCTTGAAGCCTTAAATCCCCACGGATCCCCGACCTGCAGAAGCTCTGAACCTTAAACTCCTCATAGGGTTTAAGGTTCAGGGTGTAGGGTTTAGGGTGCAGGGGGTTCGGGGTTTAGGGTTACGGCCTGCTTTTGCAGCAAGGGTGGGAGGGAGGGTTCATCAGGCTGCTTTGGGGTTGTTGAGCCTTACTTGGGGAAAATATGGGGCCCTTTCACCCCCCCCTCCCTTCCCCCCCTTGGTTCCTTATGTCTAGGGGTTGCATCTTGGACCCTAAGACAGGTGTATTCTGGCGTTTTGGGGGCCCTTGTTGAAGATCGGGCCATATCGAGAGTACATGTTAAAAGGAACCTCCTAGGGGTTCAGTACAACCTTAGGGCTAGGAGCCTTGATCCCTTGATGATGAACTTAGTTGTCCAGAAACCCGGGGGAACTAGAGGTTAACCTTTAGGAGTATGAGGGGATTTTATCACCCCCAAACCCTAAACCCTAAACCCTAAACCCTAAACCCTAAACTCCAAACCCTAAACCCCAAAAAAGGTTAAGGGCTACCTACGCTACTACTAGGTGGTGAAAAGACGAAAGCTTCGACCTCGTCATCGAAGCCAAGCTGTGCGGGAGGTGCACAATGAGGGAGTACTCCTGGAAACCCGAAACCCAAAACCCAAAACCCAAAACCCTAAACCCGTAATAAACCCTAAGCCCTAAGCCCTAAACCCTAAACCCTAAACCCTAAACCCTAAACCCTAAACCCTAAACCCTAAACTCCAAACCCTAAACCCTAAACCCTAAACCCTAAACTAAACCCAAGGCTCATGTGGGATGGGCTTGTGACTTCGGCGTGGGGTTCACAAACGGCTGAGTTTGGCGCGTCTTGGATGTCGCGATGGCAGACTCCACGTGGTCAAAAAAAGGTCGCGCTTCTAGGATGACAGCCAAGGGACGAAAGGAGGGACCCTTATAAGGGACCTTCAGGGGGTTATGTAGGGGCTATTTAGGTACATGGGGACTAGATGCGGTATGTATAGGGGAATAAGATTATACCCCGTAAACAATTGCTGTTTGTGGTCATAGGCTGTACAAGCAAAAACCCGGGCATAGGCAGGGCAGGCACAGTGAAAGACCACCATTCTGATGCTTTAGTGAGAAGGGTCTTCAAGGGACTAAACGAGAGACCCCGCTTTTAGGGAACTTGGATGTATATATATATATATATGCATATGTATTTATATATATATATACATATATATATAATATAGGGTGATATAAAGGGGAACAAGATTTAGGGTCCCTTCTAAGGGTCCCTCCCCCTAAACCCTAAACCCTAAACCCTAAACCCTAAACCCTAAACCCTAAACCCTAAACCCTAAACCCTAAATCCTAAACCTTAAACTTCTACCCAGGGTCCCTTCTAGGGGTCCCTCCTTGTTTCCTGTAAGGTGTTGGGTTGAAGGTTTGGGGATGGGGCAAACCCCTGAACCCTGAGCCCCAGATCGAACCCCGTTGTCGCGGTGCAGTCTCACTTAGGTTTAGAGTTTAGGGCTTAGGGTTTAGGGTTTAGGGTTTAGGGTTTACTCTCCAAGTTAGGCTCGAGAAACGGGGTCGAGAATTTGCGGAGAGCCGGGAAGGGGCAAGGGGGGGGGGGGGGGGGGGGGGGGTCCGGGAAGGCCCTAGACCCTCAACCCTCAACCCTCAACCCTCAACCCTAAACCCTAAACCCTAAATCCTAAACCCTAAACCCTAAACCCTAAACCCTAAACCCTAAACTAAACCCCAAGCAAGCCGTATTTCCCACACCCTACGCCCTAAGCTCTAGAATCCCAGACCCTGATGGCCCGAAGCTGCACATCTTAGCCCGAAAATCCTTCGAGCCCAGAAGACATAGGTAATAAGGGTACCCTTTTGGGGCCTGGTTACTTGATAAGGGAACCCTACAACCAAAAAAATGGTGAAAGGGCGCCACTGGGCCTTCATGAGCCCTACAAACCCTTAAGAAACTCCAAACAGAAACCGAAAAAAAACCCTTACCTAAGCCCTATTTACTTTTTTGTTAACGTCAAAAAACCTTATGAAACCTATTTAGGTTTCAAAAACCTTAGCCGTTTGGTGCCTCAAAGGCCGCCCTGACGACAAAAGAGTTGGCCATGCCCATGACCAGGCGCATCGCCCAGGGCGAGCGGGGAGCGCTTGGCTTGTCTGAGGTTCAGGGTTTAGGATTTAGGTTTAGGGTTTAGGGTTTAGGGTTTAGGGTTTAGGATTTAGGGTTTAGGGTTCAGGGCTTGGGGCTTCCAGGGTGTGGTGTTTACAGTCCAGGGTTGGGGACCCAACAAACCCTGAACACAACGGACCCTCTCAAGAAGCCGACTCCTGAAGAGGGACCCGGGCTCAGGGAACTTATTGCATAGAGACGTAGGGTTATAAGCACCCTAGAGTGGGGATCTCCTAATTAGCTACTGATGTATAGCTGGTGGCCTCTTTATCTGTTACCCTTATACCTGAATATGGCGCCTAGATACCCTAAGAAGAACCCCCCCCCTACAAAACACCTACAAAACATAAACCCTACCTAAAGAGGCCACCAAGCAATATGATGTATAACCCTACTTTCCAGAAGTCCTTGTCCCTGCTGTGATCTTGGCCCATGCACATCGCTCTTGAGCCCCTGCTGAGCCATCCTTGCTGCATGGCAACAGAGTCACAGTTTTTGCAGGACCTTCAAGCAAGCCCGAAACCCGAAACCCTAAACCCTAAACCTAAACCCCAACTGGGTCACTTGAAGCCACTAACCCTGTGGGTCCAGGAATGATTTCGGTCGGGCCTTAAAGCCTTCTGTATGAAAGTTAGTCCTATCTGAGATCAACCCCAAACCCTAAACCCTAAACCCTAAACCCTAAACCCTAAACCCTAAACCCTAAACGCCTAAACCCTATCCTAAACCCAACGAACACAACATCATCCCCCAAAGGCCTAGCTGGCTGGTGACGGATTTAGGAGCCATTTCGATTCCCAGCCTCTATTCGGTACCCTAAACCCTAAACCCTAAACCCTAAACCCTAAACCCTAAACCCTAAACCCTAAACCCTAAACCCTAAACCCTGAACCCTGAACCCTGAACCCTGAACCCTGAACCCTGAACCCTGAACCCTACACCTTCACATGCTTCACAGGTGGCTCAGACGGTGCTTCCAGCGGCAACTCATGGTCTGAAGTCCCATAAACCCTCAACCCTCAGCACTTTGAACCACGGGTTTAGGGTTTAGGGTTTAGGGTTTAGGGTTTAGGGTTCAGGGTTCAGGGTTTAGGGTTTAGGGTTCCTTCTAAACAAGGGTACATGCATCTAACTGCAAGCTGCACGTCCGCGCGAGAGGATTCCCCCAACAACCCCCCCCCCACCTCACAACCCGGACACAACAAACCAGAAGAGAAGCGCACAAACACCCCAAAAAAGTCCAGCAACAAATTTATACGTCAAACCCTCACTGAAACCCCTAAAACCCCTACGTAACCCACCCCACACCCCCAAAACCCCTAAAACCCTGAAACCCCAAAGCTTCATGACCTGGGTGCCTCGTCGGGAGGCTCAGGCTCATCAACATAGCCCGGCCTCATGCGGGTAAGAGGGCCTCAGGGTACTCTGGGCTCGAAGATGGTTGGGGTTTAGGGTTTAGGGTTTAGGGTTTAGGGTTCAGGGTTCAGGATTTCGGGTTTAAAGTTTAGGGTTTAGGGTTTAGGATGCGGGGTTGAGGCTTATGCCACTCATTCGAGTGGTGTGCTTCAGTATTGGGGCGCTTGCTGCTGCAGTCAGCGTGAGGCCAATGTCTGCAGGTCTAAGTGCAAAAGTACCGAAGCGGGCCCTACTTTAGAACAAACGTTAAAGAGATTGACAACCCTAAACTCTAAACCCAGAACAAGCAAAAGGCAAAGAGGGCTCCCCTGGGATTCTCAGTCCCTAAACCCTATACACCCTAAGCCCTAAACCCTAAGCCCTAAGCCCTAAAACCCTACACCCTAAGCCCTAAACCCTAAACCCTAAACCTTATGCACCCCGAAAACCCGCAAACCCTGTGGTCTCAGCTCGTCTCTCTGGCACCGGCGCGGTCCACTTTCCGAACTCCTGGATTGGGGTTTAGGGTTTAGGGTTTAGGGTTTAGGGTCTAGGGTCTAGGGTGTAGGGTTCAGGGTTTCGGAGGGGAGGGGGGGGTAGTATCAAGGTGGGTAGTAGGGAACCCATCGGGATTATTAGGGTCGAAGGGTTGATCCTCATGGATGTGAACCACAACCCTGGACCCTGCACCCGAACCCTGTACTTCAGAAGGACACCTACTAAAACAGGCCTAGCTCAAACATCCTGGCCCTCAACCCTCAACCAGCAAACCTCTTCCATTTAAACCCCAAACCCCCAAAAAGCCCAAATGCTTACCAACCATCCACTTTAACTCAGTAGCCCAGTAACCATATTATAATGAGGGCACCCTTTTTGGGGTTGGTTACTTTATAAGGGAACCCACATTCCAAATCAAAGGGTAAAGGCACCACTGGGCTACTGAGATCCTAAGCCCAGAACCCTAAACCCTAAACCCCAAACCCTAAACCCTAAGCCCTAAACCCTAGACCCTAGACCCTAAACCCTAAACCCTAAACCCTAAACCCTAAACCCTAAGCCCTAAACCCTAGACCCTGGACCCTAAACCCTAAACCCTAAACCGTAAACCCTAAACCCTAAACCCTAAACTCTAAACCCTAAACCCAAACCCTAAACCAAAACTTTGGTTTAGGTTTGGGTTGCGACTCGGAGAACTCCCCCGCTCCACGGGCCTCGTCCTGGGACGCAAATCGCCGCGCCACCACATGCGGCGGGCGGATGGCCCTGTCGTGGGGGTTTTGAACCCTAAACCCTAAACCCTAACCATAAACCCTAAACCCTAAACCCTCCACTCTAAAAACTAAATTTTAGGGCTTCAGAAGGGCTTGTGGGTTTTAGGGCTTGTGAGATGGCAGGCTATGGTAGGGCTTTAGGGTTTACACGGTTTGGGTTGAGGCTTTGACGGTCTTATCATGTTTAGGGCGCTACAGGCACTCCCGGAACTGCGAAATCATTCAACCATAACCGCACAGGTCCTAGGCAGCCTACGGAACTGAAAGGGGGGTTGAAGGGTTTGCCATTTACAGGGTTCTTGAACCCCGATTAAGGCTTAACGTTTAGGACTTGAGGTTCCCTAAGGGTCCATGTACCTATATCGTCTATACTCAACCCTAAACCCTAAACCCTAAACCACGTTTCGGGGGGGGATTTTGTTTCGGCGCAAAGGCTCAAGCGAAGACATCAAAACTCACACGTCCAAAGCACCTCAAACAAGTCGCAAGTGAACTTGCAGAACAGCAGATCACAAGCGATAAAACAGAAGCACGAATGGCACAAGCGAGGGAAGATCCATCGAAACCGTTTGGGCGTTGCTCGAAGGCTTAGGGTTTAGGGTTTAGGGCTTAAGTCTCACGGTAGCATATCCGAAGCCCTTGCTTAGTTGCTGAGTTCAGAAGCCCCCAAAAAGTGTACACTTTCAGCTTTATAGGGGTGATAGTACCAAAAAAGTGTAAAGTGTGCCCACTCAGCTACTGAGCTTGAACCCGAATCCCTCCACCCCAAAACGGTGAGTAGGGTTGAGGTAGGGTTTCAAGTCAGGCCCCTGTTGCACCTCACTGCGCCGTCTCCAAACTGCACATGGTAGCGGGCCGTCTGAGGGTCGAAGGCCACAATGGTACCCACCTGCCATGGAATGACCCTAAACCCTAAACCCTAAACCCTAAACCCTAAACCCTAAACCCAAGGGTCTGGGGTTTGCATGTTGAAACTCCAGAAATTCGGGAGTTCGCTGCTGTCGTACCTATCCAAAGCAAGGGAAGCAGCGTTAAACCTAGCAAAAATGCCCAAGATGCTGTGCATGTCGGCGATACACGCCGAGACCCGCAAGCAGTGCCAGGAGAATGCAGGTGCCCCCAAAAAAACCCAAACCCTAAACCCTAAACCCTAAACCCTAAAACCCTGGAGTAGGGTTTCAGGGCGCCTCATTGCAGAAACGTACTACACATGGACTCTCTGGGGCAAGACCTTTGTGATCTAGTTCAAGGGGCCATCCAGGATTCGGGCCCACGAGGATTCTTCGAGTTTAGGGTTTAGGTTTAGGGCTTAGGGCTTTGGGTTTAGGGTTTAGGATGTAGGGTTTAGGGTTTACAGTTTAGGGTTTCGGGTTCGGGGTTAGAACGAATCGATCCTTGAGTTCTTCGAGAAGGGGCCTAAAATCATGAAGTGGTGTTTAGGGTTTAGGGTTTGGGGTTTAGGGTTTTGGGTTTGGGGTTTAGGGTTTGGGGCTTGGGGTTTAGGGTTCAGGGCTTCGGAGGTCGTTTTGGGAACTAGGGTTTGGGGTTTAGGCGCACACTTTGACAAGAATCGATGGGGGTCAGAACGGGGGATGCTGCCGATCCTTCTTTAGGCTCCTGTGAGAAGCAGTTGGGTCTCTTGCTGGCTGTGAACCAGTGGTGGAAAATTCGGATGTCCCGTGCTGCTGGATTGACTGTTGGGACGCTCAATAGGGCTTAGGGTTGGGGATTTAAGTTTCGGGCTGAGGCTTCTCCAAGATGTGCAAGATCTAGGGTATGAGGGTGACTTGGTAGCCAGTAACCATATTTGAAATAAGGGCGCCCCTTTTTTGGTTGGTTGCTTTATAAGGGAACCCAAAAACAAAAAAAGGTAAAGGGTACCGCTGGGCTGCCAAGGTGAAGTATCTGCATAGCGTCCACCCTACAAACCGTGAAACCGACTTCAACAAAAAGGATGGAAGCCCAAGCATGTGCATGGTTCAAGGGTCCAACGCTTGAAGCCTACAAACCCTAAACCCTGAACCCTAAACCCTAAACCCCAAACCCGAAACCCTACACCCTAACCTAGGCTCAGAGTCTTGCAGTTTCGGCTGCTGGGCTTTGGCTCCCAAAACGACGCTCAGCACCTGCAGCAAGGGATCCTAAGAACGCGCGTTGCTGGTGAGCATCCGATACCCAGACGATCCCAGTTTAGGGTTTAGGGTTTAGGGTTCAGGGTTTAGGGTTTAGGGGGACGTGTCTCGCATGTTGAGCTGGAGATCTCGCAAAGTGTTGGGCCTGCGGCCGCGGCCGGCTGCTCCCAAAGTGCACGGGGCCACTTGTTCAGTGATTCTTCAGGCTTTTTTTTGGGACCTGAACCCTGGACCCAAACCCTAAACCCTAAACCCTAAACTCCAAAACCCTGACCCCTGACCTCTAAATTCAGCCCTATCCCCAAAACCCCTCGACCCGACCACCCAGGTCTTGAGCTCTGGATTTAAGAGTAGAAGTTAGGGTTTAGGGTTTAGGGTTTAGGGTTTAGGGTTTAGGGTTTAGGGTTTAGGGTTTAGGGTTTAGGGTTTAGGGTTTAGGCGCCAGCAAACTCGTACCTTTGGCTTTGGGGATTCTTTCAGCATAGCCCATGGTGCATATCAGGACCCTAAGCCCTAGAACCTAAACCCTAAACCCTAAACCCTAAACCCCAAACCCTAAACCCTAAACCCCTTATGAGGGGTGGCAGAAACCTGGGGGGTGCGAGATTCGGATCCCTTGACACATGCAGCCCAACCACCAGAAGACACCCTAAACCCTGCACCCTGACACCTGCACCCTAAACCCTAAACCCTAAACCCTAAACCCTAAACCCTAAACCCTAAAGCCTAAACCCGAAACCCTAAACCCTAACCCTAGACCATAATCCCTAAAGCCTAAACCCTAAACCCTAACCCGATTTTGGGCTTCAGGAGTGTTCGAGACACGTCCAACTGCGCGACTCTCGGGGCGCGCGCTCGATAGTCTTCTGACACTTTCTTGGGGAGATTATGGTTTGAGGTTTAGGGTTTAGGGTTTGGGGTTTGGGGTTTAGAGTTTGATCTGAACGCTCTCTGGTTCCATTTCAAAGTTTTGTTCTACTTGATGGTTTGCAGTAACTAAAGGAGGTTCGCAGTAAAAAAACAAAAGGTTTACGTTTGACCCAAGGGTTAAACTCTTATGGCGGGGTCAGGGAAAGGATTTGGGATGAAGATCCTAAGTCCTAACCCTAAACCCTAAACCCTACACCCTAAACCCTAAACCCTACACCCTAAACCCTAAACCCTAAACCCCCTCATCCCTACATCCCACGTCTGGCTGTCACTCGACTCACCCTGGCAGCTTAAAGACTCGGCAGCTTGAAGAGGGCCTCGTGCAGTGGATTGGGGTTTCGGGCTAGGGGCTTAGGGGTAATAGGGTTTAGGGTTTAGGGTTTAGGGTTAGGGTTTAGGGCTAGGGACACCCTACATCCATGTTGTACTTTGGATCCCAAGGTTCTACACAGTGGGGACCACTTTGCAGCACTTCTTAGGAACTCGAGGGGGGGGGGGGGGGGCAAAATGGGGAGTAACCTAAACCTTTGACCTCATGAATTCCTGAGCTGAAGAGCTGTAAGATCCTCAGCCCTTAACCCTAAACCTGAACCCTACTTTTTCAACTCTAAACCCTAAACCCCCCCCCCCCCCCCAGTCAAGGGATCCAATGGCTCAGCTCTACTCTGGACCTCGAGGCTGTTCTTACTAGGGGTTTAGAGTACCTCTTACATTAGAATCCCTATTAAGGATTGTTAGTATATGGGTTGAACACCCCTAAACCCTAAATCCCTAACCCTAAGCCCTAAGCCCTAAACCCTAAGCGGCAAGCCCTAAAACCCTAAGCCCTAAGCCCTAAACCCAAAACGCAACACCCTAAACCCTACCCTGTACACCTTTAGGTACGCAATCCTAACTTATAGCAACCCCCGCTTGGCCCTAAACCCTAAACCCTAAACCCTAAACCCTAAACCCTAAACCCTAAACCCTAAACCCTAAACCCGCAGACTGGTGACTCCCAGCTGGTCGCCGGCATCCAGGCCAGTGATCTTCTCCTCTTGGGCTTCTTGTAACTAGACCCAGGAGCGTCTAGGGTTTGGGGTTTAGAGTTTAGGCTTTAGGGTTTGGGGTGGTAACCTAGGAGTAACCTAACTCAAACTTTGTATCTACATCATACAAAAAATAGTACTCAAAAAAGAGTTGTATGTAACTACCATAGCATCTAATCATCCAGTCCTACTAAACTCCTAAACCCTAAACCTAAACTATAAACCCTAAACCCTAAACCTTCACTGCACAGGGACAAAAGGAGGGAACCGTACGAGGGAACCCTACCCGGAACACCCGCCCTCAGGGTTTGCAAGGTTTTGGGTTTTTGTTGGGGTTTAGGGTTTTTAGGGTTTAGGGTTTGTAGGGTTTAGGGTTTAGGGTTTAGGTTTTAGGTTTTAGGGTTTAGGGTTTAGGGTTTAGGGTTTAGGGTTTAGGGTTGAGGAGCTTCATGGCTCCGAGATGGCCACGATAGTCATTGCAATCATCGCCAGCCGCCCGTTGCTCAGCTCCTCCCGCTTTGGGGTTTAGGGTTTAGGGTTTAGGGTTTAGGGTTTAGGGTTTAGGGTTTAGGGTTTAGGGTTTAGGGTTTAGGGATACATGCGGGTATGTGCCGAGTGTGAGTCCGTACCTGAAGGTTGTACTGTAGCTCCTTTTGGGTGAGTTTTAAGGGGTTCTAGTATGCTGCACTAAAGAAGGCAATAATGTAGGAGCTTTTAGGTAGCGCTTCGCTAAATAGTGCACACGCGGCCCCCAAAGTCATGGTTGAAGGAAATCTGTTCAAGCCCAAACATACCCTCATGAGGTACATGGGCCCATAAAGTTGGAAACCCTAAACCCTAAACCCTAAACCCTAAACCCTAAACCCTAAACCCTAAACCCTAAACCCCAAACCCTAAACCCTAAACCCTAAACCATACAGGTTAGGGCACCACAAAGAATCCCAGGCTGCTAGCCGCTATTTTACGGGGGGGGGGGGGGGGGGGGGGGGGGGAGCCTTCTGCTAGGTACCATCGAAAAAGCAAGGAGCCTGCTTGCAAGGGGAGTTGAGGTATGGTCCGGTGTAGGGTTTAGGTTTATTGAAATTATTCAGGGCTCAGGTCCGGGGAAAGTTTCGAGGAGTTTCGAGGAAAGCTTCCTTTTTCGACTTTTGATTAATTTCCCAAGTTACAGGGGTTTTGAGGGTTTAGGGTTCAGGGTTTAGGGGCTTTGAAAGGGGCCGAGGATGGAGGAGGAACGACTTCAGGCGTTCAGGTTCCGCCTTAGACCACTGAAGAGCTGCACCATGTGCTTCTGCTGCTTCGTCGGCCATGGTCTACAGGATCCCCCCCCCTAGGTTCCCCTCCCAATGCTATTTAGGGACAGTTAAGCCTAATTAAGGTTGTTTAAGGGGGGAGCCTCGGGGATGTAGTATAGAGGGGGGTAGTGGGGGAACTCGGCTGAGAATTGTCACCAGACCCTCTCTTTACTTACCCCTGTGCAAGACTGGTACAAATTGCCCTGGGCTACTCTAGTCCTTCTAGATAAACAGGCCCTAAACTCAAACCCTAAACCCTAAACCCTAAACCCTAAACCCTAGACCCTATGTTACGCGAGCTGACAAGCGGGACCTTCACCCGATCACTTCAGCGGCACAGCGGCTCAAGTCGCCAAGACCCTATAAAGTCGGTCTAGGGTTTAGGGTTTCAGGTTTCGGGTTTAGGGTTTAGGGTTTAGGGCTTACTGGTGCTTAGTAGGCAATGAGGGAATCAGGTACCCTACATAAACCCTTGAAGGGTACATCTAGAGAAACACACGGTACCTATTGCCCTCATTCCCTCCCCACTGAGAACCAGAACCGCTTGGGGGCAGTATACTTAACGTGCACTAAATCACCCTAAACCCGAAACCCTAACCCCTAAACCCCCCATACTCCACAGCTAGCCATCCTACACATGCCTGCAACACCCATGGCATAAGGGGGTTGATCTAAGGGTCTCTCTGTTATTGTACTGTATTCTGTTTCATGGCGCGCTCAACCCTGTAACCCTAAACCCGAAACCTGAAGACCCTATAAAACTCTAAACCCTAAACCCTAAACCCGAAACCCTACACCCCAAACCCTAAACCCAAAACCCAGGCCCACAGAGCCTTGTTTTGCATGTCGAGGTTGTCCCCACCATCCTTTCCCAAGGCAGCTTCGAGGAACCCAGAGACTGAAAAGGGTTTAGGGTTTAGGGTTTAGGGTTTCGGGTTTAGGGTTTAGGATTTAGGGTTTAGGGTTTAGGGTCAAAGGGAAACGTCCGTGGACCTCAACGGCCCAATACCTTAGGTGGGAGGTGCACTTAGGGTCCTTAAACCCTAAACCCTAAACCCTAAACCCTAAACCCTAAACCCTAAACCCTAAACCCTAAACCCTAGGGCTTAGGAGCCTGAAGCCTCAAACCTTGCCCCTGTGCCTTGAGGGTTCTAGGGTCGGTTTAGGGTTTAGGGTTTAGGAATTAGGGTTTAGGGGCTGAGGCTTTGTGGTTGAGGCTCTCCTGGTAGCCCAGGAACCATCTTAAAACAAGGGCCCTTTTTTTTTTGGGTTGGTTATTTGAGAAGGGCAACCAGAACCCACAAAAAGGGTAAAGGGTACCAAAATGTTCCATGCTAATTGTCTAAACAGCTGACAAGCCGAGTTTAAGGAAATTAGTCCAAATCGCAAAAACAAGCTTCAGAAGGCCCAAATTGCCTCAAAAGGCCCGAGTTGGCTTCAAAAGGCCCAAACTTGCTTCAGAAAGCCCTGTCTCCATCTTTGGTGACTCCCAAAACCCTCCGGAACTTTATGAACCCTTACGGAACCTTAAGAACCACTTATGAACCATAGACCTGCTACCCAAAGGGTAGGTCCAAGCCCAGTTCAAGGCCCAAACCATAGAGTGGGGGGAGTGGGGGGGAGGGGGGAATGTGGGCGGAGAAGGGAGCATCTGGGATAGGGGCATCAGGAGGCATCTGGCAGGGGGACATCGGGCATGTTGTTTTTGATCAAATGTTTTAAAGCCATAAAACGCCACACCACATATAAGCCGGCTAGCAGAAGCTCAATGCGAGGCTAGGGCCTAGCAACGCTCTTATCCAGAGACACCTCTCCAATGCCCTAGGCGCCAACTTCACTGGCGAACCCTAACCCTAAACCCTAAACCCTAAACCCTAAACCCTAAACCCTAAACCCTAAACCCTAAACCCTAAACCCTTCTTGGAGCCACCTCCAGGTTCAGCTTCTCTGCGAACCCAAGGGGGTCACCAAAGGATCCGGCCCTGGCTCTCTCGTCCTGCCATAGGGTTTAGGGTTTAGGGTTTAGGGTTTAGGGTTTAGGGTGTAGGGTTTAGGGTGGGTTTAGAGTTTAGTGTTTAGTGATAAGGGTTTAGGGTTTAGAGTTCAGGGTGGGTTTAGGGTGTAGGGTTTAGGGTTTCGGGTTTTAAGGTTTAGGGTTGAGGGTGTTGGGCTTAGGGTTGAGGGTTCACGGTGTCTTTATGCTCCGCGCACACCATCACGCGGGACGTGTGTTGTGGTGTGCGCCAAGGTTCACCTCCTCTCCCAACCCACCCACCCAGCTTGTGACCTTGGTCGGGTTTGGGGTTTCATATATGTTTGTTGGCTTATTACCCTAAACCCTAAACCCTAAACCCTACACCCTAAACCCTAAATCCTAAACCCTAAACCCTAAGCCCTAAACCCTAGCCCATCCAAGGTGTAGGGAACGGTCTGTATATGCCATGGAGGAGATTCAAGAAGGCTCAGAAATGGTCCGGTTTAGGGTTTAGGGTTTAGGGTGGGTTTCAGGGCCTCAAGGCCTGGTGTTTAGGCTTTCAGGGCCTCAAGGCTTTCAGGGCCTCAAGGCCTGGTGTTTAGGGTTTCAGGGCCTCACAGCCTGGTGTTTAGGGTTAAGTGGTGGTTATTAATTTTGTTGTTCCAGGCTTTGGGATATGGATGTCGGGTGGAGCGCTGCTGTTCGCTTCGAGGTTCGTTGCACCCAGCCCCCGAAACCCTGGACTCAAGCAAACTCACTTCTGACGAACCTTTACGAGACGACTGTGTGTTGCGAGGATGTAGGGTTTAGGAGGCCCTAAACCCTAAACCCCAAGTCCTGGGGATATAATTCATGGCATAGAGAGAATCTCCCGTAGATCCTCCTGTGGAATGTTCTCAAGATCGTTGCGCCTGCGGGAGGACGACGATCTCCAGGTAGCCACACACAATGACGAGAAGAGAGAAGCCGAACAATGCGATCGAGTTGCTGCTGATGACCTTAGCTCTAAACCCTAAACCCTAAACCCTAAACCCTAAACCCCAAACATCCCCAAACCCTAAACCCCAAATCAACCTGGGAACCTCAAAAAATCTTAGGGAGCCCCTGGGAGGAACTGGCAGTATCATAGGGGGTGACTATGGCATTACTCCCTTCAGGGTTTAGAGTTTAGGGTTTAGGGTTTGAGGGTTGAGGGTTTAGGGTTTAGGGTTTAGGGTTTAGGGTTCAGGGTTTAGGGCTTGAGGGTTTAGAGTTTCTCAAGGGACTAAAGGAGGGACCCTCATAAGGGACCTGAGGGGTTATCCAGGGGGGACTTAGGTTTACAGGGCCTATATAAGGTACAAAGAAAGGGTTTGATATGGTCGATATAGGGGAATAAGATGAAGGGTCCCTGTATGCCTTAAAGTTTCGGGCTTTAGCTTTGAGGTGGGGTTACCGACGAAAATTGGCACCATAAGCCCGAAACCCTCAATCCCCCAAACCCTAAACCCTAAACCCTAAACCCGAAACCCTAAACCCTAAACCCTAAACACCCAACCCGGATCCTGCGCCCTCAACCTGAAACCCCAGCACGATGAGCTTGAGGCTTCAGGGTGCAACTTGAGGCAGGTCTTGGGAAGATATACCCCCTCCCCCGTCCTAAACCCTAAACCCTAAACCCTAACCCCTAAACCCTAAACCCTAAACCCTAAACCACAAACTGGATTGTGAACACGATGCTTGGGGGTCGACCTCAGAGACTCCGGTCTGGGTGCCTGGGGTGCCCTTCATTTCAGCGTCCCCTTATCTCGAGGCCCAAGTGCAACCTTGGAATGAAAGGGTTTAGGGTTTAGGGTTTAGGGTTTAGGGTTTGGGGTTTAGGGTTTAGGGTTTAGGGTTTAGGGTTTAGGGTTTAGGGTTTAGGGTTTAGGGTTTAGGGATAGAACGGGTACCCTCCTCGGTTCAAGGGGGCTTATTCCCTTGTCTTTCGACCCCAGAGAAACCTTGGAATAAGAACGGTGGCCTTCTCGAGTTGAAGGGGCTTACAAGGGAACCACAACCCTAAAACAAGGGGAAACAGGGCCTACCTCTGGGTTCGAGTATCTTTAGAAGCCCGAAAACCAAAACCCTAAACCCTAAACCATATATATATATATATAAGCAAAACACACAAACACATATCCAAAACCCAAAAAGTTTA
>CAJNDS010002313.1:922500-1047004 GCA_905221605.1 Symbiodinium natans
GGGCAATCTACCGAGTGACCTGGACGTACACCAGGCCACTCTCTTCTCAGACGGGGCACCCTATGATTCACCCTAAACCCTAAACCCTAAACCCTAAACCCTAAACCCCAAACCCCAAACCCCAAACCTTGATCACTGAACCCTACACAAGCCCTCACAAGACCCTGTATAATGCCAACACCCTAAACCCCAAACCCCAAACCCCAAACCCCAAACCCCAAACCCCAAACCCCAAACCCCAAACCCTAAACTCTAAACCCCAAACCCTAAACCCTAAACCCTAAACCTTATGAATCCCAAAGCAGGGTGTATGCAGGTTTGGGGGGTGGGGACTTGACCTGCAGAAGTGCCAGACGGATCCTCTGGGGCTCCCACGTGGGGAGCCGCAGCTACTTAGGGTTTAGGGTTTGGGGTTTAGGCTTAGGAGTTTAGCGTTTAGGAGTTAAGGGTTTGAGGGGTCTTAGGGTTTAGGATGCAGCTTCATGCTACCCACGTGCAGCATCTTGGCTAGTTCGATCATGGCGCGGAACGCAGACCGTAGCCCTAAACCCAAAACCCGAAACGCATAAACCCATAAACCCAAAACACCCTAAACCCCAAACCCGGGTTTAAGGGTGTTCATCTAAGTTTGGGTGCCATATGGTCAAGCTAGGAAACTCACGTAAAGGTTAAGGGGTTTATAGGGTTTGTAGGGTTTGTAGGGTTTGTAGGGTTTATAGGGTTGCTATTGGGTTTATAGGGTTTATAGGGTTGTTTGGGTTTATAGGGTTTTGTAGGTTTTTTGTAGGGGTGTAGGGGTGTCCAAGCTGATGAAACATAGAAAGCACGAGCAGCCCTACTGCACAGAGCTAGGCATCGTCACGGGGAGGGGGGGTCGGGGGGGTGGGGCTCAGCTCATGCAGGTGTACACCCTAAACCCTAAACCCTAAACCCTAAACCCTAAACCCTAAACCCTAAACCCTAAACCCTAAACCCTAAACCCTGCACGTCTCTGATTTAGGATGGCTCCTGTACTTGTTCGGACTAGATAGCGCGAGCTTCAGACTCAAGATCGTCGTTGAAAGCTGCCCATGTACCCAAGCCTGAAGCCCTGAACCCGGAACCCCTCAGACCCTTCCCGAACATACGAAGCTGGAGCTAGGTTCTGGCCTTCAGGGTTGAGACCTTCATTGAGTTGGGATCGAGGTTACGGAGCCTTCGACATGAAGGCTGGCGGGTTTAGGGCATATCGTGGGCTGTAGGGTTTTTCTGGCGCTCCCGACATCGGGCGAAAACCCCTAAACCCTAAACCCTAAACCCTACACCCCAAACCCCAAACCCCAAACCCTTAAACCCTAAACCGCGCCTCGTACTGGACCTCATACAGCTCTTGCTGCTTTTTCCTTGCCTTGTGAGCAGGAAGCCGCCAAGGCAACCCTGAATGTGTCTAATCCCTATAGGTTTAGGGTTTAGGGTTTAGGGTTTAGGGTCTAGGGTCTAGGGTCTAGGGTTTAGGGTTTAGGGTTTAGGGTTTAGGGTTTAGGGTTTAGGGTTTAGGGTTTAGGGTTTAGGGTTTAGGGTTTAGGGTTTGGGGCCCATAAGCCGCGAACCATGACTTGCGAAGTCTTAGAAGGAAATTGGGAAGAAGGAACTTCTGGGGCTCCTTTTGGAAGAACTCGGGTCCGACCTCGCTACCCTCTAAACCCTAAACCCTAAACCCTGAACCCTAAACCCTCCAGGGTTCAAACCCCGAAGCCTTAGCTCCCTGCAAGCCCTAATAGCAATACGGCTACACATGAGAAGATACATGTAGTAGTAGTAGTAGATATGGACGATGCTTTTTCGATTATTGCACGACAAGATGGTGGGATTCACGTAGGAAGACGCGAACGGTCCTGAACTGTTAACGTTAGTAAATTTATACACGACGTTTGGCGCCATGAGCCCCAGGGAGAGGGTGTATAGTTTCGGGCAGGCTTCTTTGCAGAAGGGAGCACCCTAAACGCTAAACCCTAAACCCTAAACCCTAAACAAAGGCTGCCATCTTCGGTCGAACGAAGGCTTCTCCGGGAACCTAAACCTTAACATCAAGTTTAGGGTTTAGGGTTTAGGGTTTAGAGTTTAGGGTTTAGGGTTTAGGGAATGAGGGCCCTAAAGGCTTCAGACTTTAGCTTTCTTTTTGTCTGCGGATCCGGGGTTGAAGCCCGGAGTTCGTGACTTCTTGGACTTTCGGGTCCGGAGTTTAGGATTCAGGGTTTCGGGTTCGGGGTTTAGGGTTCAGGATTGAGGGTTTAGCCCGTGCTCTCTGGGTTTAGGGTTTAGGGTGTAGTGCACGTGGGTTGCTCCAAGTTCGCACACATCTACGGTCAGACCCGCAACCCAAAGTCCTAAACCCTCAACCCTCAACCCTAAACCCTAAACCCTAAACCCCTAAACCCTCAACCCTAAACCCTAAACCTTAAGCCCTGACTGCACTAAACCGCAGCCCCCCACCGCCCCAACCCCCAAGCCCGAAGGCTTAGGCCTTGTAGGATTTATGGCGGTGTTTGTGGGGTTTGTTTTGGGGTCTAAACCCTAAACCCTAAACCCTAAACCCTAAACCCTAAACCCTAAACCCTAAACCCTAAAACCCTAAAACCCTAAAACCCTAAACCCTAAACCCTAAACCCTAAACCCTAAATCCTAAACCCTAAACCCTAAACCCTAAACCCTAAACCCCGAACCCTAAACCCTAAACCCTAAACCTTAAACCGTGAGGGGTTAGGGGGTTTTCCTGAGATTGCGGCTACCTTCTTCTTCTCCTTCGCGAGATCAAACTTCCCACCCTCGGGGCAGCAAGGGCTCAAAAGGGTTTAGGGTGTAGGGTTTAGGGTTTAGGGTTTAGGGTTTTGCGGGTCGGCTGTGGGCGTCGAGGGTGATAGCCAACTAGCCCACTTCCCCCGGTACAGACCTCTCCAACGAGGAAGGCGAATAAAGCAACTCAAGAACATCACGCATGAACGAGCACTCACGCAGACACATTACATATGTATATATAAATATAAATACAAGGACATCTATCTGTCCATCTATCTATCTATATATATATATATATGTGTGTGTGTCTGTGTGTGTGTGTGAAATCGTATTCTACATACGAGTACACAGACATACCGATAACAACACCCAGAAGGAGGAATTATGGGGCTGGTCAGGCATGACTGATGCGGGCGCATGACAAATGAGGGGTTTATACATATACAGCCCTAAACCCGAAACCCGAAACCCGAAACCCGAAACCCGAAACCCTAGGCCCTAAACTCTAAACCCTAAACCCTGCTTGTAAATGCCAAAGACCCCCAAGTCCAAACACCCGAGTGCTGTCACACCATGATGGACCTGGTTGGGGTTTAGGGTTTGCCTCGACCTGCTCTTGTAGGTTACCAAGGAATTTTACAAGGGGCTTTACAGCAATGGCCTACAAAAAGGTAGGTTTGAGGTTCTTGAGGTTGGGTCTGTTGGGTCTAGGATTTAGAGCTTCCGGCTTAACAAATTAGAATTGAGTTTGTGGCGATTGGGGTCTTTCCCCAGACGTGCCAAACTTGTATGCCGGCCCCTGACCACCCAAACTCTGGCGTTTACCGAAATGTTGGCCTGTTTAGGTCGTTTAGGAACCTACCGCAAGACGCTACCTCCCCTTCAAACCCCAAACAAAACGCCTTAAGCCTGAAATCTCTGTCATCAAAGGATGTATACAGTTGGAGTTTAGGATTTTAGGGTTAAACCCTAAACCTTAACCCCTAAACCCTTAACCCTAAACACACTAATAAGATGCCCTTTTGAAGAGAGGATCGCTTCAGGAGAACCCCCGCTTCGGGGCACTTGTGACCCTACCTAAGCCCTCAACATACCAGAATGATGAACTACATCTCCATGATCCCTAACCCTAAACCCTAAACCCTAAACGCCAAATTCCGAATGTTCAGGGCCATGTTTATGGGTACTGTGAGGGTTCCGGGCTGTTGCCCGAGACCGAGACGGGCTTGAACCTGGATGGCGCCAACTTCGCTTTCTTCCTTCCTGCGCTTCACAAGGGCCAATTGAGGCTTCAGGGCTTTTGGGGGGCTTCTGCTTTTTATAGGCTCCTAAAAGCTTAGGGGTGTAGTGTTTTGAGGGTTCAGGGCTTTGGGGGGCTTCTGATTTTTAAGGCCCCCTACGGGAAGCTTAGGGGTGTAGCTTCTTGAGGGTTCAGAGCTTTGGGAGGCTTCTGATTTTTAAGGCCCCTTACGGGAAGCTTAGGGGTGTAGCTTCTTGAGGGTTCAGGGCTTTGGGGGGCTTCTGATTTTTAAGGCCCCTTACGGAAAGCTTAGGGGTGTAGCTTCTTGAGGGTTCAGGGCTTTGGGGGGGGCTTCTGATTTTATAGGCCCCTTACGGGAAGCTTAGGGGTGTAGCTTTTTGAGGTTCAGGGCTTTGGGGGGCTTCTGATCTTTAAGGCCCCCTACGGGAAGCTTAGGGGTGTAGCTTCTTGAGGGTTCAGAGCTTTGGGGGGCTTCTGATTTTTAAGGCCCCTTACGGGAAGCTTAGGGGTGTAGCTTCTTGAGGGTTCAGGGCTTTGGGGGGCTTCTGATTTTTAAGGCCCCTTACGGGAAGCTTAGGGGTGTAGCTTTTTGAGGGTTCAGGGCTTTGGGGTCTCCTGATTTTTAAGGCCCCCTACGGGAAGCTTAGGGGTGTAGCTTCTTGAGGGTTCAGAGCTTTGGGGGGCTTCTGATTTTTAAGGCCCCTTACGGGAAGCTTAGGGGTGTAGCTTCTTGAGGGTTCAGGGCTTGGGGGGGGGCTTCTGATTTTTCAGGCCCCTTACGGGAAGCTTAGGGGTGTAGCTTCTTGAGGGTTCAGGGCTTTGGGGGGCTTCTGATTTTTAAGGCCCCTTACGGGAAGCTTAGGGGTGTAGCTTTTTGAGGGTTCAGGGCTTTGGGGCTTCTGATTTTATAGGGCCCTATCCTAAACCCTAAACCCTAAACCCTGAACCCTGAACCCTACACCCTAAACCCTAACCCTAAACCCTAAGCCCTTTCAAGGGGTGTAGGTACCTAGGCAACCTTCGGGAAGCCACGGGAGTCGAGGCAGTGGGGGGGGTATTGGGGAACCTCGGGATACAGAGCCCCCTTCAAACCCCTCCCTTAAGGACCTACAATGATTCTGGGCTTGGGTCTCCGAAAACCCTAAACCCTAAACCCTAAACCCTAAACCCTATAGACAAGAATTGAGCTTTAAAGGGCAAGATCTTTGCGGTTTCCCGGCCTTTGGGGAAGAAAAGCTTTTGGTACTTTCCAAAACGAGTGTCCGGCTAACTGAGATGTGGGGGGGGGGGGGTTTACGAAAATCGGGCACCCCCAATATGAACCCCCAAATAGTAGGATTCCCTAATGCTAACAAAAGATCCCCCCCCCCCCCCCCCCCCCCCCCCCCCCCGCTCCCCCTCAACCACCACAAGCAGAATGAAGCCGGTAACACAAGGCATAGTGAACCAAAAACGCTTCAGAAGGACTGTTCCCGGTTTGATGTAGAGGCATGGATACAGGGGCGCTTAAACGTTGGGTCCTTCTATGTACCGTGGAGAAGCATGTTCTCCCCAAAAAAGGCCCACAAGCCCCCATGGTAGGAGTCCTTACTCTTAACATTGTTGTGTGGCCGTGTGTGTCACTGTACACAAGCCCTGAACTTAACCTGATACCCTAAACTCTAAACTCTAACCCATACACCCTTTGCCCTAACCCCTGCACCGTAAACTCTGAACCCAAAACCCGACAACCTAAACCTTAAACCCTAAACCTAAACCCTAAACCCTCAAGCCCCCTGTAACTTGAAATTATTAAGAAAGTCCAAAAAACGAAGCTCCTCGAAACTCCTCGAAACTTCCCCGGACCTGAACCCTTAAAGTTTCAATAAACCCTAAACCCGAAACCCTAAACCCTAAACCCTAAACCGCTCCTTTCCCAGCTCCGCGCGCAGCCGCCGCCAGCGCCACGCAGCTGACGGCAGCCGAAGCGGCAGCGCGGTGGGGACCTGGCGGCTTCTGGGGGGGGGGGGGCCTGATGTTTGCATCTGCACTACCCTCAACCCTAAACCCTAAACCCTAAACCCTAAACCCGAATTGTTGACGCCTGCTTTCGTGGGGGGGCACCCTGTTCACAGTCACGTTTGCTGGGCCATTTGGGACCGTGTGACTGTTTGGAAGTGCGCGGGGGGGCCTCGCCATCCCTTTTTGAACTCATCTAGACTCTCCCTTTCTCAAACCATATAGGCCTCGCCGTCCCTTTTGAACTCACCTAAACTCTCCCTTTTTCAAATCATATAAAGCCCGTGGACCGTTTAGAGCAAAAACCAGCTACGACTGTTTAGGGGGAAGGGGGGGAGCGGTGCACGAAAGCGGGTACAACATGACTTATATTCTTATGTTGTGTATATTCGTCGTGACTTAGGCTCGCGCATTATCAAAAGCTTTCAATCCGCCGGAACCTTTTTTGCCTAAAAGACCAGAAACCAAAACCCTGAACCCTGAACCCTAAACCCTAAACCCTAAACCCTAAACCTTAAGCACCCTAAACCCCCCAAAGCGCCTCGGCCTCCACAACCAGACAAACAGAAGCTTCCGAAGTCGGGGGGAGGGGATCGGGGCGATCGCTACTTTGAGAAATGCCCCAAAGAGCCCAGAAGCACCTAGGAAGGAGGGCGCCGCAATCGAAGATGCTCCTGCAAGGTTGAGGGTTCAGGGCCGAGGGTGTAGGGTTTAGGGTTTCGGGCCTTGGAAGCCCAGGACCTCTCACCCAACGTCAGCGACTGCAGCTCTTCTTGGGCCCTTGCGGGAGTTGAAAACCCAAGCTGCAGGAACCTTCAGATGCTGGTTGAAAATGGAGATGTGTGCCAGAATGGCTGAGTAGATGTTCCCGGATTAAAGTACAGCGTCGCTGCTGGAAATCTAAGGAGATGACCCTAAACCTTCGCCCTAAACCCTAAACCCTAAACCTGTTGCAGTTGAAGGGAGAGAGGATGACTTTGGTAGTTTAAATTTGGCTCTTGAGCTATTTCTTTCGACTGGTTGAGAGTCTTCTCCGACGGTTGGATGAGGGTTTCAGGTTTAGGGTTTAGGGTTTAACGTTGCGGGCTTCAGGTTTGGGGGCTAGGGCTTGGATAGGCCAAGGCTTCACTCGAACTGACGATCATCGCCCTAGGAACCCTGCACTTTGGGGTTTTGGGGGGGGCAATGGACTATTAAAACCTGCACCCTAAAGTCTGAATCTGGACCCAGGCGCAACCTAGGAATAAAGAAGCGTCTCCTTGCTGGGCCATGGAGTAAATCTTCTAACTCTACAGCGGGCTTAGGGTTCTACACTAAGTAGGACCCAATTCCTGGACCTATGTTCCGACCTCTGACCAGCGGCAGCGGCGCTATCACCGGCCCTGGCCTAGCAGTTTGAGCGCATGGGGGAGGGGGTGAGGGGTGGGATAGAGTATGAGTCTTGGGCTTAGGGTGGGTATTCCCCGAAAAAGGGTTCCCGATTCATACGTCCCAAATTATAATCGGAACCCAAGAAAAAGGCAGCCCTAATTGTCGAAATTCCCCATTCATCTTACATACCCGTATGAACCTTCTATGTGACAGGCCTTTTCACGGGCAGACCACGAGCAAGGAACTAAATTTGTCCAAGAGAATTCTTTTGCTTAGAATCCATGCCAGCAGGGCAAATGTGCGTTCATTCCATTGTTAAACCTTTTAGAGTCTTGCGATCCTTCTGAGGATGGCTCCGAAGCTCCCCGGTCCCAAAATGGCAAAAGGCAGCATCTTGTTCATTAAGGCTTCACGTCCGGGGGCAAGCCCGAAATCTGGGATGTTCTTAGTTTTTTTAGTGTTTTTTCTTCTACTCTTTCGTGCTTGCTTGTTTTTTGTAGTTGTGTCTAGGTTTGTTTAGCTTTTTTTTGTTTCTGTTGGGTTTCCGTGTTTTCTGTGAGTTCCATACTTTTGCTCTGGTTTCCAGGCTCTGTTTCGTTTCCTTTAGTTCTCGCAGCTTTCTTATTGGAGTCGCGGGGTCTTGAGGCCCGCCCAACGGTAACCCCATTATAGACGACCTACTCAGGCACCTCCTCAACCCTACACACGTTGTCCTTTTCTGTAAACTCTTTGGTGCTACAGGCGACCAGGAGCCATGGAATCATTTAGCTTTACTCAGGTTTTCTCAGCTTTTCTTAGCTTTCCTTAGCCTCCTCAGGTGTTGGCCCATATGCTGAGCTGAAAAAGCCCCCTTCATAGAAGGCACAGATGTGCACGTATGAATTCAGGAAACTTTCCAGTCTTGTTGAGAGTGTCCCCAAGCCCCAAACACTAAACCCTAATTAAACTCTAAACCCTAAACCTGCGCATCTTCTTCCAAACATGCAACTCGCCCTGCTACCCTAGGGCCCCCTTTTCTTTGGGGTCCAGGGTGTGGGGAGACTGCTGTCAAGCGGCCTAACAGCATAGGACAACAACCTCCTTAAAACCATGATTCTGAATTGGGATGCTCCTCCATATACTAGCAGTCCTTGATAGGGATTGTACTCGGGGGGGGGGGGGGGGGGTACTAGCATCCCTATTCAGGACTGTCAGTATAGGTGGGAACATCCCATTTTCTGTTATGGGTGTCGCTCTCAAGATGCCCATGTCATGCACATGTGGGGGGCTTTAGGGGTTTAGGGGTTTTAGGGGTTTAGGGTTTTAGGGGTTTAGGGGTTAGGGTTCGGAAGCCCTAAGCCCTAAACCCGTGGTTCAACCCAACAGCCGCAAAAAGCCCTGAACCTCACTCCGGAACCAGCAGATCCCAAGAACCCTCAAGTACCCCACATCCTACATACAAAGGCAACACTAAACCACACTAAACCCCTGATCCGAAGAACTCCAACTCATACACACAAAGACAGTACCAAACGCATAAACCCCTAACCCCTAACCCCTAACCCCTAAACCTTATAAACCCTAAACCCTAAACCCTAAACCCATAAACCCCTAAACCCAAAGGCCTTTGTAACGCAACCAACTCCATGGCTTGGGGCAGGCGGGACTGTTTCCCACTTGACTGCGGTACGGCGCCAGGCAACTCGGCAACTCAGACGAGGAGTTTGGGGGGTGGAAACCCTAAACCCTAAACCCCAAACCCTAAACCCTAAACCCCAGACCCTAAACCCTCCGTAGGGTTTAGAATGGGCATGCTTTTGAGATGTGGAACTCCCGCTAGCTTCCACACCAAGATATTTGAAGTCAAATGCTCTAAGCTTCCCTGGTACTCCAAAACCCCACAAAATACAGTAGTAGGTTGTAGCTTGGGATGTTCCTGCTTATCCTCACAGTCCTTCATGGGGACTATAACAGGGGGTACTAGAATCCCTATTCAGGACAAGTTATAAACCCCCTAAATATAGGGCCCGAAACCCTAAACCCTAAACCCTAAACCCCAAACCCTCCAAAATAGTAGGTAAATGAAGCCCCAGGTCAAGCCCCTGAGCCTTGAAAGCCCTGCTTGCACAGCCACTTTTGTCCGGCGGTTGAAGCGAGCAGAAGGCGAACAACCCTAAACCCTAAACCCTAAACCCTAAACCCTAAACCCTAAACCCTAAACCCTAAACCCTAAACCCTAAACCCTATACGGAGGGTAGCGACCCAGGCACGGCCCGCGCGGGAACCCCGCCCCCTCCCCCCGGCGCCCTTCATCAGGGTTCTCATCCAACAACCCTACGTCACGAACCGCTTTTACTCTCCTATATCTTCAGACCCTAAAACCCAACTCCCCCCCCCCCCCCCCCCCCCCCCCCCACCCAAAAAAAAAAAAAGAGTTCTAAACACAAACGCCTAGAAACCCAAACGCCTTAAATCCCGCGAAGCCCCCATACCCTTAAAGTCGAAAACCCATACAGTAATACGCACAGCTGCAAGCCCCACAACACTTTGAACCTAGTGAGATCCAGTTTAAGTTAACCCCTACATAAAGCGCTAAAGCCTTGAAACCCCAGTTATGAGGTTCAAGGGTTTGGGTTCGGGCATACTTTATACACTCTGAAGGTAAACCGACACACAAGCTACACCTTAAACAAGCAACCCCAAGCCTGCATACGTTGCATGATCCTGCCCTGAACCCTAAACCCTAAACCCTATAAACCCTAAACCCTAAACCCTGAATCCTGAATCCTAAACCCTAAACCCTAAACCCTAAACCCTCAACCCTCAACCCTAAACCCTAAACCCTGAATCCTAAACCCCACACCCTAGGTCCCGTCGTCGGTGATTAGGTCCGCCGGCCTTCTTGCCACCACCCACCTTCGGCACCTTCGGTGCGGCGCCATCTGATGGCGGGCACAGTTGCATTAAGGAGGTGGCGCAAATCCGCGGCTTCTGGCTCTCCGGCTTAGGCTTAGAATAGTTAGGGTTTAGGGTTTAGGGTTTATGGTTTCGGGTTTAGGGTTTCGGGGTAGAACCCAAAATGCCTACCATATAGACCTCAATCCCTAAACTCAAAAAAAACAGCCCTTTGCTTAGGTAGCCCCTAAACCCTTAACCCTAAACCCTAAACTCTTCTAACCCCTAAACCCTGAATCCTAACCACTGGGGAGGCGCACCTTGCTGCTCCGGCGTTGGATGCTCGGAAAGCCATGCGCCGTGAATGGGAATGGTTATCTTCGCGACCTTCCAACTTGGCCTATAGGACTGAACGACGGTTTCGGGTGTAGGCTGCAGGGTTTAGGGTTTAGGGCTCAGGGTTCATGCATACCTTTCTGCCCTGGACCCTAACTAAGGCCCTAAAACCCCAACGAAAGAGGAAGTTGGAAGGTCAGGACATTTGAGCTGTGCCTCACACTTTGTCAACCCAGATCTCAAAATCCCCCAAGAAATCTGTATGCAGCGTTCTGTACCTTACAGTAGCCTAGGCACCCAACATACTCAACCCTAAGCTAAATGCAAAGCACCAAAGCCGTAAACCCGAGACCCCAACAACATAAACTTGGTAGCCCAAAAACCATATGGTTACTTGATAAGGGAACCCATAATCAAAAAGCGGGTATAGTCCACCGCTAGGCTGCGAAGCGACAAGGGCTTGACACAGCCAGGGCTTTGCAGATGACGTCTGTTGGGAGAGGGGGGATGGGTAAGGGTTAAGGGTTAAGGGTTGAGGGTTGAGGGTTGAGGGTGTAGGGTTTAGGGTTTAGGATTTGGGATCCCTCTCCGTAGCCCACAGTGAAGCACAGCTCATGTGCGATATCTCGGCATGTCTTGGCGGAGCTGCCGCTACCGAGCCGTCTTGTTTGTAACATTTTTGATGTTTGGGGACCCTAAACCCTAAACCGTAAACCGTAAACCCTAAACCCTAAACCCTAGACCTAAACCCTCAACCCTGAAGCGTAGGGAAGAACATTCAGACTACCCTTGGGTTGGCCCTTTAAACCTTCGGAAAGATAGTCCTAGACACGATCCTCTTAAACCCAAATCAGGGGCAATGCAACATATCCCATGGCATGCCCAGTACTTGTCTCTTTCTTTCGTTTTTGGGGGTTTTGGTTTAGGCTTTAGGGCTTTGGGGGGTGAGAGAAAGAGAGAGCTAGCTGTCCTTGGGATGTCTAAGGACGTTGTGAAGTAACTATGGCCTCTGGATAAGATATAGGTGGTACGTAAGTTCTCCCAACCAAGGGCCCATACCCAGAGGGTCCATTTGTAGTACTATTATGGAATCAGGTACCCAAAAGCCCTATTTGGTATGGTTTCTGGGTACCTACCTAATTCCAGAATAGTTCTAGAAATGGAACTAAAGGACCATGGTATCTACCCGAAGAGGAGGTCTCTACAAAGTTTGCGGCCCTTGATGGGGGCCAGGGTGGGGTGCTTGGAGGCTGTTCTTGCCTGAACTGGCCCTAAACCCTAAACCCTAACCCTAAACCCTAAACCCTAAACCCTAAACCCTAAACCCTAAACCCTAAACCCTAAACCCCTTAAGCCCTAAACCCCTAAACCCCTTAAACCCCTTAAACCCTGTAACCCTTATGAAAAACCCTTAAAGCCTTAAACCCCCCCCTAAAAACCCTGGAGGGGACGGATAGGCCGAGCTCTTTCGGGACATTTGTTCCCAAGCTCGAGGATGGCAAATCCGGAGCAATCTCTCACCCGACCTTCTTTCTCCAGAGGAAGACCTTTCCAGCGCATGTGGGCGGTTGGGGGGGTTAGGGTTTGGGGGTTAGGGGTTAGGGTTTAGGGTTTAGGGTTTAGGGTTCTAGGGTTCTGGGATTTAGGGTTTCTCCTGTCATTGTTTTTTGGGGGGGGGGTGTTGCGGGGTGGGGGGGTTCAGGGGTACGGGGGGATTATAGAGGGGTTTGGCTTCAAGGTCTGTTGACAGTTGGGCCACTTCGTTCTCGAAGTTGGGGGCTCTGATCCATGTTACCTTTAAGGGGGCCCACCTTTAAGCAAGACCACACCACCATGTTGCAGACATAGGGTTACATAGGGCTTAGAGCTTCGGGCTTCGGGCTCAGCCGCGACTTCTGAAACCAAATAGGTTGGGGTTTAGGATTTAGGGGTTTGGGGGCTTAGGGTTTAGGGTTTAGGGATTAGGGCTTAAGGTTCGAGGTTAGGGTTTAGGGTTTCGGAACAATACAGTATCCTGACAAGGACCGCTGGGAGTTCAAGGGGACATAAGCTGGGCTTGAGGGTGAAACCCATGTGAAACCCCAAAAGTTTAGGGTGTCGGGTGTGGGGTTTAGGGTTTAGGGTTTAGGGTTTGGGGTTTAGGGTTTAGGGTTTAGGGTTTAGGGTTCCCAGAATCCCTCAGCCCCGAAACTTCAGCCCGGACCTCCTGTTGCTTGAAGTACCGTCTGTCCTCCTCATCCACAAGCACCAAGTTCAGGAAATACCTGAAGCAGGAGTGCCGGGTTTGGGGTTCACGGTTTAGGGCTTAGGTTCTAGGGTTTATGGTTTAGGGTGCAAACTGGTTTTCCGTCTGTGCGTGTGCGTGTGGGTGCGTGCGTGGGTGGAGCCGCATGTCTGACTGTTAAGGGTGCCGCGCCCTCTCAAGCGAATTATCTCCCTCGGCCGACCCCGTTTAGGGTTTGTGGTTTGGGGTTTGGGGTTTGGGGTTGCGGGTTTGGGGGGTTGGGGTTTGGGGTTTGGGGTTTGGAGTTTGGGGTTTGGAGTTTGGGGTTTTGAGGTTTGGGGTTTGGGGGTTCAAGGTAACCCTAAAAACCCTAAGCCACCAAAAAGCAAACAACAACTTCAGAGAACTCCCGTCGATCTGAAAGAGTGAGGGCTCTGCCTCACGGAGAACTTGTTCTGCACATTCCTTGGGCAGTGGGGCAGAAACTGCAAGTGGCGACTCTCAATCCTAAACCCCATGCCCTGAGATAAGACGAAGCCCCCAAAACCCAGAAGGATAACCCGAAACCCTAAACCCTAAACCCTATGAACCCTCTGAGTCATGTGAACCCTTTCGGGACTAAGGTGTGGGGGTTTTCATGGGGGACTGCTTGGGAGCTACTTCGGTACATAGAAGGCTTTTTTGGAGAGATGAGCTAGGGCACATTGTCACTAAATATGAGTCCTAAACCCTCAACCCGAACCCCTAAACCATAAACCCAAAACCAATCCCCAAACCACCCCTCAAAGTTCAAAAATCTGAGGCATTGGCTTGTATGTGGGAGTCAAGTCGAAGCCAGTCAGATACAGCCTCTCGGAATCTAAGAGGGACTGGGTTTAGGGTCTAGGGTCTCTAGGGTTTAGGGTTTAGGGCTTAGGGTTTCGGGCTTATGGTTTTTTTTGGGCTTAGGGTTGAGGGTTTAGGGGACTCACCATATTATAATGAGGCCCAAGACGCGGGGTGGCCTTTGTCTTGAGACAGTAATTATGCAAAATACTGCTTGCCCTCGCAGTCGCTGGGCTCACCCGATATCATGTCTTCCCTCGTCGCGACCGAGGGCGCACCAGCCACGTGCCGCAGCCTCAAGCCCTTCTCAGTCAGCCCTGCGATGAATGCGACAAACCGGACACGTTTCAAGCTTGTCTGCACCTCATCAGCTCGTTCCGAAGCAGCTCTGCGAAAAAGAACGCCGAGCAAGCCATACGGAGTCGCTCCCCGGCAGTGCCATCCTCCCCTCGGAGTCATGTTCTGGCCCCCCGAGTCGGTATCCTTTCTCCCCTTGAACCAAAACAAAGGAAAAGGGTACCGCTGGGCTACCAAGCGGAATAGGGCTAAAGGGTTCTAGGGTTTAAGGCCTAGGGACCCGAAACTTAAAACCATGCAGGCTACCCTGAAATCTAAACCCCGAGCGCCTACGTGAGCACTGTAAGCCTAAACCCTAAACCCTAAACCCTAAACCCTAAACCCTAAACCCTAAACCTTAAACCCAAAACCCTAACCCTAAACCCTAGACCCTAAACCCTAAACCCTGAATCCTGAATCCCCAAAGCCGAGATGAACACCACGCCCTACACCCGGGAGCTGAAGTCCAAACGACACAAAACTCGAGGAGAGTCAAACTCAACATGCCAAACCCCCACCCCCCCCCCCCCCCCCCCCCCCCCCCCCCCCCCAAAAAAAAAAAAAACACACACACACACGTTGACTTGTCTGGAACTGATGAGACGGACATTCGACTGGACAACATCAAGCATAGTCAGTGACTGTCGTCGTCATTGTTTGGGCTAGGTTTCAGGCCCCAGATCAGACCACAGGAATGATCGTTGGGATGCGGGTTCTGCCCTTGTGTCGTCGTCGTGCCAGACACGAGGAATGGCATATGTTGTCGTCTGCGAAGTGCAATGCTGACGACACCATGTAACACGTTGCGGGGATGAGGTTTCTGTCCCCGTTCAGGATACCAGCTGCGGACGCAACCACCCAGGTACTCCTCATAGCAGGTACGTTTGCACGTCTGCTACTCATGGTCTTCGTTGGTCCCAGCATGAGTAGCAGATCTGGGACCCCCTGCATGAAATCGAAAACGGGCGTGACCCCAATCCTGCATGTACAGCAGGTTACTTACTTACTTACTTACTTACTTACTTACTTACTTACTTACTTACTTACTTACTTACTTACTTACTTACTTACTTACTTACTTACTTACTTACACACACACACACACGCACACACGCATATATATATATATATATAGAAATAAGCATAACACTAAGAAGAAGAATGAATAAATAAATGAATAAAGCCTCAGCCTCAAACTCAATATCCCTAAGGCCCCCCAAAAGCTCACACCCTACACCCCTCAACCCTGAAGCTGCAATCTCTCAACCCTAAACCCTAAACCCTGAACCCTAAACCCTAAACCCTAAACCCTAGACCAGCGGTGCCTCACGGGAATGCACTGATCCTTCACCGGCGCACCATCCTTAGGAACAGAAAAACTGGAGAATGGCTTCAGACTTGCCGGGGGCTGGAGTTTGGGTTGGTCGGCTTAGGGTTAGCGGCTTAGGGTTTGAAGTTTAGGGTTTAGGGCTTATGGTTTAGGGTTTAGGATTTAGGGTTCGGGTTTAGGGTTACTTCTACCCTGACTCCTACCAGGACCTAGAAGGAAGATCTCCATTCAAGCTTCTGCAGCTCAACCCATTCAGCACAACCAAATGGAGAGATCGCTCTGTGGGCTTAAGACTGATAAAAACCGAGTTTGGGGTTTAGGGTTTAGGGCTTAGGGTATGAGCCCTAAGCTCTAAATAACCTCAACCCTAGACCTAAACCCCTAAGCACTATATTTACTTCTGACCAACTTGCCTGTGACTTCGGGTTTGGAGCTTAGGGTTTTTAAGCTTAGTAAACACTCAGTGACACCTCCTCCTGCTTCTGAGCTGTTCCATAGCTCTGTCAATGATGAAATCTGGGCGCCCCCTGAGCCCCCCTGGCCCTGTGCTGGCCCCCCGGCCCCCCCCTGGCCCTCGTCAACCTTGCTGCCTGAGACCCTTACAAGCGGCTTCGGGTTTCGGGTTTTGGGTTTAGGGTTTATGGTTTAGAGCCACCTGACCCCCTAGCCCCTGACTGACGGTTTGGAGCGTCCATGATGGTGGCCTGTGAGCTCCCACGGGGGGCTGAAAGAAACCTAGCACCAATGAAAGTTGTTGGACTGTCCTGCGCTGAAACAGATGTATTCGGTTGACCCACACCCCGGAGTGTTTTGGGGCGCCATTCCACATGGTATCTACTGCCGCTGCACGGCCAGACGCCCTAAACCCTAAACCCTAAACCCAAAAACCAAAACCCAAAACCCAACCCCTGGATTTCCAGGAAAGCTGCAGGAAATCGGCACCCTCTCATCTCGGGGTTTAGGGTTTAGGGTTTCGGGTTTGGGGTGAAATGCTTAGGGCGAGGGCTTAGGAGAGGTCTAGGGACGAGGCCATGATCTCAAACTTGGTCAAGGTCTCATTGTCGGTCTGCTGGCCTGCAGTACCCGCTGGCATTACGCTGGGACAGTCTTTACCTGCAGATTTTGTGGCTTTAACCTACTCGTTACAGGGTAGGTAGGAATAATTAAGGGTAATTTCTACTAAACCTACAGTTTTTATGGATTCAACCCTACTAATTGAAGGTAGTTACTACTAAACTGTAGGTAAATAGGGTCCCAGGTCCCTCAACATGCCAACTGCTGCCTAGTTTCGGGTTTTAGGGTTTTAGGGTTTTAGGGCTTAGGGTGGTGTCCCTCGTTTTGGGCTTGATTCTCTTGAATTCAGCAGAATTGTAGTGACTGGTTGCCGCCGAGCCGAGCTAGTTCTGAGCCCTTGGGTGAACTTCGGGCCCAGGAGCCTGGCAATGCGCAGCCCACGTCCGAAGAGCAGGATGCTTGTGCATTGTACCGATATGATAGGGTCGCGAGGGTTTTCTCAGCCCGCCCGAACCACCCCGAGATTCCAACCCTTCCCATCACTAGAGCGAGTATTCAGGTCATCCTCGTGAAGCAGTACTTTAAAATGATGATGCTGATGCCAGCAGGAAAATTCAGTTCTCTCGGACCCTGACGTGGTACAAACCCTCCCCTTCCATTCCCAAACTCCGAGAATCCCTGAATTTAGTTGCTGAGTTCATAAGCCCCTGAAATGTGTACCCTTTGAGTTCTGTAGGGGATGAGAGTACCCCAAAAAAGTGCACAGTGTACTCATCCAGCTACCTAAGGAAACCTGAAACTACCAAGCAGAGAGGTCGCCGATGCACAGAGTAGTACGCTCTTCAAAAGAAGGGTTTTAGAAAGTTCGCGGGCCAAATGCATCATGACGACTGATGAGCAGGATTTTCGGCCCTAAACCCTAAACCCTATAAGCCCCTGAACTTTGAACCCTGCACTCGCCATGATGGAGTCCTCGCCTGAACCGCCAGTGCCCGTCGACTCCCTGCAAAAAACAAAATCTTGCTGCAACTTCTCTTCCCTAAGGGGTATAAGGAGCGACCCCTAGAAGGGACCCTTAATCTTGTTCCATATAAACCCCTATAGATATATGCACACACCTGAACAGAGTCCCTATATACCTAAGAAGCCCCTAAATAACCCCTTGGAGAACCCCATGGTCCCTTATAAGGGCCCCTCCTTTTAGTCCCTCGATCTTCCCTAAGACCCGAAACCCAAAACCCTATAAAGTCCTCTTGGGGCTCCATTCTTTCGGGGGTAAGTCGGGTTTCGGGTTGAGGGGTTCAGGACCACGACCCTAAACCCTGAACCCTGAACCCTAAACCGTAGACCCACTAAACCCGAAACCCTGAAGCAACAGGGCTTCTCCCTTTGAAGTGCTGGCAAGGGTTTGCTCGGTAGTTCTCACGGAAATAATAAAAAAACGATGCTGCTTCAATCGCCCTAAACATGATCCTCTTGAACGTATGTATGGGAACGCATGAACTATCTCAATAAGAGCCTACCTAGCAAGGGCTTGGGATTCGGACTTTTTGTGGGGGGCCTTTAGCAGGGGCAAAGAACATCCACTCATGTCCCCCACAAAAGTCGGCAAGCATAGTGCCACGAATAGATTGAACCTCACGACCTCTAGGGCCTTTCGGCACTTGGACGACGAAAGCTGCACTTGAGTCTGGAATTTGGGTTTTGGGTGTGGGGTTCAGGATGGGGACTATACGTCCCAGGGTGTCGGGTTGAGGGGCTATCCATCCTGTCCAGAGCTGCTCGAGATCCAGGGCTTAGCATGCTAATGGCAGCCCGTCCTTCGGATGATGTTGAGCTCCATGTGCTTAATCTTGATTCGCACCAGCAGGAAGTACACCTGACTAGGGTTCAGGGTTCCTACGCCCTTTGCCCTAAGCCCTAAACCCCGAACCCCTGAACCCTGAACTTTGACCTTCAAAGGTTTGAAGAGCTCAGAGCCAACGAGCCCTAGACGTGACCCTACGAGCCCCCCCGCAACCATTTCGGGCTTTAGAGTGGCCCTGAATATCTTCGGGTTTGAGGTTTGGGGTTTAGGGTAATTCTGTGGTCCCTGAACAAGGGCCTTTAATTGGAACCCTTGTCCGCCCCTTATAGACCCGCATAAAACTCAAGTTCTTCAGAACCCTTGAAAGGAGGTAAGGGGCCATCCCTTAATATATGATAACCCTAAACCCTATACCCTAAACCCTAAACCCTCACAGAACGCTGCTACTATGACAACATCCCTAAGGTGTTGAACCGAAGCTTCGCAAGTGGGGCAAGGCTCGAAAGGAGGCCTTTGTAAGCCTTTGTAGTTTCCCCTCTTGCCGTGGCAAGGGTTTTGGGATTCAGGGCTTAGGGTTTAGGGCGTTTAGGGTTTAGGGTTTAGGGTTTAGAAGACAGGGAATCGAACTCGTCTTTGTCCGTTTCAAGCCTGCAAGGCTAACGCAAAAGGGTTCATAAGGCAATCATGTCTCCAGTGCCCCCCCCCCCCCCCCCCACTGCCCCCCGCCCAACACTTAAACCAACACATCCGAGAACCCTAAACACTAAACCCTAACCCCTGAGCCCTAAACCAGAAGTTGTCCGGGCCTTCCCGATAATAACATCCTTCAAGTGATACTTGGACTTATCGTACCTGTCAGTGGACTCAACATCGGATGGCGCACAGCTCTGGGCCCAAAGAAGCTTAGGGTTTAGGGTTTAGGGTTTAGGGTTTAGGGTTTAGGGTTTAGGGTTTGAGAGGAGCTTAGAAAACATGTTGTGAGTAGTGTTGGAAGTGTAGCGTTGCAAGTGTTGGCGGCTATCCTAACTACGCCCTGAACTCGAGTCTATACTTACTAAGTGTTCCGGAGCCTTTAATGAGGTTTAGGGACTTTGTGTAGTTCTAGGAGGCCGTAAACCCTAAACCCTAAACCCTAAACCCTAAACCCTAAACCCTAAACCCTAAACCCTAAACCCACTGTCCTTGCCTCTCTGCCTTGGGTCCAGGGATGAGCCGTGTCGGGCCCAGGAAATTCTCAACACGCGGCTTATGGTTTGGGGTTTGGGGTTTAGGGTTTAGGGTTGAGGGTTGAGGGTTTTAGGATTTTGGGGTGTTGGGTTTAAAGTTTAGGGGACTTGTTTATGGAAGTTCGTTGGTATAAGGATTGACGGAGCGGGCTTTCAAGTTTGAGGGCGAGGCCTTGCAGTTCTGAGGGCTTCTTGCGGCCTTGGGCCTTGTAGGGCTTAGCATCTAACAATTTCGACACGAGGCTTTCAAAAGGGCTTCGGCTTTAGGCTTTAGTGTTTAGGGTTTAGGGTAAAGGGTTTAGGGTTTAGGGCAAAGGGTTTAGGGTAACAGGTTCGGAGCTTCTACAAGTGCCGCATGATTGGGGGTCTGGATTCAAGGAGCCAAAGGCTCGAGGACATTTTCCTTCCAGACTTCCCAAATCTAACACCGGGTTTAGGGTTTAGGGTTTAGGGTTTAGGGTTTAGTTTTAGGGTTTAGGGTTAGGGTTTAGGGTTTAGGCTCTCGGTACAGATGGCGTTAGCATGTTCACGCTCCGCCAAAAAAGTTGTTGAACCACGAAATCTTCCAAAACCCTGCCGCCGTACAGATTTAGGGTTTAGGGTTTAGGGTTTAGGGTTTGGAGTTTAGGGTTTAGGATTTAGGGTTTACAGAACGTCCGACCACCCTGCTTGCAGGTTCAGGAAACTTAGTCACTAGGTGTGAGCGAATTAGGGCATGAAGTACCCTGGGTCGTGATGAACCTGGCAACCGGATTCATGCTTGCTTACTAAGTTCTCTGATCCTTTATGCAGCAACTCAATGGAACACCGTAATATAGGGGCCTGAATCATGCGGACTATTATAGTACAATGGCACATGGACCATGAGGGAATTTCGGAATACTCATAGTCATGATTCCGACCCCTATAGTAGTACCCTAAGGGTCCATGTACCTAACTACAGATACTTGGGCCTTGAAGTACTTGCTATGCAGGGTATTTGGGGCCCAAGTATATAATAATTAGGTACATGGTCCCTTAGGGGGTACAAGGAGGGCCCACCCTAGTGACAATTAGAGTTATAAGGACCCTAAAAAGGACCCTCAAATATAGGTAGTATAGTAAGGGGGCCCCTCCTTGCAGCTATCTTCAAGTATCCCTCAACAGCGCACTCGAACTCGATGTGGAGGCACTCCTCGATGCCCACCTCTAGCTTTCAGAATAGCGCTTGGGGTTTAGTGTTTACACTCAGCCCTCAAGCCTATATACATATGTGGAGCCCATACTGCGGATCCTTGTAAACAGGGAAGAAGACCATACTAAATGCCCAGGGTTCCAACAGATTTTCAGCCCCAAACCCCAAACCCTTGAAGAGCTGGGATGTGCCACTTCGGGCTCTCAGGGCTTCTTGCTGGTTTGCTGGTGGCTTCGAGTCTCTCTCTGCTCCAGAAACACGAAGCTCCTCAACCTCAACCCCTGGTGAGATGCCAACCCTAAACTCTAAACCTACAACCTAAGCCCTAAGCCCTAAACCCCAAACCCTAAACCCTTACGCGCCTCCATCTTGATATTGTTGTTCAGCTCCGGCGGTGGATAAACATTCTGCACTATCATGTCCACCTGGCTTGGGAAGAGAAGGACCCCAATAGGGCGGGGAGGGTTTAGGGTTTAGGGTTTAGGGTTTAGGGTTTAGGGTTTAGGGTTTAGGGTTTAGGGTTTAGGGTTTAGGGGGAGGGCAGCCGACCAAGCCCTAAATCCTGAACCCCCCCCCCCCCCCCCCCCCTGCTCTAGACTCTAGACCCTAAACCCTGACCCTCAAACCCCTCAATCCTAAACTCTAACTTAACCCTAAACCCTAAACCCTAAACCCTAAACCCTAAACCCTAAACCCTAAACCCTAAACCCTAAACCCGAAGCCCATGAGTCGAGGTAGAAGACTTCCCGAGTCGACTCCCCGCCTCCTTGCTGATGTTCACTGCCTTGGTAGCCCAGCAGCCACGCTAGGGTTTAGGGTTTAGGGTTTAGGGTTTAGGGTTTAGGGTTTAGGGTTTAGGGTTTAGGGTTTAGGGTTTAGGGTTTACGGGTAACATATAAGGGAACCTAGGACCTCAAAAAAGGGTAAAGGGGTACCACGGGCCTACCAAGCTGCGTAGCTTCGCAGGACGACGAGGCGGACGAAGTACCGCAGCCTGGGCTTGTGGTGCTTTGGGTTGAGGGTTTCAGGGGTTTGGGGTTTAGGGTTTAGGGCTAGGGTTTAGGGTTTAGGGTTTAGGGTTTAGGGTTTAGGGTTTAGGGTTTTGGGTTGAGGGTTCTAGGGGTTTGGGGTTTAGGGTTTAGGGTTCAGTAAGGGTTCAGGGTTTAGGGTTTTGGGTTGAGGGTTCAAGGGGTTTGGGGTTTAGGGTTTAGGGTTCAGTTAGGGTTCAGGGTTTAGGGTTTTGGGTTGAGGGTTCTAGGGGTTTGGGGTTTAGGCGGGTTTAGGGGTTGAGGGTTCAGGGTTTAGGGGTTTAGGGGTCTATAGGGTTTAGGGGCTCAGTTGTCTAAACGCTATGAACACCCTACCTCACGCGAAGGGGCCCTTCTAATCACCAAAAGCCCGCTGGATTCCACCCGAAAACCATGCACTGCAGAATCCTGCATAGATCCATACCCTAAAACCTAAAGCCTACAGCCTAGCAGATGGTCTGGAGGTTTGCTGGTTTAGGGTTTAGGGTTTAGGGTTTAGGGTTTAGGGTTTAGGGTTTGGGAGGTTAAAACCCAAATTGGGGGTACATCATTGTTGGGTCCCTATTACAAGGGGATCCTACTACTTGGGATCTATCTTAGGGGTCCCTTACGTTCGTAAACCCCCATATAGGGCCTAAACCCTAAACCCTAAACCCTAAACCCTAAACCCTATACCCAAGGTGCGGAGCTCAAGCAGCCGCCTCATAAACCACAATGCTGGTGACTGCTTTCGGAAACCCAACTGCCGAAGATCACATCCCTGAATCCTTGGGTTTAGGTTTAGGGTTTAGGGTTTAGGGTTTAGGGTTTAGGGTTTAGGGTTTAGGGTTCAGGGTTGAACCCTGTAGATATGAGCCCTAAAGCATTTAAATAGCGCGTATAATTCAGAGGTCGGAGTGAGTTCGAATAATGTCCCCTCAGGGTCCCCATAAACATATATGCTCATGTTTCTATATATAGATATATATATATACTACAATGACCCCCCCACAAAAAAAAACGATGCTAAGTATTAAGGCCCTAACTATATTTCTCACCCGCCCTCTCTCTCTCCCTCCACAAATTTGGCTGCCCTTAGCAGGGTAGCTATAAATTTAGTTTTTAGCTGCCTTGTTAAGAAACCCAATAAACCCAAAAAGGCTAAAGATGTAAAATTACAGTAAATCACCACAAACAAATGGGGCGGTGGCCTGACGTTGATGCCGCTGTAGGTCTCGTTCTGTTTGTCTACCTGGGGCCCAGCGGGGAAAGTTGGGATGCTGCTGAGGGTTTAGGGTTTAGGGTTTAGGGTTTAAGGTTTAAGGTTTAGGGTTTAGGGTTTAGGGTTTAGGGTTTAGGGTTTAGGGTTTAGGGTTTAGGGTACTTGCGATGACCCTGAGGACTGAGTGCACCGACCCGCACGGCTTTCGGGCTCAGGGTTTACGGCATTGCTGGAATTAGAGCACTCTTGTCAACCCCAAACCCTCAAGCCGACCCAGTAGGCATAAACAGGGATGAGAAGGGTGCCTTTTTTGGGTTTAAAATGGGCTTCCAAGGGAACCTCAGGCTCAAACAAAGGGGAAGAAGGGCCTGCTCTGGGTCCCAGGCGTCGAGTTCCGACAACGTCAGGCCCCACACCACTTTTCTGGGGAATGGGCCGGTGGGCCTAACCCTAAACCCTAAACCCTAAACCCTAAACCCTACACCCTAAACCCTCAACCCTCAACCCTCAACCCTAAACCCTAAGCCCTAAGCCCTAAACCGCACAAAGATCTTGACTGCCCACGGCAAGACCGCAAGTCTTCTCTATTTGCCTTGGCCCCTTTTCTGCACAACAGGGGGTTTTACGATATTCGGGGTACCGCATTGGGGTCCTTACTATAAGGGACTCCTACTATTTGCGGGTCTAGACGAAGGTTTCCGTGTTTTTGGAGAACCTCCACATCGAACCGCCGTATCATTCAAAGGATGATCGTTGAGGGACAGGGACAGGGCCTTTAATGACAACCTATCTTTCCAGAGGTACCGTGTGAAGGCAGGGAGGGGAAGCTTCGCATGCCCTACTCAGCTTACGACAAAAGGGACCCTGAGCCCCCAAACCCACAAAGCCACAAGCCGCCAATCCCTAAGCCCCTAGTCCCTAACCCTCGCAATCGCTACCCCGAACTAAACCCTAAACCCTACACCCTACACCCTGAACCCTAAACGCTTACATATTTTCTTAAGTGGGCAAGGGCTGGGCAAAGAGAAGAACCTGCCACCGAGGCTTTGGCAGCTCCGAACTTCCACTTGTACTGCTTGGACCTGGCTTTGCGAAGTCTAGGGTTGTGCGTTTGGAGGTTTAGGGTTTAGGGTTTAGGGTTTAGGGTTTAGGGTTTAGGGTTTAGGGTTTAGGGTTTTGGAGGTTTAGGGTTTAGGGTTGAGGGTTTTAGAGGTTGAGGGACTAAGGGGTTTGGGGATTTGGGGGATTTGGGGAAAGTGGGGATTTGGTTCATCTGAGCTAGCCAAGGAGGCCGACCTACCCAGCAAGTAGCCTAAGCTCGAGGCGACCCTAAACCTGAAGCCGAAAAGTTTACAAGACTCTGGCCACAGGTGGGTTTGAGCATAATCTACGGCAATTGACTCTGCTTTGCTCTGTTTTCAGGCGTCAGGTCAAGCTTCTTGGTTGGGGTAGTACTTTCACCAAGGTCTGACCACCTCCTCAACGTTTAGGGGGTTTGACGATTGCGCCCGTGCGCCCCTTGTTTGTTTGGAAGGGGTGTTGTTCTGGGGCTGCTAGACACTCAGGACTATAGGGGATCGATTCTCAAAGCAAGCAAGCAAAGGGGCACCATCGGACGCAAACACCCTGGACATCTTGTCCAAACCCCAGGCCTACATCCACAAGTCTGAACCTTCGACGCACGGCGCACGGAAAGCTCTCCAACTGTGCAAACTCTGCACGTTTGAGACGATGTTTTTTCCAAAGCGCAGTCTTGGGACGTAAGGACTACCGCAACTTCATCGTTTCAACAAGGTCAGCTATTGGGTCAGCTGTGGCTTCGGATATACCGGGTAAGGGCAATGAGCAGTTTCGTCTGCAGCGATAGCCAGGCATGCACCACGCTTTTCTCTGAAATTCGTTACACGGTCCCTTAATATGGGACCCCCCCCCCTATGGAAACCTTGTCAAGCACAAGGGCCCATACTTCAGAACTCTTCAAGGAAGGTCAGGGACTACAATCAGAGAACATGTAACTCCCTGACCTAAACAATCCTACAAGGAGGGGCCCAGTTACTATACTAACTGTAGTTAAGGGACGTATAACCTAAGTTAGGATCCTTATAACCCAATTTAGGGTCCTTGTAACTCTACTTAGAACTAGGGGGGCCCCTCCTTGTAAGTTTGTTCAGAGGGCAGGGACGGCTTTCTGACCTGCGAACGGCATACCTTGGTACACCTCCACCAAGTCCGAACCCGAAACTCACCCTCCTGGTTCTTGAGCCCTACAAGAAGATCTAAACCGTAAGCCCTGAAATCCCGAAACCCTAAACCCGAAATCCCAAACCCGAAATCCTAAACCCCCAAACCCGAACCACCCCCCCCCCCCCCCCCCCCCCCCAAATGCTTGGCGCGGAGCTCGTACAAGGCTCCTGGAGGCTCGAGGTCCTTCAAGATAGAGCAGATTGCAGGTACGTGAGTTTAGGGCTTAGGGCTATAGTTCTTAACATAGAGGTACTCCCAATTATATGCACTCGAACTTCTAAAATCTGAAAAGGATGTACACCCCCCGCCCCCCCCGGGCCCATGCTCGGAAACCCCCCCCGCGTGTACTGCGTCTGTGAATTGCCCCAGGAACCATAGTACAATTTAGGTAATATTTCTTCTTATCAAGTAATATTTCTTAAGTAAGGGGTATTGGAGTTCCTGGGTGGGTCAGGTTGAATAAACTTCGCTTTTAACATGCATGGCGAAATTCGTAGTTCGAGCTCGGAATCCTAAATCCTAAGCCCTACGCCCAAAACCCTAAACCCTAAACCCTAAACCCTAAACCTGTATGGGTTCAGGGCGTAGACTTCAGGACTCATCGTGCGCGAAGGATCTGTCTCCACAATTGGATCAAGGACCCACCCTTCTAAACCCTAACCCCTTTTAGGTTTAGGGTTTAGGGTTAGGGTTTAGGGTTTAGGGTTTGGGGTTTAGGGTTTCGGGCCTGGTTTGGGGGGGGGGGGGGAACCTCAGCTGTCGGCCTTCGTGATGGAGAAGAAGTCATACGACTGGGACTTGTCGTGGAGCATGTCCACCTACAAGGAGGGGCCCCCCCTAGTTATAAGTAGAGTTATAAGGACCCGAAATTGGGTTATAAGGATCCTAACTTAGGTTCTAAGTCCCTTAACTACAGTTAGTATAGTAAGGCGGCCCCTCCTGGTGCGGCTCGGAACCGTGTGAAGCGCTTCGGCACACACGTGCGGTTCCATTCAGCAAGTGATTCGGATTTCGACCTTTAGGAGCTTCCCTAAAACCCTAGAAAAGCCCTAAACCCTAAGCCCTAAACCCTGAGCCCTAAATCCCAAACCCTAAGCCCCAAACCCTAAATCCTAAACTCCAAAACCCTGAACCCCTTTTTTCAATGTGGAAGCCGTGGAAGGAGGTGGTTCAGGGTTCAGGTTTAGGGTTTAGGGTTTAGGGTTTAGGGTGTAGGGTTTAGGGTTCTAGGGTTTAGGGTTTAGGGTTCTAGGTCTCCTAGGGAGGGCTGTCGGACAAAACAAGTAGAACTCGAAGCTCTTCGCGCCTAAGCGCACGAACCCTAGGACCCATTCGTTTGGATACCTCAGCCCTAAACCCTAAACCCTAAACCCCAAACCCCAAACCCTAAACCCTGAACCCTAAACCCTAAACCCTAGCCCCCTAAACCAAACCATAACCCCCCCCCTCCCCACACCCCCCAAAAACCCAAACCCTACCCTAACCCCTAAACCCAATAAAGCCCTCAAGCTACCCATCGCTGCTTACATAACCTTTGTCCTTGGTGCTTTAGGCTACCTCTTGTGCAGACTTTCAGGGTTTGAACCCTAAAACCCTAAACTCTAAACCCTAAACCCTAAACCCTAAACCCTACACAGATAGAGGTCTCTGGCCTGGCCAATGAGCTCCACCTTGATACCTCTGTTGGGAGCTTCCGGAAAGGGCGTTCGCCAAAGATTTAGGGTTCAGGGTTTAGGGTCTAGGGTTTAGGTTTTAGGGTTTAGGGTTTAGGGTAGGGTTTAGGGGTCCATCGACCTAACTTACACCTGGGCCCCAAAGTCATTGGACAGGAAGCAGACAAGAAGCCCCAAGTAGAATAACCACTTTAGGCACATGGACTCTTAGGGTTTCTGGCTTCTGCAGCACTTCCCTCTGCACATGAGTATTATTAGGGGAAGGGGAATAATTCCGCCATCGCGCTGCCAGGGACTTTCAAGCGCGGAGCTTGTGCGGTCCCATAAGCGCCACAAAAGGTGGGTACTGCAGCCCTGAACCCTAAACCCTAAACCCTAAACCCTGAACCCTAAGCCCTAATCCCTAAACCCTGAACCCTGAACCCTAAACCCTGAACCCTGAACCCTAAACCCTAAACCGTGAACCCTAAACTTTGAACCCTAAACCCTGAAGAAAAGCAGGGCTTGGAGTTAGGGTTTCCCGAAGAGGAGCAGAAGAGACGTTACCTTGGCGCAAACCCTGAAAATACAAGTTTGTAGGGTTTAGGGTTCAGGGTTTAGGGTTTTGGGCTCAGGGTTTAGAGTTTAGGGTTTATACCTTTCCAGAAGAAGTAGCTATGATAGGAGCCCAGAACCCGAGAAAAAAGTATTGAAGTATAGCCCTCCCAAAACCCAGGATGAGTCGATGCCTTGGTGGTCCATCTTCTTGCCCGGACGGATGCTCACAACGGCCGTTCCCATCACATCCTGCGGAGTTCGCGGCGTGGGCTCCCTGTATGGGCTCAAATTACACACATATATATATATATATATACGTATAGGTATATTTGTATATGTATATGTACAGTATATGTATACCCTTATACTAACAGTCCTTAAAAAGGGATTATTACGGACTGGGGGAACATCCCAAGCTTCGGAAGGGTGGGGGGGGAGGGAAGGGTGGGGGGGCCAGAAATGGGTGTTCCAACGTCTCCTACGGTTTAGGGTGCAGGCTTTCGGGTTTAGGGTTTAGGCTTCGGGGTTTAGGGTTTAAGGTTAGGGGTTTAGGCTTTGGGGTTTAGGGTTTAGGGTGCAGGCTTTGGGGTGTAGTAGAGTAGACATTTGGGGGACGGTTTACTGGCCTCGCCATCGGTGAAGATGTACGCGCGTTCGCCCTTCTTGTCGCGACCTTAAGGCTCCCTGGTTTAGGGTTTAGGGTTTAGGGTTTGGGTTTAGGGTTTGCCCCACAGCTCCAAGTTCTTCGTAACTTTATAAAAGAGATGCGGCAAAGGCTCACCAATCACAAAACAGGAAGTGCCAGGCCCCAATCCCCAAGACAAGTCTCCAGCTACTTTCCTCAATCCCAAGGTGCCCCCTAAACCCTAAACCCTAAACCCTAAACCTAAACCCTAAACCCTAAACCCTAAACCCTAAACCCTAAACCCTAAACCCTAAACCCTAAACCCTAAACCCTAAACCCTAAACCCTAAACCCTAAACCCTAAACCCTAAACCTAACTACCCTAAACCCTAAACCCTAAACCCTAAACTTAAACCCCAAACCCTAAACCCTAGTGCAGTCAGGTTGCCCAACGGTGCGCTTTTCCGGTTCGCCTCCATTGGAGTTTGGGGTCTAGGGTCTCGGCAGTCTAGGGTTTGGGGGTTCGAGTTTAAGGGATTTGGGGTTTAGGGCTAGGGGTTTGGATTTAGGGTTTAGAGCCAGGGGTTTGGGGTTTAGGGCTAGGAAACCCTAAACCCTAAACCCTAAACCCTAAACCCTAAACCCTTGGGGGCTTGGGGCCTAGGGGCCCCCTCCTTTTCTCGTCAGAGGCCAGAGGGACTTTGCAAGTCTAGGATCTTTAGCCTCGTGTTGGTGCCTCCCCTGCTGGTGGCCTTACAGTTTAATGGGTTATACCTACTAACTAAGGGGTTTAGGGTTTAGGGTTTAGGGTTTAGGGTGTAGGGTTTAGGGCTTAGGGTTTAGGGCTTAGGGTTTAGTAAGGTAGAGTCCCAGGTAGGGTTCTAAAGGGCCAGGGTGGGGAGTTTAGGGTTTATGGCTTGGGTGGCGTGGGTTCTGGCGCTCAGTCCGACCCCTGAACAGTCGCATGTCTTCCTGCCAGTTGCTTAAGAAGCCCCCCCCCCCCAAAAAAAAAAACAAAAAAAATAAATAATGTTCTTCCTTATATGAGGAATATAGGGATTCTAAGAACCCCCCCCCAAAAAAAAAACTAAATAAGATTCTTCCTTATAAGGGGAATATAGGGATTCTTACTTTTTGTGCTTTTGAGGTCTTAAAAAAAGATAGTAGCTTCTTGTGGTGATGTTTATGGGCTCCGAGTATGACCCATACGCTGAACGCCACAGGAGTTCTGCATTCCGACATGGGAGAATGCCCTTTGTGGACCCTATACCCTAAACCCTACACCCTAAACCCTGAACCCTAAACCCTACATCCTAAATCCTAAAGCCTGAACCGAGTGCTGATGCACTTTCGCGCCTCCGTGTCGAAGGTGATGTCCACCGAGCAGACGGAGCCAAAAAGGCTCCCCAGCATGGAGGACCTCAGGGTTTAGGTTATAGGGTTATAGGGTTATAGGGTTATAGGGTTATAGGGTTATAGGGTTATAGGGTTATAGGGTTATAGGGTTATAGGGTTTAGGGTTAAGGGTTTAGGGTTTAGGGTTTAGGTTTGAGGATTTAGGGTGCTGCCTATTTTCTCCAAGTCCGTTTAGTGCCCTATAGGTTCCTGAAGCCGTATGAAGAGGCCCCTCAACGCATGAACCCTAGACCCCCTGCCCTGAAAGATCTTACGCCCAGCACCATGATGGCTACCCCCTCGACCTTCAGCCCTAAACCCTCAACCCCCAACCTTCAGACCCTAAACCCCTAGCCCCTCAGCCTCTAGACCCTAAACCCCTAAACTCCTCAAGCTGTAGGCCCTAAACCCTAAACCTTTCAGCCTTGAGACCCTAAACCCCAACCCCTCAGCCTTGAGACCCCAAACCCCTAAACTCCTCAAGCTTTAGGCCCTAAACCCCTAAACCCCTCAATCTGTAGACCCTATGCCCCTTAACCCCTCAACCTCTAGACCCTAAGACCCTAAGCCCCTAAACCCCTCAACCCTTAGACCTTTTAAACCCCTCAACCTCCAGACTCCAAACCTTTACACCCTCAGCCCTAAACCCTTAAACCCTTAAACCTTCAGACCCAAAGCCCCAGATCTCCGCAAGTTGAGATCCGAGAATTCCACTCGTATCTTGCGCGAAAAACACAAGATGCCTGCTTTTGGGATGTTCCCCGATATACCTAACAGTCCTTAATAGGGGTTATAGTCGGGGGTACTATAACCCCGATTAAGGACTGTTAGGACTTAGGATAAGGGGGAACATCCCAATGCCTGCTCAGGGAGATACTCCTGCATACAGGATATGGAGGCTTCCGAAATTAGGGGTACCTTATTTTGGGGGTCCCGGTTACAAGGGGATCCGACTATTGCAGGGATCTATATTGGGGATCCCCTCTTCTCGTAAGCCCCCATGACCCCATGTAGATATGCAGGAAGTATGTATTACAGGGACACCATATTCCTTGATTCAGGCATCTCTAGATATTAACCTCTATCTCCAAACCCTAAACCCTAAACCCTAAACCCTAAACCCTAAACCCTAAACCCTAAACCCTAAACCCTAAACCCTAAACCCTAAACCCTAAACCCTAAACCCCCTAAACCCTAAACCCTAAACCCTAAACCCTAAACCCCCTAAACCCGAAGTCTGGGCCTTCATTTCCTGGGATGGCTATACCCGGTTTTGACAGGTCCAGTCCGACTCTGCATAACCCATCTAGGCCTTAGACACTCAAATACGTCTTGTATTGCTCAGGAGCGGGCCCCAACTCACATACCCTAAGCCCTAAAAGCCTCTTCCTGATGAGGCGAAGCTGAGGCCGGAGCATTGCCGTCACTGCGGCCGACCCGGGCAGAAAAAGAAACTACTAAATTAGATTTTGCAAAGAGCTGCGGGGAGTGCGCGTTTAGGAGGGTCTAGGGTGAATGAGGCGGATGTATAGGGCCGGGTTGTTTCAAGGTTTAGGTTTTGGTGAGTGAAGACTCCAGGGGTTAGGCTCGACTTTATGGACGAACACCTTAGGGTTTAGGTTGAGGGTTTAAGCTTAGGGTTTAGGTTTAGGGTTTAGGGCTTAGGATCTAATTTGGTTAACATCTTGCAGCAAAACACGGCTTGCCACCACAATTCTGGCAAATCTAATGCAGAGTCAGGATGCCATCCATGGCAGACTGGAGACACTCGTCTTGATTTGCTTTGGTAACCTTCGGTGCGTACTATGTGTTGATTATCCCCCCCCCCCACCCCCCCCCATAGAATAATAGGGACTATCCGATTTCCTTGGCGCTCAAGAAAGCAGAGGGAGACGATAGCTTAGATGACCCTGCGCACTTTCTTTGCTTCGTAGGGAGACCTTCGGGTAGGTGCCCTAAACGCTAAACCTGAACCCTTTCCCGATCTTGCATCCTACCGCCGGCACCACGCTATCTTAAGAACCCCAAATACCCTGGGCATTTCCGAAGTTTTTGGCTTAGAGTAAGTAATTCATACGGAAATGCTCCCCCTTCAGGACCCCTTGCTACACGACAGCCGTTCTGACAAGCTCCTTGGCAGGGCCCTTTTATGGTTTAGGGTTTAGGGCTTAGGGTTTCCCCCTCATATGTACAGCTCTCAAAGTTCTGGTCTTTTTTTTTTTTTTTTTTTTTTTTTTTTTTTTTTTTTTTTTGTTTTTTTTTTTTTTTTTTTTTTTTTTTTTTTTTTTTTTGTTTTTTTGTTATAATGAGCCTACTTATAAGTAACCTAGGAATCAGCAGGGTGCCCTTTGTTTGCGAGGGTCTCATAAGTCAACCTAAACCCTAAACAAAAGGGAAGAAGGGCCTACCCTGGGGTTCTAGTATCTATGGTGCGCAAAGACCTTGGATGAGCTGATTCCGAAGGTTAAAGTCTTCGGGTATTATGTGGCCTTTTTTGCTTTAGGGTTCAGGGTTTAAGGTTTGCAGGGTCCGCATGTGACTCAGCAAGTATTTCCGTCAATTGAGGCGTAAAGGTTCAGGCCACATACCCTAACATGGGTTGTCTAGTTTCTTAGGATTTATGGCTTAGGCTTGCGTAGGGTCTAGGGTCTAGGGTCTAGGGTTTATAGGGTCTATTGGGTCTATAGGTTCTGTAGGGTCTAGGGTTTAGGATTGAGGGTTTGGGGTGTGGGTTGCTTTAGGGTGTAGGGTGTAGGGTGTAGGGTTTAGGTTTTAGGGCTTAGGGTTTAGGATCAGACCGTCTGCATTCTCAAGCTCGACGCACGGGACCTGCCCGTTGAGCTCCGGGAAGTCACGCAGGCCTTCCAGAGCTACCTGGCTCAGGGGTTTGAGGGTGTTAGGGTTTTAGGGTTTTGGGGTCATTGGGTTTTAGGGTTTTAGGGTCATAGGGGGTCTAGGGTTTGAGGGTTTTGGGGGTTAGGGTTCTAGGCTTTATAGGGTTATAGGTTTTGGGGTTTAGGTTTAACGGTTTAGGGTTTAGGGTTTGAAGTTTGGCGCCTTTGCCTTTCTTGGGTACACGTGGGTATTTCCCAAATAGGGGTAACCCTCTTGGACCTAAAATGGAATAGAATCCTCTTAAAGGGACCCCAAGGCGGGTACCCCTGATGTCGGAAACACCCACAATATCGTGAGGGCCGACGTGCCCTTGCATCCGAAGCTCAGAATCCAACCTTGAAGAAAACCCGAGACTTCCCTAAACCCTAAACCCTAAACCCAAAACCCTAAACCCTAAACCCGAAACCCTAAACCCAGAGCCCGCGCCCTAAGCCCTAAACCTAAACCCCAAAATTTGGGATGCTCCCTCTTACACTAACAGTCCTGAATAGGGATTCTCGTACCCCCTTTTCTAATCCCTATGAAGGACTGTTAGTATATTGCGGAACATCCCAACCCCAAACCCCAAACCCCAAACCCCAAACCCCAAACCCCAAACCCCAAACCCCGGACTGCCCCACCGTTTCTGAATTCCAGGAGTCCCAATAGAACCTTAACCCTAAACCCTAAACCCTAAACCCCCTAAACTCGACACGGTAGCTCCTGCTTTGGCATTAGTATGGTTGGCATCTTTCGATCAAGGAAAATGAGGGACTCAGATACATATCATAGTCGTGCAAAATCCGATCGGCTACTCGTATGACGGTTAAGTTAAGAACATGATAGTACAAAAAATGTGAAGAATATGCAACTATGCAAAAAATGAATCATAAGATTAGCGGAAGATAGCAACAACTAACGCCTTCTCGAGGTAGACTGTTACTAGCCTAGCAGTTTAGGAAAGCTGCACAAACAAGAGGTCCAAGGAGGGGTCCCCTTACTATACTAAGTATTGTTAAGGGACTTCTAACCTAAGTTAGGATCCTTATAACCCAATTTAGGGTCCTCATAACTCTACTTATAACTAGGGGGCCACTCCTTGTAATGATGTACACTCGGAACTATTCAGCACCAGAAGTACGGAGAGTGCAGCCCTGAACGCGGAGTTTCCGCAGCCCACAAGGTTGTGTTTCTAGGACCCGGAGAAACCGAGAAATTCAAGGTACACTCTTTTGTTCAAAGCGGGTTTACAAGGGAACCGATCCCACGGAAAACATGGGAATGAGGCAAAACTCTGCGCCCTTTGTTTGTGCTGCGATGGTGGGAGCATGGTCGGGTCAGTGCGCGCCGGCATGAAAGCCAAGTGCTCACTACTGTATAGGGCGGCAGTGACCCTTGCAGAAACAGGTGCGCGTGGCCAATGTGCTGTGTGTGGGGGTCACTGCAAGTCGCAAGTGCCCCAGATGGGATGTTGGTTGGGGGGGGATTAGGGGTTTTGGGTGGGGTTGTGGAGGGGATTCAAAACAAGGCTTCCTGCTAGAAGCGCACTTCCTGCGGCCTAGCTAAAACCTAGCTAGAAGCACCAGAACTCCTCAATGAACTAGCCCTGCTTAATCTCAAAAATGATCACTTGACTTGGGTCGTCCCCCAAAACTCGCTAGAGAGTCCAGGCATGTATAGGGTCCGAGATTCAGCACATTTGCACGCGCAAAGGAGTCATGCCCGTCGGTTCTCACTGAGAGAAACCGAAGGGTTTAGGGTTGGGATGTTCCCCCTTAAACTAACAGTTCTTAATAGGGATTCTTATAGGGGGTACTATAAGGCGGAACATCCCAAGGTATGGGTAACAAAATAGTGGCTACGTTCCTTGAGCTTGGTGCCCTCCATTCACGAAGAGAGCGGTGAAGGCATCTAAGGCCTTTGTGTTAGAAAACCTTAATCCTATAAACCCAAAACCCTAAACCCGAAATCCTGCAACCTAAACGCGAAACCCTAAACCCTGAATCCTATAATGTGAACATAAACAAACATGCTTAAAGGTTCATGGGTAGTTATAAGTTATCAGTAGGGTTGTAAGTTGGGATGGTTGCGCTTATACTATCAGTCCTGAATAGGGATTATACTAGGGGTTACTGTAATGCCGATTAAGGACTGGTAGTATAAGGGGGAACATCCCAAGGTTTAAGTAGCCTAAACAAGGTTATAACCCTAACCCTAAACCCTGAACCCTGAACCCTAAACCCTAAACCCTGCCCCCTAAACCCGAAACCATTCTCATTGGTGCTTTCTCTAAAGTATGGTCCCGGTTGGGCTCCGTATGATAAAGCCGAATTTAGAGAACTGACCAATTACAGCTGCCTTGTAGCTACCATGAATCTTCAAAAACTCAAAGTGAAGCCCTCAAGAACGCGTAAAAACCCCAATCTCTCAACCCAACATAGGGTTCGGGGTTTAGGGTTTATAGGGTTTAGGGATCAAGGTTTACAGTAGGGCTCAGGGTTAGGATCTTACTGGAAGTCCACGCTCGGTGCTTCGTCTGCGGCACCACGCTCAAGTTAAAGATTTCAAAAGGAAACGGATAGGAATTGGCTTCACTGCCAGCGGTATTGATGCTTCGGTACCAACCTCGAGTACCCTACATGATAGGGCCTATTTGGATCGGTATCCAAACACTTGGGGTTTATAGGGTGTAGGTTTTAGGGTTAAGCCCTAAACCCTAGACCCTAAAACCTTAAACCCTAAACCCTAAAACCTTAAACCCTATGCCCTGGTCCAGAAAACTGGCCATGTGAGATCCTGAGCCCATGTCCGGATGTTGTGTTAACACCTCAGGCAAAGCCCCACTACGAGGTCGACGAGCCAGATGCAGGTAGCCCCCTGCCACGGAGTAGCTTCGGTTTAGGGTTTAGGGTTTAGGGTTTTGGGTTTAGGGTTTAGGGTGACCCAGGAGTAACCCAACAAGCGTATCCTTTTGCGCTCTCAGGGGATTACAAGGGAACCCAACCCTAAAAAGAAGGACACAAGGCCTTCAAGGGCTTACGCCGGGTTTTACGGTGGATGATAGAAATCCTGCATGACCCCAACCACCCACACACCAACTTGCGTACAGAAATCCCCTGCGCCCCTTAATTTCAATGTTGCTTGGGTGCCTGGGGTCATACAGGATTTGCATGACTCGCGCGGCTGGGTTTCTGGGGAGTGGACTCTGCATCAATGTTAAAATTAGGGGCGGCCAGGGGATTGGGTTGTGGAAAAACTGATGCAGGATTTTTAGCATCAACAGTAGCTGAATCCCTAAACCCTAAACCCTAAACCCTAAACCCTAACCCTAAACCCTAAACCCCTAAAGCTGCAAAAGCCATTTCGTTTCAGGATTTGTCCGGAACGATGTAGGCCACATGTCTGCCCCAGAACTCAGGAAGCCCAATAAGCTTTTTGATCAGATTGTAATTGGGATAACCCACCTTCCGGCACTTGGAGCCCTGTTTTAGGGTTTAGGGTTTAGGGTTTAGGGTTTAGGGTTCCATCCTCCATGTTCTCAGCTTTTCCAGCAGTGGTCAGTCGTGCAAAGGGACGATTTCATGCCGCGGGAGGGTACAGACTGAAAACGTTACCAAGTGCACGAGACCCTAAACCCTAAACCCTAAACCCTAAACCCTAAACCCTAAACCCTAAACCCTAAACCCTAAACCCTAAAGCCCTAAACCGTGACTGATGAGCGAGGAGAGCGCAACCCGACACTTTCTTACAGTTCAATCCTCAACCAGGAAGGCCAGAAGCGACGTGATATGAACCTTTGCCGAAGCTGGGGGTTTAGGGTTTAGGGTTTAGGGTTTAGGGTTTAGGGTTTAGGGTTTAGGGTTTAGGGTTTAGGGTTTAGGGTGTAGGGATCCGGCACAGTAAGCTCCCTAGTCTAGATGGCACTGATGACACCTCCCAATCACGCGAATCTGATCAACAGGACCCTAAACTCGAGACCCCCCCGACCTGCAACCCTAACAGCCCCAAAGCCTGAACCCTAGAACCCACCGGGAACATAGACTCTATAAACCCAAAGACCTTACGCCTTCAACCTAGCCTCTAAACCCTAAGCCCTAACCCCTGTACCCTAAACCCCCCCAAACCCCCCTCAAACCCTAAACCCTAGACCCTAAACCCTAAACCCTAAACCCTAAACCCCTAAACCCCTAAACCCCTAAACCCCTAAACCCCTAAACCCCTAAACCCCTAAACCCCTAAACCCCTAACCCTAAACCCTAAACCCTAAACCCTAAACCCCCCTTAAACCCAAAAGCCCTCAAACGACGGCCTTGGCCTTACGGTCGGCTCCACGCTCGCCGCCTCCTGGTCTTTTGTCGGGCTTTTGTTTGGGGGGTTTAGGGTTTAGGGTTTAGGGTTTAGGGTTTAGGGTTCAGGGTTCAGGGTTCAGGGTTCAGGGTTTGAAGGATGTAGGCTGTAGGTTAGAACCACAACCTATGTTCAACCATTCCACTACAATTCCCTTGGGTTTGACATGACAGAAAACAGGAATCCTAAGGAAGACTGCAGTAGGGCTTAGGGTCCCTAAACATGTCTCCTGAAAGAGAAGAACCCTAAACCCTAAGACCCTAATCCCGACACCCTGAACCCAAACCTGGTAAGGGCCAAAAAGCCTGCTCAGGGTTTAGGGTTTAGGGTTTAGGGTTTAGGGTTTAGGGTTTAGGGTTTAGGGTTTAGGGTTTAGGGTTTAGGGTTTTTGGGCCTCCAATCTGCCGATGCGGCGCTTCGCAGCCATGGCCTCACGGCGAGGGATCGTTGCTTCAGACTCTTGGGTTTAGGGTTTAGGGTTTCGGGGTTAGGGTTTAGGGTTTAGGGTTTAGGGTTTAGGGTTTAGGGTTTAGGGTTTAGGGCTTCACTCTTTTCGGAAGACGCGAGCCCCAACTCAACTCCATGTGGTCGACCCCAATGGGGTACCCCTAACTTCGGAAACCCCCATATGTCAGATGAGATGAGTACACCCAAAAGCACATGGATCCGGATCCGGAAGCGACAGTTCTAGGCAGCCAACTTTTTTTTGCGTGGGCTTAGGAACCCTAAACCCTAAACCCTAAACCCTAAACCCTAAACCCTAAACCCCCAAGCCCCACACCCCAAATGATTCCTGAAGTGACGAGGGAAACCCCACACTTTGTGCCGGTCAATCAAGGGTTTTGGGGTTTAGGGGCCTTCTCTACTCCTTGCGTGGGAACAGAAGATAATCTTGCCCTCATAAGGAAGGTTCTCTTAAGCCAATCGTAGCTATTCCCAATTTCAGGGACACGAGCCGCTCTGCGATCCCTCTGGGCCACGTCCGCCGCCTTCGCCTTCTGGGAGTGGCCCACTTCCTTGAAAGTGGATGTGGCATCCTGGAGCATCGTGCTTCCTAAGGGGACCTAGCGGCTTGCCTTTTGGGGCTGTACTCCTAAACCCTAAACCCTAAACCCCAAACCCCAAACCCCAAACCCCAAACCCTAAACCCTAAACCCTAAACCCTAAACCCCAAACCCGAAACCCTAAACCTTAAACACAAAGGGGTACAATTTATTGTCTGGCTGCCAGTTGTTTGGCCAAGTAGGGCTCTGTTGACTTTGAGGGGGTTGAAAACAGGAAACTGCTGGGCAATCCCAGTCCAGGCCTTGCGGGGTGTTGCGATTCTCTTAACACTAAGACACTAAGCCCCAAATCCGAAACCGTAAACCCTAATTAAACCCTAGACCCCAAACCCTAAACCTAAACCCGAAGCCCTAAACCAGCCCTAAACCCTCAACGCAAAGCCATATCCCCGAATCCCGAACCCCAAACCCGCAACCCTAAACCCTAAACCCTAAACCCTAAACCCTAAACCCTAAACCCTAAACCCTATTTGCTCGCGAATAAGGGCTTGAGGGCGTATCGCTGCCGGGCGTCGGCCCCTGCGTATTGCAGGAGGATGTCACTGCCACCTGGATGACGCTTGTGGAAGGCCGTGACCTCAGAAGCAAGTGGAGGACTTAGGGTTTAGGGTTTAGGGTTTACTATCAAAACCGGTAGCTTTTGGCCCCTCTTGGGGGGGGTGAGTGAGGCCAAACCCCGAAAAAGGCTCCTTATATCCCCTAAATAAGGACTAAGAGCTAAGGTTTAGCAGGTTTGGGGTTCCTTAATTAGGAACCCTGAGCCCCAACCCTGGTGCTTTCGTGCCACAACTTCAACCACACTGCTGCCCTTGCAACAAAACACACGTGAACCCTAGCACTAAAAAACAGCTCAGCCCTCCTGTTTGCATGCCAGGTGTCATCAAGGACGTCGCCGTCGATGGCAATCCAAATCTTGGCAGACGATGCAGCTAGTCAGCGTAAAACATGTTGCGAGACCTCCCCCCCCCCCCCCCCCAGTACTGTTGAAGCCTCCATCTCAATTCCGAAGTCGTCTTTCTGTGCCACAACCTGTAAAGCAAATCTAGCCCAAGCCCCAAAAAAAGAACGTGAGGGTCGTTTTCAGGCATAACGAGAAAGAGGGCGAGCAAGGGGGGCCCACAGCAGTGTTGGGAGGTCCTTCAAAACTGCGTGCAACGTCAAGCTCCGCGTCTCTAAGATCGAGAGATTAGCTGCAAACCCTACAAACCCTATACACCCTAAACCTTGGGATGTTCCCCCTCATACTAAGAGCCCTTAACAGGGATTGTCGTGCACCGGAGTATAATCCCTATTGAGGACTGTCAGTATAAGGGGGGAACATCCCAACCTAAACCCTAGAATAGAAACGCCGTAAAACCCCCCACGTAGTAGCCCAGCGACCATATTATAATAAGGGCACCCTTGTTTTGGTTGGATACTTTTATAAGGGAACCCAGAACCAAAAAAAGGTAAAGGGTACCCCTAGGCTACCACGCCTTGAACCTCGAACCCTACACCGTAACCCTAAACCCTAAACCCTAAACCCTAAACAAAGACCCTAAACCCTAAACCCTAAACCCTAAACCCAAACCTTGACCTGGGAATCCTGCTCCGTCCTTCTCAGTGGTCTTCGACGCTAGCTCTGCCTTCCCAGGCATAAAGTAACAATGAGGTTTAGGGTTTAGGGTTTAGGGTTTAGGGTTTAGGGTTTAGGGTCCAGACGGTTTATCGCATTTTGGGGGAGGATATTTAAGGGGTATTTTGGGGCATGCCCACATCATGGGTCGAGAGAATAGACGGAGGGGCTCCCTTACCATGCCAAGTATAGTGAAGGGACTTTAAATCGAAGTTGGGATCCTTATAACTTAGAACCCACTTTAGGGTCACTATGACTCTACTTGTAACCAGGAGGACCAATCCTTGTTGGGGAGGGGGGGGGGGGGGGGGGGGGGCTGGGGGGATGCAGGCCAGACAGCCACTGAATCTTGCGGCGGAGGAATCAGCACTAACTGTCAAACCCGAAGCTCTATCCGACTGTCCCAAACACCTATGCTGGTTGTGCTAGGCTACTATTCTGAGCCGGCAAGCCCAATAAGAATACGGGCGTCTGGAAGGCTGGCAAGTATTTCAGAACACTTGCTTAAACAAACGGAGCACCTCGTGCCTCCTGCGCGCGGCAGCACCACGTGTCAGGGCTTAGGGTTTCCTGGAAATCTCTCTTACCTAGAGTTTATGGGCTGTACCTACGAAATGAGGGGTAGATACTACTAAACTGTAGGTAAATAGAGTCGCAGATTAGGCTTCAGCGCCTAGGGTGTGGAAAGCACGTGGGACGGGCCTGGGAGATGATGCGGTCGTCACTTGCGGACACGTGCTCGTCCCCGTCCTCCTGGGGTATCAACTCCAAGTTCTTGGGGTTTAGGGTTTAGGGCTTAGGGCTTAGGGCTTAGCCCCGAGCCCTAAACTTGAAACCTTACGAAAACTGTCACACTACGGACACTCAGAATAATGGTCGATAATTTGCCCAGTCCAGATTCGGGCTATAGGCCCTTGCATTTACTTAGGAGTCCTGGCAAGCCCTGAAAACCTAAACCCTACACCCTATACCCTAAATCCTATAAACCCTAAGCCCTAAAGTCCTAAACTCCGAGCAACCCGAACTGCTCATTGAAAGATGCGGCTGTTAAAGGTCACAGCCACTCCTCCCAGAAGCGTTGTACCAGAACTGGGGGGTTTACAAAATAGGGTTTAGGGTTTAGGGTTTAGGGGTACCTTATTGGGCTCCTTATCGTCTCCATTTTGGGGGTCCCCCGATTCTCGCAAACCCCCAACTGAACCAAACCTTCTGCCACCCGCATCCAAGGAAAGATTTAAAGCTGGGGTTAGAGTTTCTGCATCCTCAAACTTCAAGAATCCTGAAGCCGAGAGATCTCCCAGCCCTGTGCATAGTCAGGTCCCCCACACACACACACACACTCCGCTCCCCCTTGCGAAAAAGGAGATCCCAGAAGCAAAGCCCTAAACCCTAAACCCTAAACGTACTGGGTGTGGAGCTGGAGTGGCCGCGGCATTTCTGGCAACCCGCAGGGGCCCCTGGGCACCTCTTTTTTTCGGGTCTACTCGGGTTTTAGGGTTTAGGGCGCTCAGGGTTGAGGTTTTAGGGTTTTAAAGCTTATGGTTTAGGGTAGTTGAGAGTTCAGGGTTTAGGAACCCTAAGCCCTCAACCCTGTGCTTTCTTGCTGCTCGCAGGGCATGTGACTTAGAGGAGGTTGCTTCAGGGTGTCCGAGGCTCCACAACCCGATGCCCCAGGGATGGTTCGGGGTTTAGGGCCCCGCACGCCCCTGGCGCCCGAAGCAAACCCAAGTCGCTCAAGCTCCAACACAAGCGTCCCGCCGCCTCTACCGAAACCCTAAACCCCAAACCCGCTAAACCCTAAACCCTAAACCCTAAACCCTGAATTCTACGCCTTGCTCAGCCGATGCCAAGGAGAGCTATGGCAACCATCGCTTGGATGCAAAGGATCCCAAGGCAGCAGAATGCACGCAAGAGGCCAACCCAAAAACTCCCACTCCAGCTCCTATTCTGGGGTTTAGGGTTTAGGGTTTAGGGGGCTCAATTCAGGCTTTGCAAGCCCCTGAACCTCAATGCCCCGAAGCTCTAAACCGCAACCTTTTGGCTCAACGTAGCCGAAGAAGCATCGTGTAGGAAGACCCCTGGGCCCCAAAAAAACCCAAAAATGAGAGTCCTTAGAGCCTTAGGGGTAACACTTTCCGGCTTGGGTCGCGGACGTTCGACTCGGATGACGAATTTCTCCGGATCGCTCGGATGCTCTTTTCGCTTGTACGCCAGGCCTACAACTCGCGACGGGTTGAGCGTGGTTGGGTTGGGGTTTAGGGGGGGTAGGTTGAGGGTTTGGGAAGATGCAGGATTGCCCCGTGGTGGGGACCCATAGAGTTTCTTTTTTGGGATTTGAGGTACAACCTTGCAACAGGGAGACTACAGACCCTAAACCCTAAACCCTTTATAGGATTTAGACTCCCTTGTGGAAGCTGGGACGCTTAACTTCCTAAACCTCCAGCCCTCCTTTCTATGGCCCGGATGCCCACTTCCAACATGCATCTAAGGGCACCCTCCCCCCTGCCCCTACCCCCTTAACATGGTGTCTTGGCATTGGTATTGGCCCTTAAAAAGGGGACTTCTTACATACCCCTCATATACCCTATAAAGCCCAACTGACCAGAGTTCAGAACCCTTTCAGGGAGGTAAAGGACGATATTAAGGGCCAATAGTGGGATCTTCCCCCGTATACTAACAGTCCTTAATAGGGATTCTAGTACCCGCACAAAATTTCCCTGCTAAGGACTGTAAGTATAAGGGGGAACATCCCAAGGCCAATGTAACTACACGTTGTAATGCAAACACGAAAAGGGGCCCTATGCACCCGTGGCTGCGCTTCTTGAAGCGAAGGGCTCTACACCCAACGTCGGGGAAAGAACCTGAACCTTATAAGCCCTAGGTGCTGCCGCGCGTAGTAGGACCGTTTAAGAAATAAGCCCTTGAACCTTACACTTCTATCGCCGTAAACCCTATAAATCCTACACACTAAGCTCGAATTAGCCGCAACTTTCAGCATTCCATCGGAAACCCGGGGTCGCCATGTCTGAACAGACAGGTATGAAACAAAACATTGACAGGCTCGTGGATATTTGTGAGTAGATTGTTAGTAGGGTCACATGTTCCCCATGTCGGTGGGAAGGCTGTTGTGAATCTAAACTGGCTCGTTAAAAAAAAACCCTAAACCCTAAACCCTAAACCCTAAACCCTAAACCCTAAACCCTAAACCCTAAACCCTAAACCCTAAACCCTTCCGAAGTAGACTGGTGTTCTCCCCGAAACGCTTTCATCGTTGGCCTCCAGCACCCTGGGTGTTGGCGCCGGTAGTTCCGAAGTAGATGTCCAACCTAGGGTTTAGGGTCTATGGTTTAGGGTTTAGGGTTTAGGGTTTAGGGTTTAGGGGACATCTGCTTGGGGAAAGGGTGGGGGCTGGGGTCACATAGAATGCAAAGCATCACATAATTGCATTTTGTATTTGTATATGCATATGTATGTGTATGTGTATATGTAGATGTAGATGTATAGGTATATCTATATATTTATAGACATATATATATATATATATACATACATACATACATACATACATAAATATAAATACATATTATCTGTATATATATATAATATGTATGCTAACCCGAGCCTTCCAAGATGACTTCTGGACACTCTAATCTACTGTCAAGAGGAGGTTTAGAACAAACTTCAAGTCGGGGAAAGGGCAACCCTTAACCTTCAACCCTAAACCCTAAACCCTCAACCCTAAACCCAAGACCGCCCCGCATGCCGAGAACTGCGCAGACAGCCCAGAGAGGATCCGAAGTTGGCCCTGTGCAACGTGTGGTGGTCGGCATGGAAGTTCGCCTGGCTTAGGGTAGTCCACTGTTCGCTTTTTGGCGGTTAGGGTTTCGGGGTTCGGGTTCAGGGTTTAAGTTTACGGTTTAGGGTTTAGGGTTTAGGGTTTAGGGATTAGGGCTCATGGTCAAAGAACCACAAAAAACAGTGCTGAGGGCTGTTTCTGTTGTCGGGCTTTTGTAAAGCTCGGGGGCCAAGCACTGAGCACTTAGTCTGTTCGTAGAACAACGGGTAGTGTCAAGGCCAGCAGGCTAGAAGCATGTTCCGCCGGTCGGAAGCAACCTCTACTGGACCCTTCAATGCCGAAATGCGAAGCCGGGAGACTTTGCTGGCGGGCTGACGCACAAGTAGGGCTAGTTACAAGGAGGCCCCCCCCCCCCCCCCACTAGTTATGAATAGAGTTATAAGTACCCAAAACTGCGTTTAAGGATCCTAAGTTCTAGGTCCCTTAGCTATAGTTAGTATGGGAAGGGGGGCCCCGCCTTGTAGGGCTATCTTCACTCGGTGTACTGAAGGTTGTTGTTGGTATCGCTCGTGTTGAAGGCGTTGACGATAGCTTTCCAGTTGCTCAAACGCTGCGTGTGCTACCGACAAACTTATCTGCATATTTCGCATTCTCTCCGTGTCACTGCGACCAGAGTTGTGTCCTTTGCAACAACGGCTGTGGGTCTGTACCAATCGGAAGTTTAAGCTGCAGCGAAACCACCCAAGGCGTTCGAAACAAAGCGCATGTGATCTCGGTGGCTGCGTGACATTCCTGTTTGGGAGGTCGAGAACGTGGAGGTGCTTTTTGGAGGCGGTCTTTACTATGCCACACACCACACCCAGCCAGTCAGTCAGCCAGCCACGCACCCCCGAAGCCCACCCACGCACACGCGCGTGCACAACGCGAAAAGCGGACAAAGCACGCACAAAAAACACGCAAAGCAACAAATATCAGAGACACACACACATGACATGCAAGCACACGTTCACCAAGACAACTACACCCGATACAAATCTGGGGTACAGCATGGATACCCTTCTTTCCTGCGACAAGGGTTACGGTTCCATGCAAGGGACAAAGGGAAGAATACATGCACGTTTGACTCCGTCGTTTCTTATGACGCAAGATGCTCAGAGGATTCAGAATATGATGCTCGTGAACCCAAACAAATCGAGGTTTAGGGTTGAGGTTTAGGGTTTACCTTGAAAGCCAGTGAATATAATTATGGGCTACAGTTTCCTATTTCTTGGGTATAGTAGCCTCCTATTTTGGGTAACTAGGCGTTTAAGGTAGGGCGCGAACAGTTCCGTTGGGAGAGTTGCAGCTAATACTTGCCACTATCTGAACGGGAAGCATGTACAGTGTCAGTCCACATGCTGCAATGCGGTAGATGCCTGCCTTAGAACAGCTCAGGGTTTAGGGCCGGAAGGTCTCAGGTTTCCTAGACCCAAGAGAAACCGGCCTAGGAAGAAAAAGGGTGACCTTCTTGGTGTTAAAAGGAGGACGATAAGGGAACCTGAACCCGAAAAGAAGGGGCAATAAGGGCCGGGCACTCTTTTCGGGCTTTCGTGCAGCTCGTGATCCACCACCATAAGGGAGAAGGCTTGATAATGAGGGTTTAGGGGTTTAGCGTAGGGATTCCGGACACTGGCCTCGTCACAAAGGCCAAAGTCCTGCACACAGGAGTCTGGCTTCCCAAAGTAACCTCCGAGCTTTGAAGAATCGAAATGTACCTCAGTCATTAAATTTAAGCCTTTCGAACGGTGCTTGAAAGTGTATGCTTAATTCTGGGTAGCTACAAGCAGGGTGATAATAACCATTTCCAGATATATGTATATCTATATATATACTCTTAAAGATTATACAGGGCACCCCATTCCCCCATTCCCTGCCGCCCTACTTAACCAACAGTAAGTAGATGGGATGCCCTGTCCTGCGCTGTGCGGGTGTGCGCGGACTTGTTGGTCCATGACCTGCATGTCCACTCCTAAACCCTATATAAACTTCCTAAACCCCACACCCTGAACCCTAAGCTTCCTAAACTCTAAACCCTGAACCCTAAACCCTGAACCCTAAACTTCCTAAACCCTAAACCCTGAACCCTAAACTTCCTAAACCCTAAACCCTGAACCCTAAACTTCCTAAAACAAAAAACCTGAACCCTAATCAAACCCACAAGCCACAGTTCTGAGCCCTCTCGCGAGTAGAGCGTGTCGAGGTTCAGGAAGTAGGGGAAAAAGAAGCTGGGCGCAAGAAGGCCTGAGTCAAGGGTTTAGGGTTTAGGGTTTAGGGCTTAGGGCTAGGGTTTAGGGTTGAGGGTTTAGGGTTTAGGGTTTCGGGCTTCGGGTTTAGGGTTTAGGGTCTAGGGTTTAGGGTTTAGGGTTTAGGGTTAGGGTTCAGGGTCAAGGGCAGTCAGGGCATGGCGCAGCTTCCAAGACTGCTAAGACTTTGGGGACCATGCCGCGACCATGCCGCCCCCCCTCCCCCCCCCGGTTTAGGGTTTAGGGTTTAGGGTTTGGGGTTTGGGGTTTGGGGTTTAGGGTTTTGGGCTTCAGGGTTTAGGGTTTAGGGTTTAGTGTTAGGGTTTGGGCAGGTTAGGGTTTAGGGTTTAGGGTTTGGGCAGTTGAGCTTCGTGCACAGGAACAACTATTAAACAGGCGATGGCCGGGTACCGTGCTGGCTATCAAGGTCCCAGGGGTCGGGGACAAAGCCACACGCCCTGAACCTCAAAGCCTGAAACCTCATCCCAAACAAGCCAAAGAGGCAACCTTCGACCGCATGCCCCAAAACCTGACCCTGACTCTTGCCTCACGAAGTAGCAGTTCTGACAACCAATTGCACACGATGCTGTTTTCGTGGGTTCCTGACTTCTCAGGTGTTTGCTGAGAGATTGGCGACTGGCAACTCTAAATTCTGGGCCCTTTGCCTTTGTGAGGTGTGTGTGTGTATATACAGAGAGATAGATAGATAGATAGATAGATAGACATACATACATACATACATACATACATGTATAATAGGCCCAGGAGTTTTAATTAACGCAGGTAGAAAAAGCGTGCCCCGTTTTGGCTTAAAAAGGATTATAAGGGAACCTCGACCCTAAAAAAGTGAACAAGGGCCTGGTCCTAGGATAGATATATATATATATATATGTTCATACTTATATAGACATAGATATGTATATGTATAAAGCTCCGCATTCTAAGAGGAACCGCAACAAGGACCCGAATTTAGGGACCCCCCCCCCCCCCCCTCCCCCGTGTTCATTGCCCTCAATCATGGCCCAGAAGCACTTTACTTTAGGGCCAATTCCCTGAACCCAGGCTCTATTGTAGTTCTTTTTTGGGTTTAGGGTTTAGGGTTAAAGGGGGGGGGGAGTAGGTTCAGGCTCGAGTGCTTTGCATTTTCGGTGAAGGCTCTATTGTAGTTCCGTCTTGGTTTACATGTACGGGAGAGTGTACGAACCCAAAAGGGTACTACAAAAGGGAGCCTTTAGGTAGGCAGGGTCTGAGGGTAGTCTACATGGTCCCTTAAAAGGGCCCGTTACCTTCTTTACAAAAGGGTTCCGATGTGCACGGTCTGTAATTATGGTAGATAAGGGGACAAGAAAGTCCCCTTTTAAGTATATTAAGCACCCTAAGATTCTGGGCACGCTAAACCCTACACCCTAAAGCCTAAAGCATAAACCCTAAACCCTCAACCCGACACCTTAGGACGACTTGAGCTCTAAACCCTAAACCCTAAACCCCAAACCCTAAACCCTAAACCCTAAACCCTAAACCCTGAACCCTGAACCCTGAACCCTAAACCCTAACTTGAGCCCGTAGCAAGGCAGAGTCTCCGCCAGAATCCAGAAGAACTCCTGAAGGCCAGGTGAGCAAAGCTTCGGATTTTGGGGAGCTCAGGCTTTGGAGGGGTCTGTTCAGGGTTTAGGGTTTAGGGTTTAGGGTTTAGGGTTTAGGGTTTAGGGTTTAGGGTTTGGGGCTTAGCGTTGTTCGGGAGGGTTTTTGGACGTCTTGGGAGCAGATGGTCTTTCACGTGCTGGCAGAAGACCAGGGTCCCTTTTGTGCGTGCCCCCATTGCGCTTGTAGATTTAGGGTTTAGGCTTTAGGCTGTAGGGTTTACGGTTTGGGACAAAGGCACCGTCATTGTTCAACTGCCCAACCCTAACTTCCCTACGTCCGTCAAGAGATGTCGCGCCGGCCTGGCCTGCCCCCCGCCCACATCCTTATTTAGGGTTCAGGGCTTGGGGTTCAGGTTTGGGGCTAAGGGTTTAGGGTTCAGGGTTTAGGGTTAAGGGTTTAGGATTTAGGGTAGCTTGAACAAGAGGAGTGGCGCTCTGCGTAGGCAGCCTCTGGCACTTAGTACTCGGGTGTGGTGTCGGAAACAGTCTTGCTTTGGGATGTTCCCCCCTAAACTAACAGTCCTTAATGGGGAGTATAGCACCCCCTACTATAATCCCTACTAAGGACTGTTAGTATAAGGGGGGGAACATCCCAACTCTTGCTGTCCTATAGGAACAGAACCTATACAACCGTAAAGAGAGTCAGACCTTTTTGCTTCAAGAGTAACCGAGGAAGAAAAGGCTGCCCTTTCTGGTTTCAAGGGGACTATAAGAAAACCTAAGCCCCCCAAAGAAGGGAATAAGCGCCTGCTCTGGGTCCTAGGGATACTCCAGGTAGCTCACACCTGGTCTCCCGCCTCATTCATGCCGCTGCCGTAGATGTGCGCGTCAAAGGCTGTGGAGTCGTGCAGGTAGTGATGCCTTCCCGAGCGAAAATTACGCGTGAACCCTGCCCCGACCTTTCCGCCTACTTGGAACACCTGCTGGACATGAAACGTCGCATCATGCAGCTGGAAAGGAGGATCCCCGTACTTCTTCTCTAGCAGACGGCAGCACTTATTCTTGCCGTCGTTTTTTTGGTCGCCGAGCGACACGGCATCCCACCAATGAACCGAACTTTACGAAAGGTTCCCTGGGGACCTTAGCCCTAAACCCCAACAGTGTATTCTCTACCCTCAACCCTCATCCGGCCAAGCAGCATCTTATGCGCGTGCTGGTACACGACAGGCCTTGGTACTTAGAGTTGACATTCCGCGCGTGCACGCCCGTCCCCGAGGTTCCCGGCTCCCAGCCGTTCGTTCGATCTAGGGCTTTGACCCCTTAAACCTAAACCCGATCCTAGACCCCCGTAAACCCTAAACCTAAACCTAAACCCTAAACCCCAAACCCTGAACCCTCAACCCTCAACCCTCAACCTAAGCCCTAGCAAGCTCTGTAGCTTTAGTGCCGGCTTCAGTCTCTAGGTGTGCTGCTGCAAAGCTTGCTTGCACTATTCCTTGTTGGCTCTTCGTGGGGGGAAGAGACCGGGGGAACACACTCCGCGGAGACTTCCTTCAGTTCGCTTGGGCGCCAAATCACTTGAATTCTGGAAGTCCATCCCAGTATTCTTGGGTTTACGGTCCTATACTCTGAACCGATGTGTCAGTGCATCTATAACTATTAATATATTATATTATATTATATGATATTATATTACAGTATTATATATTATATTACATTATTATAATATTATATTACATTTCATTACATTCTATGTGTGTGTGTGTGTGTCAAACTCCTGTGCATGCCTTTTGTATTCACCTCCTTGGGGCCTGCTTTTAGATTACAAGATAATTTCTGAAGGCGACCAAGAACCATGGCACAGTATCATTCTCACCTGCATCATTTGGTGTGTTGGATAGCGAAACATGTAAGGTTAAATCAGCTTGGCATGTTCTTATAAGCATATAGTTGTTGGTTGTCCTCCTTGGGCCTGACTACAACTCTATTTATCTTTACAGTTACAGGATTTACAATTGGTTAGTAGTCGGACTGAAACCCACTTCTCATACAATTCGTTTGTTGCATTCTAATAGGGCCCAAATGTCAAGGGACACCAGTAATGCTGTCTGCTTCTAGTCGGGGGGGGGAGCAAGGGGTGTGTGTGGGGCGGGGGGGGGGGGGGGGGGGGGGGGGGGGGGGCGTGGGTCGCGAAGGACATGTATCTAGAGCAACCTGTACATATGCCTCCCTGCAACTTGAAAAACGACATCAATACTAGCCGCAAGGTACATTGCCGTACTCTAGGCAGGGTTCTTCATCAACACTTCCCATTCCGCGCACAGTGAGGCAGTGGCAGGTGGCCAATGCGATGCTCCACATAGAAGCAAACGACGAAGCAGGGCCTGGAAGACTCTTCGGGGTTTGGGGTTTAGGGTTTAGGGTTTAGGGCTTCCGGGCTGTCGTGCTTATGTTGGGGTTTGCTCTGTACAGCAACCCTGAACCCCATACCCGATCCCTTTATCAAGATGCTTGCTGTTTCGGACTTCAGAGTACTTCTTAACCGGGAAACGCTAGCAAAGGGAGGCCCTACTGCAATATCCACCTTGGGGTTCATCTCCAGTTGGAGTGATAGGTACCAAGAACAGCACTCCATCGGGTTTTCGGGGCACCTAGACCTAAACCCTAAACCCTACACCCTACACCCTAACCCTAAACCCTAAACCCTAAACCCTGAACCCTAACCCTAAACCCTAAACCCTAAACCGGCACTACTGGTGGACGCCTGGGCCTCTGTTACAATGTCAGCTGGGAGGCGCCGTGTGAAATCCGAGCTGGGCAAGCCACATCATGTAGGCGGAAAGTATGGGAATTACTGACACCCTATTTCTATCTATATATATATATATGTACACATATATATATATATATATATATATGTGTACATATACATATATATGTATATATATATATATATATACATATGTATGTCGGTTCTTGGGGGGGCTTACCTTATATATATATATATATCTCTCTCTCTCTTTATTTATCTATTTATTTATCGCTGTATATTTACCTACATAAAAAATGGATATATACATATGGAAAAATAACAAAGACACAAGTTTGGGGGGGGGGGGGGGCAGGGGGACTCAGCTGCCAAGGGGTGGTACTCACATATGTCCAGGCAGTCAAATAGCCTAAGCTGTCTGACGGATGCTTCCCTAAACCCTTAGCCCTAAACCCTAAACCCTAAACCCTAAACCCTAAACCTTAAATCCTAAATCCTAAATCCTAAACCCTAATGAAAGTTGACAGGGCACTGTTGGGAGAATACTTGGGCCCCAGTGGTGGCTACAACGCAGTCCTAGGCCTTATGTAATCCATGCGTGTAGCCCCAGCAGCATCAGCCGCACCCAGAGGCGTCAATGTAAAACTCCCCCATCAGGGGATGGAGACTCGTACCTCTAAGGTTGTACCCCGAAAGGTTCCCCTTCATATGCTCCCAATACGGCCCTTGATTCCCTTCGGGATCCTTGAAAAGGGTCCCCGAAACCCAAGGGTACAACCTTAAGGGTTTTAAAGTAGAACCCCTGGACCCCAGAAGGCAAAGTGCAAAAAAGCCCGACAGGCCCTAAGAGCGTTGGACCCCAAGAAGCTCTGATTACCAAGCACCATGTCAGCCCTGTAGTGCCCTGGTAGCCTTGCGCCCCCCCCCCCCCCCCCCCCCCCCAATTGAAACCCCAAACGCCCCAAACGTCATCATATAGGGGTCGGAATGATAATTACTACTACTGTAGCATTCCTTGTGGTTCCTTTATCAGTCTACTAGAATAACCCCCCAAAACCTTCTTCGAATTATACAGGCCCCTATAGTAGGCTGCAAGCTGACGCATCGGGCACCCCGGCCAACCGGACGCCTTCAGCAGACGCTCGTAGAGCCCCTTCTGGCGAAGGACCTGACTCACGCGAGGTTTCCGGCCCCTGCAAAAGAAAGAAAGAAGGAAGGACCTCATATCTTAATCCCTGTTCCCCTAGGAAGAAAAAAGGATCCTTTTTGTTCATATGTAAGGAAGCCCATAACCCCAAAAGTAAAAAGGATCCCTAACACTGATCGAGATATAGGTACGTACATCTAAGATATCCTGCTGCTCGGTTGAAGTATTAATGCAGAAAAGGGGGAAGGGGTGCTCGGGAGTTGGGATGTTTCTGGATTTCTTTCTCTGGGCGGGGGTTCCCGGATCTTCCAAAACCCCTTACTTAAGGAATATACCCTGATGTATACTAAGGATCATTATTATGAATTAGGGTACCCTAAACCCTAAACCCTAAACCCTAAACCCTAAACCCTAAACCCTAAACCCTAAACCCTAAACCCTAAACCCTGAACCCTTAACTTCCTTACTTAAGGGGATTGGAAGATCTAAGTTGATCAGCTCGGCCTTGAACCACTCGTGTCACGAACTCTGAACCCAAAACATGCTGAATCCCGCACCCTACCAAACACCGTCCCTAAACCCCAAACCCGAAACCCCAAACCCCAAACCCTAAACCCTAGCCCAAAACCCTAAACCCTAAACCCTAAACCCTAAACCCTAAACCCTAAACCCTAAAGCCTAACCCGCCCTTCCCCCGAACAATACACTGAGGCCCGGTCTATCGTCGCCAGAGACGCGAGAACCAGAACGCCGAGATTCAGCTCGTACCTGACCACATCTTCCAAACCCTTATTCGCAACAATGATCCTTAGTGTAAATCAGGGGTTAGGGTTTAGGGTTTAGGGTATAGGGATTAGGGTTTAGGGTTTAGGGCTAGGGTTTAGGGTTTAGGGTTTAATTGAGGGGTTTCAGGCGGGCAGGGAGGGAACATTTTGGGGGGCTGCGGGCTTCGCAACTCTGTTTTCCAGTTATGCTTGAGTGTAGGGCTTAGGGCCCACACACCCGAAATCCGAGTTTAGGCCGCAAGTCCTGATACAGGGGCCTTGGTCATACGTGAGAGGTAGAGGTGGTAGTGGTAGTTGTGGTAGCCCTAAACCCTAAACCCTAAATGAGTTCTCTGCAAGGCAACCTGTGTAACATTCCTTCGCAAGTGGACGCAGGAAGACCATGGAAACCCAAAGCCTTGCATACTCTAAAACCCTGCGTCAACCCTACATGGCCCCGGTTTAGGGTTTAGGGTTTAGGGTTTAGGGTTTAGGGTTGAGGGTTTAGGACTCAGGGTTGGTTTAGGGCCCGACATAAGCCTTACACTAGATCTATATCATAAACCCTAAGCCCACAACCACACGTAAGCATCCACCTCACATGAGAAACCCCTAAAACCTAAAACCTAAACCCTAAACCCTAAACCTTAACCCTAAACCCTAAACCCTAAGCCTCACATCCCGAAGACGGAAATTTCTGCGCACCCGCGAAGGCAGCCCATCACCACTAGGAAATAGGTCTTGGTGTTGAAGGTACCGTAGGCCTTGTCCAGTTGCAAAGGAATGGCTTACAGGTCAGGCTATCAGGTTTAGCGCTTAGGGCTTAGGGCTTAGGGTTTAGGGTTTCGGGCTTGGGGTTTAGGGTTTTGTGCTTAGGGTTTAGGGTTTAGGGCTTGGGGTTTAGGGTTTGGGGTGTAACTAGGGCTTAGGGTTCTTCATCTTCCTGGTTCATATTTGTCCAGATTTCGGGAGTCAGGCACCTGACATGCCCCAACATAACCCTTCAAGGAATGAAATGCGATTCACACTGCCTACCTAAAAACTAGTCAGCAAGCCACGTACCCCACACCCCAAACCTAAACCCTAAAAACTGGTAAGCTTGGTAGCCCAGCAACCATATTACAAGAGGGTCCCCTGTTTGTGCTTTGTGACTTTCTTAAGGGAGCTTGGAACCCTGACAAAAAAGCCAAAGGGTACCGCTGGGCTACCTTGAGTCCTAGAAACCCTATAAACCCTTAAACGAAACCTTCCTAAGAAAACCCCCCCAAAACCCTTCTGAACTCCCCCAAAAAATGCAAAAGAACCCTATACAAACCCCTAGAAAACCCTAGAAAACCCTTAAAAAAACCAAGAAGACCCTTTAAAACACTATGACACCCTAAAGCCATGTATCAAGTTATAGGCTACGCTGTGGGAAGCGCATGGACGCATGCCACTCCGAAGCAGGAAAGGGATTACGGTTTAGGGCTTAGGGTTTAGGGTTTAGGGCTTAGGGTTTAGGGTTTCGGGTTTAGGGGTTAGGATGCTTAGGATGACCAGTACAGTAGTACCCTCACTTCTTTGTTCAAGCGTCAGGGCCCTCTTTATACACCAAGTCAAGGAAGTGGGGTAGGGTTTAGGGTTTAGGGTTTAGGGTTTAGGGTTTAGGGTTTAGGGTTTAGGGTTTAGGGTTTAGGGTCTAGGGTCTAGGGTTTAGGGTTTAGGGTTTAGGGTTTAGGGTTTAGGGTTTAGGGTTTAGGGTTTAGGGTTTAGAGTTTAGGGTGCCCCATTCTTTGAGTGGCGCGGCGCAGGTAAACCCTACACCCAGGGAGGCGAGAAGAACTTCAAAGAGGCCCAGGCGATGTGAATAAGCAAACGGCGAAGCCCGAATTTCTCGGAGGTCAGCATGTACCTCAGCGTGGATTAACTGGGTTCCCGAGTAACCTAGGAGAAAAAAGGGGCACCCTTTTTGGTTTATAGGGGTGTTATATGGGATAAGAACCCAATAAAAAGGGAATAAGGGTACTACTGGGCATCCTAGTTAAGTTCGCCCGGATGTGGAGAATGACATGGGGGGGTGTGGGCACACTGAGGGGAACTTCGGCTTGCAGCCCACCCTCACCCACAACCCTGCCGAAGCAGGCCGGAACCATGAACCCTGAACCCTGAACCCTGAACCCTGAACCCTAAACCCTAAACCCTAAACCCTAAACCCAAACCCTAAATCCTAAACGCAACCCTTTAAGCCCCAATCCGACACTCCCTGCCTTAACTCCGACACATTGAGGCCCGTAGTGCCAAAGATTGCCAAAGGCAACCCGGCACACAAGCACCCATGTGCCTAAACCCCTATACATGCAAAAGCCAAAAACGCCTCCCGAAAGGGTTTCGGTTTTAGGTTTTAGGGTTTAGGGTTTAGGGTTTAGGGTTTAGGGTTTAGGAAGCCTGCACCCTGAACCCCAAGCAGGAGTCTACCGATGCGCCCTTCTCTCACCCAACGTCGGGGCCCCGACACCATCAAATTCAGCACAAAGTCCACCGCGAGAAAGATTGCCATGAACTTGATGTCGATGTTGATGGTAGGGCCCCTGAGATGAGAACCTAAACCCTAAACCCTAAACCCCAAGCCCTAAGCCCTAAACCCTAAACGCTAAACCCTAAACCCTAGACCCTAAACCCTAAGGCAAACCCTAAACCACTGCGACTTGGGGGAAAGTTGGGAAGTTGGTGGGCGGCTCAGACCTCGGATTTAAGGATATGGGGGCCACGGACTCGGGAGATGTGACGTTTAGGGATCTCATACCCGGGTGTGGCGTTTGGGAGGGACTTTCGGGAGCTATGTTTGCATGACGCGTGCCGAGGGTCTCGCTCTGCAGAATCTGGAAATTCTGGGCCATTTTGGGGTGACCGAACCCTGGGGTGTAGGAGGCTTTCGCGCAGCTCGGCGGTCCACATTCCAGAAAGACCCAAGCGAGCTTCGGAACCCCGAGCCCGAACTAAGGGCTTACGGTTGTAAGACATGGCCCTTAGCTTCAACCCAGGTTTGGGACGTCGGGTGTAAGGGTAAGGGAACCTACTCTAGCTTCTAAGACGCTAAGACTCTAGACCCCCGTGTGCGCGTTAGGTCCCAGACCGAAGGCCCAGCACCATCAACACCTTCAGCGATTTATATAGGGTTCAGGGTCTAGGGTTAGGGTGTAGGGCAGTACTGAAATATGCGTTAAACCCTGGGCCTTCGCAGCTTAAATCAGCCCGAGCCTGTCGCCAGCTAAAAGATTTTTGGTTTCTTGAGGAGTTGGACTTCGACATTGGCTGAAATACCAGTGGACTTGAGTCAGCTCTACTAGGGTTTAGGGTTTAGGGTTTAGGTTTAGAACTTTGGGGCCTGGGGAGTCGGATTGGGGGTGCTCGACTAGACACTCTACTTGTGGGGGATGGAGGGTAAACACACGGCGGGGCTATGGAAACACGCGGTGCGTCTTGCACACAACCTATTTCAAAGGCCGAAAGAAGGACCTTGACAAGGGGACCTTCGGAGTTGCATTCGGAGAACTTATGTATCTAGAGACTATATATATATATACATATGTACAATTCTGTAGGGGTATGTAGAATAGCCAAACCAGAGGGGTTTGGGAAAATGTGGAACACTCATGGATCCTAAGCCGTGAACTCTCAACCTCAAGCCCTAAACCCTGGACCCTGGACCCTGGACCCTAAACCCTAAACCCTAAACCCTAAACCCTAAACCCTAAACCCTAAACCCTAAACACTAAACCCTAACTTGGGTGGCAAGCCGAAAGTTCAGGCTCAACCCCGCGCACCTTCTAAGGGGAACTCCACATCCCGTATACTAGACCCAGGAGTAGGGTTTAGGGTTTAGGGTTGAGAGTTTAGGGTTTAGGGTTTAGGGTTTAGGGTTTAGGGTTTGGGGTTTAGGGTTTGGGGTTTAGGGGAACCTAGGAAGACACAGGGTAGCCGATGGGGCTCAAAGGGAGCTTCTAAGGGAAGCTAAACCCTGAAACGGGCCTAGTACACACACACACACCTTGCTTGTACTAGGATCCCTTATAACAAATGGGGTCCGTCCAAAATGCTGAATAGGCACAGAACAACCTGGAGGGAAACCGAACTTCTTGGGTAAAGCCCGGATAAGCGCCAGACGGCGGCAGCAGCCACACTGCAGGCATAGTGCAAAAGACCTGTCAGGTCAAACTACCTGAAGCCCTAAACCTAAACCGAAGGTGTCCAGACAGTTGTTGGAACTCCTTCCAGAAAACTGTTTGACCCCCCTAATCGTTGCAAGCATCCCGAAGCAGAACTAAGCTAGTTCCCTAAACCCTAAGCCCCAAGCCCCAAACACACGGTAGGGTGCAGATGTCTTTGGTTGCGGTATCCGGTGAAGGGTTTGGAGTTTCAGGTTCTTTGGGGTGAAGGCTTGGGGGGAATAGGTTGGTCACCGGAAACAGTTAGAAAGTCTTTATAAAGTCAAGCAGGTTCAGGGCTTGTGGTTTAATTAGGGTTTTTGGGGTTTAGGGTTTAGGGTATGAATGTCTAAGCCCTTCGTCCCCTGAGATGGGCAGGCGATGCTTTCCATCTTCTTGCGAGAAGAGGTCGGACATCCATTGCAGTGGCTCAGAATCATGCGGAACCAAGGGTGTGAGGGTTTAGGGTTTAGGGTTTAGGGTTTCGCGCCTAGCGCTTATGGGCTTAAGGGGTGGAAGGGAGGGGGGTGTAAGGGCCTCATATTCCTCAAATAGGGTTTACAAATCCGAAAAGAGCCTTCAGAAGCCCTACTAAGGGAATCCGACCCTCTTGGCTCCTTATGAAGAAACATGAGGGCTTCGGAACCCTAAACCCGGAACCCTAAACCCTAAACCCTAAACCCTAAACCTCTGGAACCTAACATGGCAGTAGCCAAAACCATGTTATCCCCCAAGCCCTAAACCCTGAACAGGGAACCCTGAACCCTAAGCCCTAAACCCCAAACCCTAAGCCCTGAACCCTAAACCCTAAGCCCTGAACCCTAAGCCCTAAGCCCTAAACCCTAAACCCTAAACCCTAAGCCCTAAACCCTAAACACTAAACCCAAAACCCTAAACCCTGTAACGCTCGCGCCCTGCGACACTCTGAGCTCGGCACAGTCCGACACCTGAAGAGGCACAGAAATTTTCCCCGCGGGTCCAGGAAGGGTTTAGGGTTTAGGGTTTATAGGGGTTTAGGGGTTTAGAGGTTTAGGGTTTAGGGTTTAGGGTTTTAGCGTTTAGGGTTTAGGGTTTAGGGTCTGTGTAGGGTTGGCTACGAGTATCAATAAGCCGGTCCGAGCTTTAGGGTTTCGGGTTTCGGGTTTAGGCTTTCGGGGTTAGGGTTTAAGGCTTAGGGTTTCTTCGGCTTTAGGGTTGAGGGTCTGGGGCTTAGGGTGTATCAGGTGGTCAAGCCTGTAAGGATTCCCTATCCCTTCCGCTGTGTGGAGGCATAGGGTTCGCTGCCAAGGCGGTGCCCCTTTAAAGTCTCAAGTCTACAGCAGGTACTCAAGACAAGAGTGCGTTAACAGGACCGGCTACTGAAGACGGCTACTACATGGGGGATGAGACCAGCTTAGGGCTCAGGATTAATCAGAGTAACTAGAGACCTCACGATGGCCTTTAGGCTTGTTCGCTGTGCGCGGCAAGCGCGTTGGATTGAAAAGACGCCAGGCACGAGAAGGACAAGAAAGCACTCAGGGAACTCTTCGGCCGTGTGGTTTCTGTTCGATCCTGCGTTGCCCAGTACTTCGTGGATGTATGCAACAAACAAAAGGAAGCTGTCTCTCATGCGAGCTGCAACTATCCCCATAGCAAGTGCCGATAATTCTATTGCGGGCCACTGGTGGCTTGGAGGTTTGAATCACGAAAACCCTTTAAAACCCTGTAAAACACCCTAAGGCCTGAACCCTAAACCCTAAACCCTCTGGCTACAATGGTTCGCGAGTTTCCCGCAAAGATGTCTGCGCGGGCAACAGATGCTGAGGTTCGGGCGTTGGTCAGCAGTCTGATGAAGGAGCCTGTTTGGGGTTTAGGGTTTGGGGTTTAGGCTTTAGGGTTTGGGGTTTAGGCTTTGGACTTTGGGGCTTGGGGTTTAGGGTCTTGTTTCGGTTGCTAGACCCTTACATGGTGGTTCCTTTCTTCAGAACTTGGCACCCTAGCAAAACATGTGATTGTAGCTGGTCCTTAGGGATTATTATAGTACTACCAACAATGTGAAAATATTTGCAAGTACCCCTAAGTCTTTGGGGGGGTACCAAGTCTAGGGCGTAGGATTCAGAGGGCCGAGGGCAAAGTTTGAGGGCTTCGGGTTTGAGGGTCAATGCCATTTCGGGCTTCGGCTTCTGCAGAACTGGGGACTTCGGTGGCCCCAGAGTTTAGGGTTTACGGTTTAGGGGGTTTAGGGTTTAGGGTTCAGGGTCGGGTTAAGGGTTAAGGGTTAAAGGTTAAGGGTTAAGGGTTTGGGGTTTGGGGTTTGGGGTTTAGGCGCATGAAGACCCGGCGCGATTGCGCCTGGGAGCCCTGCGCACATCTGCGCAGTAGAGGGATGGGGTTGCCAAAGCCCTGAAACCTGATCCCTGAACCCTGAACCTTGAACCTTGAACCCCAAACCGTACCCCTAAACCCTAAACCCTAAACCCTAAACCCTAAACCCCAAACCCCAAACCCTGAACCCTAAACCCTAAACCCTAAACCCCAAACCCTCAACCCTATGAAGCCTTAGGAGTGGGGCCCCCCAGGATTCTCTCGGCTTGCGCGCAAGCAGGGCTCCCACTCATGTCTCTTAAGATACATTTGTGCCAGTTTAGGGTTTAGGGTTTAGGGTTTAGGGTTTAGGGTTTAGGGTTTAGGGTGTAGGGGTGGTGTAAGGGTTAGGGTTTAGGGTTTAGGGTTTAGGGTTTAGGGTTTAGGGTTGAGGGTTTAGGGTTTAGGGTTTAGGGTTTAGGGATTAGGGTTCGGGGTGTAGCGTGGGGTTTCTCTCTTGGTTTGGGGTCTAGGGTTCAGGTTTGGGGTTGCACACCTGAGAGAACCCAGATCCTTGACTCCTGAATTGCTGCGCTGGAGAGGCCCTCAACCTTTTGAGCCCAAGCCTAAACCACAATGGCCGACTCGGTAAGACCCGCAAACCAGATATCATCAAAAACTTCAAATCTCAATCTGTTCAGCTTGAACCCCAAACACTAAACGCAAAAGCCACAGAAACACGCCCACACGCACCTGTAAAGGAGAGGGGGGCCACTAGGAACTGGAGCAGTCCCGCCTTTGGCACAATGTTAAGGGTTGCAGGTTGGGAGAATCTTCAGGTTTCTAGGGCGTAGGGTTTTGGGTTCTAAAGGGCTCCGGGGATTTCGGTGTGTTGAATCATAAGAAGTGCGCATTCTTGTCGGTGTTACTGCTGTTTCTGGAGGCAAGCTAACCTTACTATACCCCTGCAAGCAGGAAAAACCCCAAACCCCAAACCCCAAACCCTACACCGCAAACCCCAAACCCTAAACCCTAAACCCCAAACCCCAAACCCTCAACCCTAAACCCTAAACCCCAAACCCCAAACCCCAAACCCTAAACCCTAAACCCAAAAAACCCTACGTAACCCTAAACCCTAAACCCTAAATCCTAAACCCTAAACCCCTAAACCCAAACCTTAAATTCTAGGGAGTCTCGGGTTCTTCATGCATATCGAGGTGGGGAGCCCTTCAAGGTCATAAGCTTTGGGCCCTGACTCTCATAGGCTCCCCCACTACGGTTTAGGGTTTAGGGTTTAGGGTTTAGGGTGCTAGGGGGGGGGGGGGGGGAACCTAGAGGGGGTAGTGTAGAGGGGGATAGTCGGGAAACCCATGAGACTCTGCCTGTTGCCAAGTGCTTCCATGTGCTCCCTGACTGGAAAATTGCAATCTGGGTCAGTGAACTTCGAGTTAACCCGCAACATCGAGGGTTTAGGGTTTAGGGTTTAGGGTTTAGGGCTTCTATATTAGCGGGTTGTTGGGTGAAAGTTCTGAGCGGGTTCTGAGCGAGTTTTGTTTCGTGCTTTGTCTCTCAACTGTTTGTCTTCTTTGGGAGTAGGGGCGGGGGAGGCGGGGAGGCTGGGAATCTTTCGGATGCGTTTTGGACCCCAGAAGTTCAAGTAAATTGAATAGTTGGCCTCCCGAAGGCTCAGCTTGTCAGATGCTTGGGCAAAACATACAAACTTCTACTTAACCTGGTCTTGAGGGTTTAGGGGTTAGGGTTTAGGGCTCCATGTCTGAGATTCTGGCAGAGAGCCCGCACTGCCAGCCGGCTGCAAAAGTCACGACGCACTGCGCAGCCTGGCATCAGACTCGGGTTTAGGGTTTAGGGTTTAGGGCTTAGGGCTCAGGGATTAAGGTAGTTACATGGTCCCTGAGTATGGCCTTTAGAAGGGGACCCCTTATACACCCATATTCTAGGCAAATTAAGGGCCCATACATCAGAACCCTGTAAAGGAGGTAAGGAACTCTATATTCAGCTAGTACACCTAGAGGCTCCTGTGTAGCACCTGTTTGGGTTCTCAGACTAAAACCCCTTATATGCAAACCAGAAAGGAACTACAAAAGAGCCTCCAGGTATACCGGGCTTGGCTCAGGGCTTAGGTTTTTGGCCAAGGCGGTTTTGCACAGAAATTTGCGGGTGCAGAGGTCAGGACTCGGGACCGTAGCTTATATTGGGCCACTCCTCTCACATCGACTTCAGCTCCCTCGTTGCTAGGGCTGCTAGGGAAAGAAGGACGTGTTTGTTGATCCGCAGTGGTCGAAGCAAATAGGAAGATGTTTTTGGAGATCTTGCGATGTACAACCATCCTTTTCCCGTGAGAAAAGATGGCTTGTACTGGAAAGACATCTTAACTCAAGTAGTGTTGGATACAATGGCTTGTGCGGTTTGTGGTCTAACGTTCCTTCAAAAAAAGGATGCGGATACGGTTTCCGGATCTTTGTCTCTTTTCTACATAGCAAGCCGCAGGCAGACCGAGGTGCGTCTAGCCATCGCCTTTTACAAATCCTTTTGTGCATACCGTTCACCACCATCAGTGTCATCACCAACATTAATTAAAAAGCAACCTTACATACACTCACCAATAGCAGTAGTATAAACCCTGTTTCATAAAAGGGCTACAGGGCCCTAAACCCTAAACCCTAATTAAAACCAACACCCTAAACTCTAAACCCTAAACCCTAAACCCTAAAACCAAAACCCTAAACCCAAAACCCTAAACCCTAAACCTTCGGGTCCAGGGTCAGCGCACCCTCACCGCGAAGCTGTTGATGAGGATGGTCGTGAAGTCGGCATCACCCAGCTCCTGCTTCACGGGCGCGGGAATTGCAGAAGCTCTCCTAAACCTTCCTTGTCCTATAACCCTATGACCCTAAGCCCTACAACCCTTCTAAACCCTGCACCCTAAACCTTAAACCCAAAATACCAAAATCCCTAAACCCGAAGCTTAACCCTGACTTCGTTTGGGGGCTTCATATCTTCACCCAAAAAAAGGGAAAAGCCGACGCTATCCCACAGGCAACATGGCCTGAGCCCAAACCCCTAAACCCTACAACCCCGTAAGCAACACATGAAAAGCACGAACAGGGCCATCTATAAACCCGGCATAAACACCATAGACCTCAGAACGTAAACCACCCTACATCGCCTCAGGAGGCCATCCCAGACGCTAAACCCTAAACCCTAAACCCTAAACCCTAAACCCTGAACCCTAAACCCTAAACCCTAAACCCAACGACTCCCTAGTCCAGCTGGCAAGCCAAAGGGCCCTGGCCTGCAGCATCTGTGCCGTGGTATCGGCAAACTTCTTGTTGAAGGTGTCGGCGAAGGCTCTTGGCAACTCCAGCCTCACTTTGGCTCGCGGGGGGGGGGGGGGGGGGGGTTTGGGGTTTGGGGTTTGGGGTTTAGGGTTTAGGGTTCAGGGTTCAGGGTTTAGGGTTTAGGGTTTAGGGTTTAGGGTTTAGGGTTTAGGGTTCAGGGCACGCCGCCCCATCTCGAATTGGAACCTCAGCTCAGGGCTCCACGGCTCCGGCGTTTGCCTGGTTTCGCTTGGCGCGGGAGTGGGGTTAGGGTTGAGTTAGGGTTTAGGGTTTAGGGTTTAGGGTTTAGGGTTTAGGGTTTAGGGTTTAGGGTTTCGGGTTTAGGGTTGAGAGGGGAGGGTTTAGGGTTGAGACGGGAGGGTTTAGGGTTGAGGGGTTAGGGTTGAGGGTTTCAGGGTTTGGGAGCTTTGGTACAGAAAGACCGCTCTACACCCGCAACCCTAAACTCCCTTTCTCTTATCTCCAAACAGATGGGTGTGTGTGTATACATATATGTATGTATATATATATATATATATATACACGTACATATACATATATATATATATGCATGGTAACCCCCCCAAGACTGACATATGTATATATATATATATATATACATATGGCAGTCATAAACAAATGTGTATATCTGTATATACAAATGAATATGCTGTATTTTCTTTATATTATTCTATGAAATTGCTTCGCACTTATTCGTTATTTACCTTGAAGTGGCACTCTCCAGCAAGGCAGGGGGCCCATAGCTGCCTGCGTCACGATGTCATCCAAAAGCTGCCCGCTGGAAAGGTCAGGGTGTACCTTCAAGACTTACGACTTAGGTAATTCTCTAAATGTTTTGGGGGGCCCGTACTATACATAGCTACTTTAGAGAACTATTACCCGCTTCGGGTGAACTTCAAACCTGAGCCCTTGAACCCTAAAACCCTCAACTTTAAACCCTGGCACGCCAAAGATTGACGGAACAAAACGCTCCACAAAAATCATTTACGATCAGTCCTGGCCTTTTGAGGCTCACAGGCAGAGGCGTAATGGTTGAGGACAACAACCATAAGCCCTCGTTCCATAATTAATTGCCCGAAATCAAAACTCCTAAACCCCAACCCCCCCCCCCCCCCGCCCCCCAAAAAAAAGGAAACAAAAAAAACAGAAAACTGATGAGATGCAGCTGGGAGCGAGGGCTTTTGTCATGAAATCCAAAAATCTTGGGGGGGATTAGGGCTGATGGGTGCTCTCTTTAGGGTTTAGGGTTTAGGGCCCTAAACCATCAAATGGAGCTTGGGTGGGGTTGAGGTCGGTGGACATGAATGAACCCGGCCTCTGAGAAGCGGAAGATGCAAGAAAAGTACAGGCCTCGTAGTGTAGGGGTTTGGGGTTTCGGGTCTAGGGTTTAGGGTTCGGGTTTAGGATTTAGGCTTAGGGTTCAGGGCCCCAAAACACTAAACCCAACCCAGGGTTTAGGGTGTAAAGGTTTGAGTGTGCCTCTGTTTTTGTTTTGGACTTCGCGTTGAAGGCTGAAGGTGTGATTATATGTTTAAATATTTATATATGTATGAAGGTGTTATTATGTATCTATATATATATATATGTATGTATCCCTGTATGTGTGTATATATATATATGTAGTCTTCTTCATTTTTCTGTAGAGGGGGGCTTCCTATGAAGGAACTTCGGCTTCCAACCTCAGATGGAGTTTATTGTTTAGGGTTTAGGTTGTGAAGGTTCGGGGTTTCGGGTTCAGATTGCTCAAGGGCTTGCCACCCCCCACCCAAACCCTAAACCCTAAACCCTAAACCCCGAAATCCCAAAACCCCAAACCCTAAACCCTAAACCCTAAACCCCGAAGCCCCAAAACCCTAGACAGTTTTACTGCGGAGCTTGGGGGAGATTCGGGGGGTGAAGAAGCAGGCAAAACTAGAACGTCTCGACTGGTACGTAAGTTGGAGGCAAACCCTTTATCCCTTATTTATTACCTAAACCCTAAACCCTAAACCCTAAACCCCAAACCCCAAACCCTAAACCCTGAACCCTAAACCCTAAACCCCCCAAAACCACGAGCCCTAATCAAGCCTGAGTCTCCGGGCTCAGAACTTGCCACCAGGCGGACAGTACTTGCTGCACGCCCATCGGAGACGAGGCCTTGAGCTCTATCTGATAAGGTTTCGGTTTTAGGGGGTTAGGGTTTAGGGGTTTGGGGTTTAGGGGTTTAGGGTTTAGGTGTTTAGGGTTTAGGGCTAGGGTTTAGGGCGCAGGGTTTAGGATTACGATTTCGGGCCCCAGCTTTCTTGGGGGTGGGGTGGAGGGGGAGGCGCAGCTTAACGACGGGATATCAGATTCGAATCAGGATGACTTATGACAAGAGGCTCATGATAACCAGTGCTTGCAACAGTGTAACACAGTACACCTGTACCTCCAGCGATCAAACGAATGGTTTTGTCTGAAGGAGCTCGCAGACCTAAGCCCGGAACCCTAAACCCGAAGCCCTGAACCCTAATCGCGTTTAGGGTTTAGGGTTTAAGGTTTCGGGTTTAGGTTTAGGTGTTGAACTTAGGGTTTAGGGTTTAGGGTTTAGGGTAAAACCCTAAACCCTGCGGTTTGTTGCTTTTGGGGACGATTTGGCCGACGAACACTTGCGATTGTTGCTGCTTCAGCACAGATGGCCACCGCAGCAGACGGCAAGGGTTTAGGGTTTAGGGTTGAGGGTTGAGGGTTGAGGGTTTCGGGTTTAGGGTTTGGGGTTTCGGGTTTTGGGTTTAGTTTAGGGGCTGCCAGAGTTCCGGACAAAGCAAGGATATGGGAGCTTCCCAAGAAAGCATGGTCTGCACGCCCCCCTGCCCCCCCCATATACATATATATATATATATATATGTTTCAGGGTTTAGGGTTTAGGGTTAGTGGATCTCTGATTGAAAGGACCCCCCGTCAAAACAACAAATCCGAGACCCATAATTGCTGGCAGCCCAAGATTTGTTTAGGGATGATGGGTTAATGGGTCTGCGGGTTTGGGGCTTAGGGCTTAGGGTTTGGGGTTTAGGGTTGGTTGTTTTGTAGAGGTTTGCGCCCTATCGGCACCTACAAAGCAGCCAAGGGCTGTCTTGGTCAGAAGGCAAGCCTTTTTCAGGTTGACCCTTTAAGCTTCCAACTTATACTAGAACCGGGAGTAACCTAGGAATAAAAGGGTACCCTTTTTGGTTGTAAGGGGATTATATGGGAACCCCCAACCCTAAAAGAAGGAAAAAACGGGCCTACTCCCGGTCCTAGCAAGGGCCTACCAAGCCTATGTTCCTCTTCGCCCATTCTTACTAACTCTTAGATTGCGCGAATTCGCCACCCCTTGAATATAAAGATAACAGACAATGTTGCGCAGATGGCCTTGGAAGAAGCCATGGCTTCTGCAACTATGCAGTACTGCTTGAACAGAGCGAGCTTATCGGGGATTCCGGTGGGGCTTCTTGCAGTACAGCTGTGAGCCGGGGCGAATCCTCCGCACTTTCGCATATCATGCAACCTCCTGGTGAAGCCGAAATGGCAATCTGAAGGTCGGGCATGTGCTCGTGCCAGGCTACCTTGAAATAGAACTTAGGACATGTGCAGATGGATGCGCACAGCATGGGGGCTTGCGAAAATAAGGCTCGGTATAGACCCCAAATGATCGGATTCCCTTATAAAAGGGACCCCAAAAAGGTACCCCTAACATCGTAAACCCCCATATAGAAGAAAGCGTGGACGTCATACTTGCGTGTAGACCTTTCCAGGATGGTGGGCCCTAGAATCCCCATAATCAACCCTATACAGGGCCTTTTTAGGGGGTTATAGGGTATAATCGCCCATCCTGGTTGGGCTGCTAAGGACGCAAACCATGCAAGTTGCGGATATCTCGCTCACCCGGCCCCAGGCGCAGCAGCTCTTGATCCCGAACCCAAACCACCAAGCCTCCAACCCTGACCCATAAAAAGAAACGATATACTATACATTGTCTATATATATATACACATATATTCTACATACATACATACAGACATACATACAGTCTTAAGATGAATGCATATTAGATTAGATTTTATAGATCCTATCTTCTTCTCAATATGTGTGCATATGTATATGTATATAGCATTATATAGCATAACCGAATACATTTATAGACAACCTATATTACATTTACATAACTATTTTACTTTTCATTACAAACTGTGATCTAGTGTTCTCTAACAAAAGTGTTCCACATGAGTCGCACTGCCCATAAACTTCTGGCTGCCACGTTTAACGGGGTTTAGGGTCCTTAGAGGTTTAGGGTTTAAATTAGGGCTGAGCGTGATGTACTGGCAAACGGAATTTCTTGGAGCCTTCTTTGCTTTTCCTCCGAAACTCCAGGACGTGAACCTAAACCCTAAAAGGCCCAACGAGTAAGCTGTGAAACATCGACGGAAACCGCAGCTCGACGAGCAACCCCTGAACCCCCAAACAAACGTCCCAGAGAGCCCTTTACATGGCAGGTTCCTAAACCCTATGAGACTAAGCCTAGAACCCTATAAACCCATCACCCCATAACCTTATAACCCTAGAACCCTATAACCCATTCAATATGGGGGGGCCCTTTCACTCCTTGCATATTGCACTACACGCGCGATCGCTTGCCATTTAATATAAAAGGGAGTGAATGGGCAAGTGAACGAAGAGAACGAACAAGAGAAAGAGAACACACTAAAAGACCGTATCATTTTAATATTGAATACATAAGGCCTGAAAGAACGCATGAAATTTAATCTTTAAAATGCTGGCTTCTGCTAGTTTTTATGCCGTGCGAAATGTGCGCATGAATTGTACCTAAACCCTAAACCCAATACCCTAATTAAACCCTAAACCCTAAACCCCAAACCCTAAACCTTACACCCTAACCCTAAACCCTAAACCCTAAACCCGAAATCATTAAACGGTTGGCCTCGGTTCCAGGAGGCAGGATGACGTGGCGTGCGTCCACGCGCAAAGGGCCTAAGAGTCCAGCCAGGGCCCAGAAAGGCTCCTAGGAGTTTGCCTAGGGTTTAGGGTTTAGGGCTATATAGTATACAACCCGCTATATGTAAACCAAAAAGGAACTACAATAGAGCCTTCAGGTAAGCCATGAACCGAAACTGCAAAGCAACTCAAGCCTGAAGCCTACTCCAGACCACAAGCGGCGCACAGGCGGCAAGTAACAACACTGAGCTGCTGACGCTTGGGCAGGGGCGCCAATACTGCCAGACGTTTCGGCTTGAAGGCTTTGGGAGGAGGATAAACCCTAAACCCTAAACCCTAAACCCTAAACCCTGAACCCTGAACCCTGAACCCTAAACCCTAAACCGCAGGTTCGGGGGGCCTGGGCTTCCAACTCTCAGATCACACATTCTCAAGGCTTGGGCGGTTCTTCGAGACGGGAGTTCGTGGATTCTGATACCCACGCCCCTGAACTTTACGCTTGCTGGCTCTTCCTTTGGTACAAGGAGGGGCCCCCCCCTAGTTATAAGTAGAGCTATAAGGACCCTAAATTGGGTTACAAGGATCCTAACTTAGGTTATAAGTCCCTTAACTATAGTCCTAAATTGGGTTCTAAGGATCCTAACTTAGGTTATAAGTCCCTTAACTATAGTCCTAAATTGGTTATAAGGATCCTAACTTAGGTTATAGGTCCTTAACTCGAGTCCCTCCTTCATAGGGAGCTGGGGACTTAGACACCACACGGTCTCGCTTGCGCCCGAATTCTGAGTGGGACGAAAGCTACCACAAGGCACGCATGAGCGCCTTGCGAGCAAGCAAGCCCCCTAAACCCTAAACCCTAAACCCTAAACCCTAAACCCTAAACCCTAAACCCTAAACCCTAAACCCTAAACCCTAAACCCTAAACCCTAAACCGCGGCCCCCCTCCCCAAGAAAGACACAAGTTGGCGCGGGTCTGCTCTGCTGGAGGATTCGCTGGCAACAGGCCCTCAAAGGGTTTTCGGGTCTAGGGCCAACAGTAGAAGCCAAAAAGTTGGGAAACTCAGTAGCCTCACTCCTTAAGAGTAAGAGCAAAGTATAGGGAATCCGAGCACTATTTGTCCTTAACAATCCAATATCAATAGCATGTGTTGTTATCTTACAAAGGTATCCAACTTTTTGGGGTTACTGTGGGGTGCCTGCCTCCACTTAGGATGCCTGACACCCCATAAACACCTTCAACCTGAAATCCTATAGAACCCTTCTTTGGAGTAGACCCCCCTTCTTTGGAGTAGACCCTGGAAAAATATATATTGTTTATGGACAAGTAGCCATAGTAGGAACCCAGACGCAAAAAACATAATACAGTAGAGTACTCCAAAACCCGGAACCTGAATCCTGAGCCAAGACTTTGTACCTAAACCCTAAACCCTAAACCCTAAACCCTAAACCCTAAAACCCTAAACCCTAAACCCTAAACCCTAAACTGCCTTCGCGCTCGCCGCTGCACACATTGCAAGCGGACCGCGCGCGCTTGTTGATCTGCCAGGGCAGCTTCGACCGTTGAGGGTTCGGGGAGTATACATGGGGTTTAGGGTTTAGGGTTTAGGATTCAGGGTTTAGGGCTTAGGGTTTAGGGTTTAGGGATGGGGGTTACCGAAAATTAGGGGCACCCTTTTGGGGGTCCCTTTAAGGGGATTCTATCCCATTTGGGGTATAAAGTGCCCCCTATTTTGGGAAATTCCCAGGATGGGCTTAAGATCCACTGTGGGAAGGAGGCCGCGCAACTGTATGCTGCAAACGCGCTGAGACAACACGTCCCGAAAAAGCTGTGCGTTAAGATCACGTGAACAACTCGGTCGCGCCATGAGGGGTTTAGGGTTTAGGGTTTAGAGATTAGGGTTTAGGGTTTAGGGCTTAGGGTTAGGGCACCCTAGATAATCGCTTATGGTTTATGAAGGGGGACATGCGCTACCTATTTCCCTGCGCACGAGGAAGCAGTAGGATCCTGAAGGCCAACCTGCAATCCGTACCATGAGGTTGACCTGACCCTCACAGTACCCATGACCACCTATAGTCCCAAAATCAAAGTATGTAGGCCCCTAAACCCTAAACCCCAAACCCTAAACCCCAAACCCTGAACCCTAAACCCTAGACCCTTCTTCCGGGTTCGTAAAACAGGTTTTTGACATGGCCGGCCTCCCCGCACTTGGGGCACTCCCAGTGACTTGGGGGCACCTGGGCTTCGCGGTACTTGGAGGAAGCCAGGGACTTCGGGGTTTAGGGTTTAGGGTTTAGGGTTTAGGGTTTAGGGTTTAGGGTGTACTTGGTGGAATCGGGGGACTGAGGGATTAGAGTTTAGGGTTGCGGGGACTTAGGGTTTAGGTTTTAGGGCTAAGGGTCTAGGGTGTACTTGGAGGAATCGGGCGACTTAGTAAGTAGGTACTCAGCGATGGCAACCTTTGGTCAGCCTCTGTGACTCCTGGTCGCTACTTTATTTCTCACCATACTGCCCCTTGAGCCTAAACCCTACAAGGACCAAACCCTGAGCAACCCTAAACCCTAAACCCTAAACACTAAACCCTGAACACTGAACCCGAACCCTAAACCCTAAACCCTAAACCCTAAACCCTAAACCCTAAACCCTAAACCCTAAACCCTAAACCCTGAGTCTTGGAGACCTGATCTGATGACAGTTCGCATTCCAGGCTCCCGGCCATGACAAGCTCATACCTGATCTAATCTAGGCTTGTTAGGGTTTAGGGTTTAGGGTTTAGGGTTTAGGGTATAGGGTTTAGGGTTTAGGGTTTAAGGGTTGAGGGTTTAGGGTTTAGGGTCTAGGCTTGCAGGTTGGGCTGTTCCCCCTCATACTAACAGTCCTTCATAGGGATTCCAAGTAAGGCACCCCTATGAAAATCCCGATTAAGGACTGTCAGTATACAGGGGAACATCCCAACTTAAAGGCCTTGATCTGAAGGGCTGCGAGGGGCCAGAATGTCCCAGGGACTGTACCTGGGACCCTTACGGCTGTCCCGTTGGGTTTTGGGTGGACCCGTTTTCAAGATCCTAGAGGTGGTATACGGGCCATGACTACAAGGAGGGGCCCCCTTACTATACTAACTATATAGTTCAGGGACTTAATTATAGCCTAGGTTGGGATCCTTATAGCACAATGTAGGGTCCGTATCACTCTACTTATAACTAGCGGGGGCCGGCCCTCCTTGTAGGTTACTATGTAGTTGTAAAGGGGAACCTCTAAGGGGTACAACGCTAGGGATACGAGCCTTAGCCCCTTGATGATGGGTTGAGGGCTACCCTTGGTAAATCCTATAGATAGTACGTTGACGTGCAGGGCTAAGAGTGGGTTTAGGGTGGGTTTGGAGGGGGTACCCTGGAAGGAGACGTCGTCCCATCATAAGGAACAATCTTTTCTTTTGATAGTTGTGGTGGATAATGTACCCACGGTTTAGGCAACACCCATCCAGAGAGATTGGGGAGAAAGCGCGCCTCCCAGCATCTTCATCCAGGCCGACAACCTGTGGTGAGGAACGGGATGCAACTGGGTACTGTCCTAGGGTGTATGGTGAGTTCTCTGACCTCTGCGTAACTCAAAACTCCTGAGACAAACCAGCTTCCAGCCATACCTACTGCTCCTTGTTTTTCAACACTTAATGCAGGCTGCTGGTCGTAGTGTTGACGACTGCGGGCATCTTGAAGATCCTGACGAACTTGACATCGAGGGAATTGGGAAACACAGTCCCCTTGTCCGGCGAGTTCGTCTGCACACCGTTGTTCAGGACGATGTACATCTCTTCGTCCGGCCAGTCGGCACCGTGTGTGTTTTCGAGGTGGTGGACTTCACGTCCATCTATGAACCATTTAGCATGCGAGTCGGTCCACTCGAAGCCATAAACGTGCCATGCTTTGGCATCGTACGTTGCATCAAAGCGGGGTAGCCAGCTGCTACTCCAGACTTCATTAGGATACCTGCGGGTAAGCAAGTGTGTTCCCATGACATCTGAGCCTTCCTTGCAATGTGTGCCGAAATACCTTGGTAGCCCAGTATCCCATGTTATAGTAAGGGTGCCCTTTGTTGGGTTAGCGCGCTTTATGAGGGAACCTAGGACCCCAAAAAAGGGGAAAAGGGTACCACCGGGCTACCAAGATACTCAAAGATGTCCCATTCCGGCCCCCACAGCAGCTTCTCCGAGATCAGCCAGATCGCCGGCCAGACTTTAGCACCCACAGGGAAGCGCGCCTGGAACTCGAAATAGCCTTTGTTGCTGTGCACCTTGTGCATTGACATGACCCATCCCGAAGTGTAGCTGTATGGGCCATGCGGGCCGGGGGGAGAGGACCCCGTGTATTGGCGCTTCTGGTTGAATAGGCTGAGGGCGCCGTTGGCGACGACGACGTCCTCCTCAGTGATGTACCCTTCGTACTCCTGTGCGGATATTTTGGGGGGCGCGAGCTGAGAAGCGACTGTTCGAACATGTTCGAAGAGGCCACAGAAGCGGTGGGTTGAATTCAAACACTTTCTGAGCATGATCTAGGCTCATGATTTAGCAGACGGTCGCCCTTTGCTCCTGGAACCAGGTCCCCTGTCGCGGGATCACGCAAGCCAATCGTCCAGTTGTCAGCATTCAAAGCGGTTCCCTCGAACGTGTCCTCGAAAGCCAGCTGGTACCCTTCAGGGGCGTAAGAAATAGGCGCCGCTCTTGCTGAGGTAGCGGCTGCTTCATCATTGCCAGACGTAGTTTGGGCATTTTGGGCCGTCGATGAGCCAAGTGCATTTGAGATCCTGCTGCCGTCAGAGGTATGCTGCTCGCTGCCAGGTAAACTCTCGGCGGCGACAGGGGCTGCTGCTGGTGTCTCACTGTCATCAAGCTCACAGTCCATGTCAGCATAATACAAGATTAGGACCCTGCAGAACCATTCGACTAGCTCTAGATTCTAGATCTCTTTCATGTATAATTTGCCCACAGAAGAGAGGCGAACCTCAGCTGTTGGGCATTCTTGCTTTTCATACACTTGCTAAGTTCTTCTGTAGGTAATCAGGGTTCATGCCCTGGCATGCGACAATTGCTGCTGCAACTCAAGGGCTGACATCGTTCTTCATGCACACAAGTTTCTTACCATTCCCCCCCCCCCCCAACAAACCCCGGGACTTTCTTTAGGGCTATAAAGACCCAGGGGGCCTTGTATGCAGATAACCAACTCTTGGTACTTGCATGTATATACTTACAACCCTCCTTGATTTTTCTTACTCCGTTCCCTGCGCCTGCAAACAGAACCCCTAGCCGCCCCAACAAAACTCACAGACCGAACACGTTGACTGGAGATCATGCGATGAGCACGGGAGAGGGCGAGCCCCAAATCCTAAACCCTAAACTGTCTAAACTGTAAACCCCATGCAAACCCTAAACCACTTTGGAACAGCCGGATCCCTTTGCCGCAAGTACCGGTACGTGAAGTCAAATCGGATCTGTGTCTCTCGGAAAGGCCTTCAGGAAACCTTACACCTACACAAAGCAGAAGCTCATAAGCAGTTTGCTTTTGTGCATTGACTGCCAGCCTGCCCGCTCACGGAAGATTGTTCAGACTTGTGCACAGGTTCAGCATGTGCCAAAATTCAGGACGAAGAGGCGAGAATGAGCACACCCACATAAAGTTTGACATCAAGCAAGCCCTGTGAGAATGGTTCTCAAATAGGCTCCTCTTGACCTCGACACAGGAGATGTGTACATGCCATGTTACCCTTGCCATTCCATACTTCTTGGAGATGCTACAGGTGACAGCCCTCCACCCCCTCCCCCCCTCCAAAAACCAAAAAAAAAAAAAAAAAGGCAAATCCCACACACTAAGCTCCTAACAAGACTGAATACCTAGACTCCCCAGAGCCAGAAACGCTGCACTCTGCACCCTAAATCCTACGCCCTAAACCCCCAAACCCTACACTCTAAACCCTAAACCCTGAACCCTAAACCCGAATCCCTAAACCCTAATAAAACCCTAAACCCTAATTCCGAAAGCCCCGCAACCCAAAGCAAAGAGGCGCCTCAAAGCGACGCCCGGAGAGCTCTGGGTTCGATGGGTAGCCCATGAGCTCGACACCTGGGCTAGAGTCTTTACCAGAAGGCTCTTAGTGTGGGGGCGTCCCAAAGTAGCGGCATTAGGGTTTAGGGTTTAGGGTTTCGGGTTTAGGGCTTTGAAACCCGAAAAAGAAGACAATCCCCTGAAAAGGACCCCCGAAAAAGGGCACCCCTGTTTCCGGCAATCCCCATAAACAAGGTACTACATAGGAGTCTTGAGGGACGGGGTTTAGGGCTTTAAGGCTTCAGTCTTGAGTCTTGAGGGTTCCTTAACAAACCCTACTAGAAAGCCCCCTCAAAACCTGAAGACCTCTAACCCCCCTCGCCCAAGCCCTTAGAAAAAGACTGCAGGCCCCAAGTCAATCCGAAAAGCCCTTAAGCCCTGCAAGGAGGGACCTCCCCTTACTATACTTGCGAACTGGGACTTGTAACCTAAGCTAGGTTCCTTCTCACCAAATTTTCAGGGTGCTTAGAAAACTACTTATACCTCGGGGGGTGGGGTGCCTCCTTGTAGTCAAAGACCCTAAACCCGAAACCCGAACCCTAAACCCTAACCCTAAACCCTAAACCCTAAACCCTACCTGGAACGCCAAAGTGTATCTCAAAAAGGATACCTTTTCTAAAGTGACTCTAAAAACTGTCACAGCTAGCTTGTTCACCATTATTTGTATACACTTTCCAAAGTTGTCATAAATAAACATCACAGTGGCAAAGTGTAGCTTTATCTGTTTCATGTAAACCCAGTAAACCCACAATTGCCCCAGATCTATGCTAGGGCCCCCCAAACTGGGGAACGTTACCCAAAATCATTATGTACTGGCTTGATATCATATACTTCTAGGCCATTTAATGCCGACATATGCATATAGTCTGCAGGCAATGCCTTATAATTAATGATCGCATGTCTTTGCCTCGTATAGCCCTTGTGGAGCCCAAAGACCGAAAAGTGCATTCTCATGGGTTCTCCAGGCCACGAGCAGGTCAAACAGATAAGGCCTCTGACTCCTCCATCCCCAACCCTTGCTTCCTAAATACCTACTGGAACCTTCTACTTATGGCTAGTCTACGGGCCGGCAGACCTTGGCTTTCTATGGAACTAGCCACAATGAAACGTATTGCTTCCTACATAGCCAAGCCATTGATATGGGTATTGCCTCCTACGTAGCCGTGTAGCCAGGCCAACTTTAGGAAGCCCATGGAACCCAACCTTTGCCTCCCATGTAGCTAGGCGGTTGAACCCCATGAAGCTATTGAACCCCAACCTTTGCGTTCTATGAAGCTAAATCGTAGGCGAACCTTGTGGAAGCCCCAGCAAATTGAACTTGCCCTTACGCAACCCAGACCTTCAGTTTCTGTGTAGGGAGGCAACCCGGGCACGAAGCTCAAAGTGCATCGTTTATTAATAAAGGATCACTTGCGTTTCTGCAGCATCAGCAGTGGTTTGCGAGGACCCATGATGGTGACGGTGTTGTTTGGCGAATCCAGATAGACAGGTTGTGTCAACTTGGACTGTTTCGGAGTTTTTTCGTTTTGGGTCTCACACAACACTTTTTTGCGCCAAACCTAAAAAGGGTACACAGTGACGCTTTTACGGTGGCGTACGTAGGGCGAAAAGTGGCGTACAAAAGCGTACGAATCGTAGCCATATTTCCGTCACTTTGTCGGTTCAGTTTCTGCCCAAAATTCCCCGAAATCATCCGAGAAAGTTCTCGAAATCCCTATTTTGCACTGTTGTTCTTGGCCCGGGAAAGAACACTTTTGGGGGTGTGTGGGTGCATATGACAAACTTGCCGAAGCTTTTGCTGAATCTGGACACACGAGTGCCGACTTCCCAGTTGGGAGGCTCTGCCTACTTTGTTTTTATTTGGGGCATGCGTCCTTTTGCACATACTGCCTATTGTACACAATCGGTCCATACAGGCTTAAACTAAAAGGTGGTGGTTGCCGGGGTCACAACCCTGATGTCCAACACATTTGCAAGCTATGTGCTGTCGTGTACTTGCAGACTGCCCAGAAGAAGACGAAGTAAGTCTACAAAAAATCTACGACAGCTTTGTAGCCATCAAGAACGTCATGAGCTCCATCTAATAGCAGCCCCCATGGCTGAAACCAGTGGACGCTGGCAACATTGCCATTAAGGGCTTCTACTCACACAGCGCATTAGGACGCAACCATTGTTTTATCGCATTTGGTCAACAGTATGCGAGTTGCTTCAGAACAAGGTGCTGTCAGCTTGCGTGTTGTGCCAAAAAGTTGCCAGTTCCCGGAGCAAATCGGTCAGAATGGAGCATGAGCGCCAATCGTTTTGATTGCCTCAACTGCGCACCGATACCCAGAAGTCGTATCACGATCGCATAATATCGCATACTAAACCCTCAACCCTGCGTGGTGTAGAACGCTTTACGCCGGATTCTTTTGGAAATCCTTTTGTATGTCAGGGTTTAAGTACAACATCAGTGCAGTTGAAAGCATACTTCCATACACTTTCGGTAAGTGGCTTCAGGGAAGGTCACAGTGACCAGTTGCTCATGTTTAAGCTACCCCAGGCTTTCCAGGTAAACCCTAAACCCCCCAAGCCTTCGTCAAGCCTTTAATGGTGGGGCTTGGCTGCCCGCGAGATCCCGGAGGCAGTTTTGGAAGACGCTCCGGCCAGGCCTTCATGGCAAAGTGCAAAAACTGCTTGGGGAGATTGGGTGTAGGGTTCAGGGTTCAGGGTTCAGGGTTCAGGGTTTAGGGTTTAGGGTTTAGGGTTTAGGTTTTAGGGTGGTTCAGGGTGGTTTCAGGGTTGGGGATTTTGGGCGTTTGGTTGCGGCTTTGGGCTTCGTCTTCTACTCCGATGTCCCCTGGTCCCCAAACCCTAAACCCTAAACCCTAAACCCTAAACCCTAAACCCTAAACCCTAAACCCTAAACCCTAAACCCTAAACCCTAAACCCTAAACCCTAAACCTCAAGGAGACCCACGGCCTCCTTCCTTGGAGTTTAGAGGCTTATAGGCTTAAACTAGCAGTTGATGGGGCTAACCCTAAACCCTAAACCCTAAACCCTAAACCCTAAACCCTAAACCCTACTATAATTACGTTTTGGGGCTTGGGAATCCGTTCCCTGAACTGACCGGCCATCGCGATGCGTCGTCGCGGCGGCGGCGGTCGCAGGGGCGCTGTGGGGACCTGGGTCAAAAGAGCTCCAGAGCCGAAGATTAAGCCCCAAGCCCTAAGCCCTACACCCTAAACCCTAAACCCTAAACCCTAAATCCTAAAAACCCTAAACCCTAAACCCTATAAACCCTAAACCCCTCTAAAACTATAAACCTTAAACCCTGAACCCCTGAACACCAAAGTCTAAACATCCATAAAACCCTGCAACCCTAAAACCCTAAACCCGTAAACCCAAAACCACCAAGCCCCTAAACCCCCAGCCGCCCCGTAATGACGACAAAATGCCTTGATTACATCGGCATAAATAGAAATAGAAATAGAAATAGAAATAGAAATATATATATATATGGGCATTTCTCTCAGTGAGGGTCTTTTTTTGAGCCCCTAAATTGTATGGAACACTTATAAGTGAGGACCCCAGATTAGAAGCCTAACTTGAGAATTACCTATATGATCAGGTAAAGATGCCTTAGTTAAGAAGTGTTGAACTCTCGGGGAGCAAGTGACATGGTCCCGTATCTACCCCTCACATACCCCATAAAACCAAACACCCATACTTCGGACCCTTTCCAGAACATCACGGGGTCACGCAACTTGCCTTATGGTGTACCTGAGACTCGATTTACCTACAGTGTTGCAGTAACTACCCCTTAGTTAGTGGGTATGAGGTCTGCAGGATCTTAGTACGAAAGGCATAAGAACGCAGTTCGGGCTCTCTTCAATACACCCAGACTTAAAACGACTCACTACATACTAAGTTCCCTGTAAGAACTTCCCAGAAACCCTAAAGCCCTACAAAGCCCGAAAACTCTACGACCCGTAGGCCTAAGCCAAGACCCCTCATACAACCCAAATCCTAAACCCTAAACCCTAAACCCTAAACCCTAAACCCCCACGTAGGCCTCACCCAGTTCGGAATGCCGCGCGTGCTCTTTGGCAGCAGGTTCGTCACCTTTGGAGGCTTCAAGAGGTTTAGGGTATAGGGTTTAGGGTTTAGGGTTGGGGTTTAGGGTTTAGGGTTTAGGGTTTAGGGTTTAGGGTTTAGGGTTTAGGGTTTAGGGTTTAGGGTTTAGGGTTTAGGGTTTAGGGTTGAGGGTTGAAGGGTTTAGGGTCTTGGGTCTTGGGTCTTGGGTCTTGAGTGTTTGAGGCTAGAGCCCGAAATAGGGCTTCGAGGTTTATAGGACGTAAGTACTACAGGCTCACGGTCAGATTTGTGGGACAACCTTGTAACCCAGAAAAAGGACATGCTCTCAAGAAGGCCGGGCACAAACCCTAGACCCCAAACCCTAAACCCTTTAAAGGGCATATAAACTCACTTAGGGTTACAGAGTGGGAGTTCTAGAGCAGCAAAGGGGTGTTCAATACATAAGAAAGGCTTAAACCCTAAACCCTAAACCCCAAACCCTAAACCCTAAACCCTACACTCTAAACCCTAAACCCTAAACCCAAAATCCCAAATCCTAAGCCCTAAACCCTAAACTAAGTTCATGAAGCCAACAGTCTCCATGGCAACGAGGGTGCAACGACCTGCTACATCGCTGAGCGCGTGAACCTACGTCCCAAGCTGAGCCTGTTCAGTGGCTTTGCCCCTAAGGGTCCATGTACCAATATAGGCTAATATAGGGAATACTTGGGCCTTAAAGTACTTGCTATATAGGCACTTTGGGGCCCAGGTATGTATCAATGTGTTTAGGTACATGGACCCATAAAGTTTTGCTGGCACCATCAGGAAACCAAACCTCAATGCCCGTGTCTACCTTGGTGACAGCACAAATAGTTAGAGGTCCTTCGCCATAACATGCACTTCTGAAGTATATAGTCTGGGAGCATGCAGCTGAGATCTGCACGCATGCGCTTCGCACAAACGTAGACGAAGTCGAAGCATGCCTGAGAAAGCCGTCTGGTATTTTAGGGCGTAGGGTTTAGGGTTTACGACTTAGAGTTTAGGGTTTAGGGTGGTGCAAGGCAGGAAATCAGTTGGAAAAGCGTTCTGGATTTAGAGTTTAGGGTTTATAGGATTTAGGGGTTAGGATTGCATACACCCCTCTAGGTTTATGGGCTGCTCACAACCAGCGACCTGAAAGGATATGCAGGCAACGCGCAATGAAGTGCCTCCTGGCTGTGTAAGGTAAGCATCCAACGAGATCTGCGGCTAGGGTCTGAATTCTTATGGCAGTGGGTCAAAATTCGGGTTGTCGCGGGGGGTCCCCCCCGCCCTCTGCTACAAGCCTTGTCGCGGGCAGGTTGTTTCATACCTTTGTCGCGCCGCTACTTTGAACCCAATTTTCTTAGTTGGGTTTTGTAAGGGTTTAGGGTAAAGGGTTTAGGTTTAGGGTTGGGGTTTCGGATGAAGGGTTTAGGGATTTTACTGGAGAGCCTTAAACCCTGAACCCTGTAAATATAAACCCTGGGCTTCTCGTTCAAGGTTGTCCTACGGATGGGCACCTGCTGGCTCGAGCAGTCGCGCGGGTTGTCGCGGGTATGTCGCGCCCTGTCGCAGGCCTTGTCGCGGACTGAGAGTGAAAGTTGCTGCAGACACGCATCAAGGTCGCATCGAGATTGGCAATGAGAAAACTCAATGGTATTGCTGTCTTGTCGGGGAGGGGGGGGTTGTAGCCTTGTCGCGGGGGGGGGGGGTTGTCGCGGACACGGCACGTCTGTTACAAACCTTTGTCGCGGAGGGACCCCCCGGTGCCTGTTACAAGCCCGGAAAAAAAAAAAAACTCACTGCCTTATAGGAATTGGAGTACCTTGGACACATGGATCGCAACATCCAAGCCCGAAACCCTATCTGGGCCGAGCGCGCACATCAGCAAGAGATTATGGTCATGGCCAGTTCGACAAAAGTAAAACCAACGACGCAAGACAACAGTCGTGCGGAGCCATCCCCGTCTAGCAGGACCTTCAGATCAATGCTCGGTCCACGTGAGTCTCTATTGCACCACACTCCTTGTTTAGGAACTTTTAGGAACCCACCCCCCTTTCAGCCATAGATCCCAATCAATTATATAACCGGGGCCGTATACATGGGCCATTGGCCACAATCACAGCATTCCCAAAAGCAGCTGCCACATGCCCAACTTGTTGTTCAGGAAGGGTACTCACTCTTGGATGGTGCAAGGAACGCAGAATTCACAACGAACCATAAGGCATACGTGGACCCAGATTAGTTGCTGTCTGGTGCAATCTTCTGTCTGGTTGCATCTGGCTGTCTGCAGCGTACCTTTGACACCCTAAACCCTAAACCCTAAACCCTAAACCCTAAACCCTGAACCCTGAACCCTAAACCCTAAACCCTAAAAAACTTGTGCCAGACTGCCTGGAAGTCCACCCAAGCCATCCAAAAGGCGCCATCGCTTCGAAACCTCGGGCAGGCCGTGACAGGACTTTGAACTTCGCTGTTTGGGCTAGGGTTTAGGGTTTAGGGTTTAGGGTTTAGGGTTTAGGGTTTAGGGTTTAGGGTTTAGGGTTTAGGGTTTAGGGTTTAGGGCTTAGGCTTTAGGGCTTAGGGCGGCTTACGGCCGGACATGATAGTGAGGATCTCAATGAGATCCCGGAGTAGCTTGGGAATTTGAAGGGGTGCCCCTTTTGGTTTACCGATTCGTGGCAGCCCAGGAACCATGTTATAACTTGGCCACTGTATAACCCAGAAGGCCAAGAGGGGGCAAAAAGGCTACCACTCAGCTACCACCGGATTTGCACGGGAACTTTAACCCTGAAAAAATGGAGAAAAATCATCATGAACCCCAAACTTAAACCCTCAAACCCTAAACCCTAGCCCTACCAGCTGGAACCTTGAAACCTCGAAACTGACAAAAACCGAACCCTGGACACCTTTTTGTTCAGCTCAAGCCACTCTGGTCGCAAACGCTGCCGGAGTCCGGGATGTCGCGTCCAGGCCTCTTTGGCCCAAAAAAACCTCTGGGAGCATACACCCCAAACCCAAAACCTCTAGTCCTACTGATTGCTTAAGAACCCCTGAAAGATGTATAAGATTCTTTCTTATTCGGGCAATATATTTTCTAAGGGTTCTTTTTAGGGTTTAGGGTTTCGGGTTCAAGGACACCAAATATATACCCTCACCTATATGAAAAAAAAGGGACCTTATGTACACTCACCAATAGCAGTAGTATAAACCCTCCTTCACATCCTTCCAGAAAGTCAGCCCATGGGCTCAAACTCTTCAACCCCCCAAACCCGAATACTCCTAAACGCCAAACACCCCTGCGGCCAAAATGCTGCACAGCTCATGGCGCAAGCGATCTAGGACTGTAAAAGGGTATATGATTCACATGCCTTAATCGGAATTAACCCAGCGGTGCAAACCCAACAGCCAGCAAGACAAAGATGATCATGTTCCGTTCCGTTCCGGCGTTCCGTTCGAAGGGCTCAGCACTCCGGCCTCTGGAGATAGAAACCCTAAACCCTAAACCCTAAACCCCTAACCCCTAAACCCTAAACCCTAACCCCTAAACCCTTCGGCTGTGGGGAATTATAGCAGTCTAGGGTATATGGCCCCAATTTTGGGGGTTCACTTGGTCCTCGAAAGGGAGTAGTGATGTCTATGCAGTGCCTCGTCGCCGTCGCACCAGCGCCTCACAGCTCATCAGTGCGGAGACCCGAAACCCTGCAAACCCTATACCTCACGGCTGCTACTAGTACTACTAGGACCCTTTTTGGGTAAAAAAAGAACTACAAGAGAGATATCAGGTAAAGCCTAAACCCGAAAATCCAAAAACAACAAAACCTTAAGCCCTAATCATAGGAAAAGCCTGAAGCCCTACAACCACAAAACCCAAACACACTAAGCTACTGTACCCAAAGCCTAACCCCCGAAGCCCCAAACTCTTTATTTACGGGGTTCTCCCAGGCTTGTGTTTGTGTAACTACCTAGACCCCACTCGTAGAGTTAGGGTTTAGGGCCGTTGTTTGGAGCAAACCCTAAACCCTAATACTGTCACCACCAAGGCCTTTGCTGAAGCTCGTTTGCATGGGTCTGGGTAAGAGTGCGGCTTTCTAGGTCTACGTGGTACATCCAAGGCGAACCCTTTGGTTTCAACAGATGCTGAGCCGTGGCACGGGCACTCGAAACCCCCCCCCCCCAGGCTTGGGCGAAAGAGTTGAGGTCTGAAGACGCCCTACCTTCAATCCTCAGTGTTTCAGATGATCCCAGGAGCTAGCAAGAAACCACCTAAAGGCGCCGATGCAGCACCTTTTTTGGGGTTCGTATACTATAACCCCCCATAAAGGAACTACAACAGAGCCTTCAGGTAGACTCAAAGAGCAAATCTATACCCAATAGTTGTTGGGCACATATGGAGGTTTACGAAAATAAAGGGAACCCCAAAGTAGAACCCCCCAAATAGTAGGATTCCCTTAAACTACGGACCCCGAGAAGGTACCCCCGAATATCGTAAACCCCCCTTATCCCCTTTGCAGAAGGATGTTCGGGGTCTGCCTTCGAGGTCTCTGGGATACTGCCCTAAAGCTAAACCTCAGGACCCCACAGCCAACTTAGGGTTTAGGGTTTAGGGTTTAGGGTTTAGGGTTTAGGGTTTAGGGTTTAGCGCTGTTGGAGGGGGGCCTCAATATATGGGGCCGTATTAGGACGGGATCCCCAAAAAGGGGGCATCTGGGTGCGAGGCCCATTCCAGCGCTTGTCGTTGCCCCACGGATTTCGCAGGAACAGAAGGCGCTGGCCCTGTGGGTAGGGCTGTTGGAGCTTGAAGGCTTTGAGAACTCTAATCAAAAACCCTAAACCCTAAAACCCCAATCCTAAACACTAAATAAACTATATGCTAGACACCCCAGGCCTCAGATCTCGGTGCTCGACATTCCTACTATGTACAGCCTACCGAGGGTCTTGGAGCCCAGTTATCATATTAAAATCAGGGTTGGTTCTTTCACAAGGGAGCCATGAACCAAGTAAGGGAAAGGTACCACTGACCTACCACGGATTAGAGCAACGGAGAACTTGACCGCATGTTTGTACTTCTTGTGAAAGGTACAGCCCCTAAACCCTAAACCCTAAACCCTAAACCCTAAACGCTAAACCCTAAACCCTAAACCCCAAGCTCAGAGGGTAGGGGGCGCGCCTCTGTCTCCACCACATGCAGCAGAGAGTAGGCGTGTGCTTCGACAAGACCGTCGTGGCGGATGTGTTCCTCCCCAAGAACCCTAAACCCCAAACCCTGAACTCCGTGAACTCTCCATGCTCTCTTGAGGTATAGTAGGAGAAAGTATTGCCTCTTCAGGGTCCCTTGTTATACAGATCCCTCCTCTGTAGCACCGCAAGGTTCGCAGCCGAGGGTGCCGAGAACTAGGTTTTTGGTTGACGCCGCTGAGCCTTTTGAGCTCCAAGCCAGCTAGGAGTTTGGGCATGAAGGTAGGCAGCTCAACTGGGGGGGGGGATCTTGCTGGTAGTTGTTTGAACTCCTCTATGCTACATCGAAATGAACGCTTTGTCATGATGATGGAACTAAAGAGTCAGTTGTGGCTTTGCTTCGTGGCCTTCTGGGTCCTTGTTGAGGACCTTAAAGTTGACGCAATAAGGATACTATATGCTTTTCCCATGTAATGGTAACGTCTGCTGAGTCCTTAACAAACCGGAAGTTTGACTGTCCAAAGCCGTGCTGCAGGTTGATAAAAGGTGTCCTGGGACCCGAGAAGTCCAGTAGCCGCAGAACCCAATCGGATCTTCTTGCGAGGGAAGACTTCCCGGAACTCTAAACTGATAGCGGGAGGGCTCTAATTGCTATAGAACAGCGCGGAAACGAATAAAACCCTGCCCTGAACCTGGAACTGCAACTCCTAGACCCTAAGCCCGCAGCCCTAAATCCTCTCAACGATCATCCTGCCCGTGCTTTGCGCGCATGGAACACGCCACGAGGAAGCTCTTCCGATCGTAGCCGCGGACCTCCGAACACCCTAAACCCTAAACCCTAAACCCTAAACCCTAAACCCTAAACCCGAAACCCTAAACCCTAAACCCTAAACACTGGTTCAAGGTCTTGGGATCCTACGTCAGCAAAATTTGGTGAAAATCGAAGAGGTCGTTTAGGGTTTAGGGGTTAGGGTTTAGGGCTGGGGACCCTTTCAGAAAAGGAATTGATTGGAAAAATACCGGTGAGCAGACGGTAGTTTGGAAGAAGCCCCCCAATGAACACACACACACATACCTCCTGCTCGAGTCAGAATCACACAAGTCCCACAGGGGGTTTCATGAGAAGACTTGTGAAATGTCAACAACACTACACCCTAAACCCTAAGCCCTAAGCCCTAAGCCCTAAGCCCTGAACCCTAAACCCCAAACCCTAAACCGTAAACCACCGTAACGAAGGCACGTACCTTGTGAGTCATCAAAGCCCTTGGATACTTTAAGGCACCTTCTTTAATCAGGTGGAATCCGAAGGGTCAGGGAACTCAGAACCCTAGGTAAAAGGTCGGGATAGCACATAAACTCCCACTTGCTAAGCTCCCTCAGCCGCCAAAAAAGTACCCCTCTATGGGTTTAGGGTTTAGGATTAGGTTGAGGTTTAGGGTTTAGGGTTGGGGGTTGGGTGTTTCCGACATTAGGGGTACCTTATTGGGGGTCCTTGTTATAAGGGAATCTTACTATTTGGGGGAGTGTAGATTACGGGCCCCTTATTTTCGGAAACCCCATATACCCTAAACCGCTGAAGCTGAACCTTCCTTGTGTCCAGGCCGGCTTCCTGGGAAGTACACAAACTGGGCAGCGCTTGGAGGTCCAGGAATATTCGGGGCTCAGGGTTTTTGGGGGATTTACAAGAGGGGATCATGGATTGAGGGTTTGCTAGCCCTAAGTCCTTCATATTTGCCTCCTCACTACAATCCTGGAACCCATGCCAAGACATTTTGCTCCCTGCAATCCAAGCTGTACAAGCCCTGAGTACTACCAAGCCTTCACCCTCTACCCGCATCCCCAAACCCTAAACCCTACTAAGCCCTAGGCCCTAAACCCCAAACCCCAAACTCCAAACCCTAAACCCTAAACCCTGAACCCTAAACCCCAAACCCTAAACCCTAAACCGCAGGCTGGCCCCCACCTCATCCCACAAGCCCTCCTCATCCCGTCGATCCTGCTGGCAGCGCCAGGATCAAAGGGGGTTTAGGATTTAGAGTTCAGGGTTTAGGGTTTAGGGTTTAGGGAATTTAGGGTTCCCAGGGAAAGCCCACTAATGCCCTTTTTTGACGCGCAGCTTAAGATGTTCCCCGCTTGCGAGGTGTTCAGCTGGCCTTGAGCCTTGAGAAAGAGGGGGCGAAGGATGTCCGAGGGGGATTTCGGGTTTAGGGTTAGGGTTTAGGGTTTAGGGTTTAGGGTTCAGGGTTCAGGGTTCAGGGTTTAGTGTTAGGGGTTTTGGGGTTTTAGGGTTTAGGGTTCCCAGCAGTCTACGCCCTACACCCCTCTGCGGCCTCCAAACCGGGAGTCCAGACAAAGTGATCCTCGCCATCGGCGAGCTGCCTCAAAAGGGACCACAAGGAGGGGCCCCCCTAGTTATAATTAGAGTTATAAGGACTTAAATTGGGTTATAAGTCCCTTAAGTATAGTTAGTATAGTCAGTGGGGCCCTCCTTGTAATTCGTTAAGTGCCCACCGGGGTTTGGCTTTAGGGATACCAAGAAGTGAACATGGGGCTCGATCAGCTGTTTCAAGGCTCAGTTGGGCGATGTCCTCTTGCGATCCTCTGATTCTTGTGGGGTCCCTATACATCCTGCTTTTTGCATGCTTTGCTTCACACAACCCAAAACCCCTTTACACACTAAAACCCTGAACAAACCCTAAACAAAAGCCTAAAAATCCTAAACGCCCGAAAAACCACCAAACAACGACAACCAAAGGGTAACCCCCCCCCACCCCGGCCAAAACCCCCCAAAACACTAAACGAATGCTGAAAGCCCTACAAAAAAACACTAAAAACCCAAAGCCCCGAACCTTACAACCTTAACCCTAAAGCCCTAAACCACTAACCCCTAACCCCTAAACCCTAAACCCTAACCCTAAACCCCAAACCTAAGCCTTAAAGCCCTTCGTTGGGCTCCCGACATTTTCTTCCAGGCGCCGTCCACGCGGGCGGTCTGCACACACATTGGGGTCCGGGGGTGGCCCTAAACCCTACCTAAGTGTATTTAGGGTTTAGGGTTTAGGGTCTAGGATTTAGGGTTTAGGGTTTAGGGTTTCGGGCTTAGGGCTTTGGCCTTCGGGTTTAGGGTAGGTACATGGTCCCTTAGTATGGGCCCTTAAACGGGGGACCCCTTCTGCACCCCTAATATACCCTCTACACCCCAGGGCCCACACCTCAGAACCCTTTTAAAGAAGGTATGGGATCACATTATTCTTAAGGGACCATGTAGCTACCCTTAGACCGTGCCTACCTAAAGCTAAAGGCTCCTATGTAGTACCTTCTTTGGGGGTTAGCATACTCTAGCCCCGTAAATGTAAGACAAAAAAAGGAGCTACCATAGAGCCTTGAGGTAGTACTGTTGATGGACGAAATCCTGCATCACTTTTACTATGCATGTCATCCCTTCCAAACCCTGAATCTTAACATTGCTGTCCTTGCAATGCTTCGAAAGTGCATGTGTGTGAATGACCGAAATCCTGCATCACCCATATGCGCACGCAACATTGAAATTCGAGGGGCGCGGGGAGCTCGATTGCCAACCGTCGCACACGTGTAACGTAGATGGTCATGCAAGATTTTGTCCATCCACAGTCTGGAAACTGGGGACTGGAAACTGGGGACAAGATTATTTACTGACTTGTGACTGCGTGGCTGCCTTGGCAAGCGCTGTTGCTGCAATGGCTTTTCGGAAGAATGTCGGAGATGTACTTTTCGCAGCAAGCCGAAGCTCTCCTCTTGCTCGGTTGTGGCCAAGCGCCAAAGAGCAGAAATGCCGCGTTTTTCAAGTTTCAAATTCGTTTCCGTAGTTTCAAATTAGTTTCAAAATAGTTTCAAAATCCAGTTGCAAAATCGCTGTTAAGGGGAAACTGCATTTTTCTACGCGCAATTCAAAAAATGAAGGAATCTCAGAGGTTCCTGGTTTTCAAAAAGCGCGGACAAAAACTGCAATTCCCCCTTAACAGCGATTTTGCAACTGGATTTTGAAACTAATTTGAAACTGATAGGAAACTAATTTGAAACTATGGAAACGAATTTGAAACTTGAAAAATACCATATTCCGGACTTTCTGCCCCCATGCTGGCCCCTCACATACGGCCCTCGCGCGCGGGAAGTTGACTTTGGTCAGCAGTGACTAGAGGCCAGAGTTTCCGAAAACTTGCCAGTTTCCAGACTGTTGATGGACGAAATCCTGCATCACTTTTACTATGCATGTCATCCCTTCCAAACCCTGAATCTTAACATTGCTGTCCTTGCAATGCTTCGAAAGTGCATGTGTGTGAATGACCGAAATCCTGCATCACCCATATGAGCACGCAACATTGAAATTCGAGGGGCGCGGGGAGCTCGATTGCCAACCGTCGCACACGTGTAACGTAGATGGTCATGCAAGATTTTGTCCATCCACAGTCTGGAAACTGGGGACTGGAAACTGGGGACAAGATTATTTACTGACTTGTGACTGCGTGGCTGCCTTGGCAAGCGCTGTTGCTGCAATGGCTTTTCGGAAGAATGTCGGAGATGTACTTTTCGCAGCAAGCCGAAGCTCTCCTCTTGCTCGGTTGTGGCCAAGCGCCAAAGAGCAGAAATGCCGCGTTTTTCAAGTTTCAAATTCGTTTCAGTAGTTTCAAATTAGTTTCAAAATAGTTTCAAAATCCAGTTGCAAAATCGCTGTTAAGGGGAAACTGCATTTTTCTACGCGCAATTCAAAAAATGAAGGAATCTCAGAGGTTCCTGGTTTTCAAAAAGCGCGGACAAAAACTGCAATTCCCCCTTAACAGCGATTTTGCAACTGGATTTTGAAACTAATTTGAAACTGATAGGAAACTAATTTGAAACTATGGAAACGAATTTGAAACTTGAAAAATACCATATTCCGGACTTTCTGCCCCCATGCTGGCCCCTCACATACGGCCCTCGCGCGCGGGAAGTTGACTTTGGTCAGCAGTGACTAGAGGCCAGAGTTTCCGAAAACTTGCCAGTTTCCAGACTGTATGACCCTGTCTGCGGCTTTGGGATGAGGATAAACAAGAAGGAGCTGCCTGAGAATTCTTGCCCCCCCCCCCTAACGCGCACGCGTACGCCTTTCTTTCAGGTACAGGCTGTAGACCCCAGCCCCGAAACCCTAAACCCGAAACTCGAAACCCTAAACCCTAAGCCCCTAAGCCCCTAAGCCCCTAAACCCTAAACCCTAAACCCTAAACCCTAAACCCTAAACCCTAAACCCTGGGTTCTAGGCCCGAGCTCCCTCTGCAGTTGGGGCTTCGTATCGAGTCTTCAGGGTGCCTGTGCCTGCCTTCGAAATGCTTCGTTTCGGGATGCTGAAGGAGAGCTCACGCAAGGAAGGGTTTAGGGTTTAGGGTTTAGGGTTTAGGGTTTAGGGTTTAGGGTTTGGGGTTTAGGGTTTAGGGTTTAGGGGTTAGGGGTTAGGGTTTAGGGTTTAGGGCTTAGGGTTATGGTTTAGGGTTTAGGGTCTAGGGTCTAGGGTTCTTAAGATGAAAAGTGAAGAAGAAGCCTCAAGAAGCCTCAGTGGGCTCTAAAACACCGCTGAATATCCCTGATAGCCCTTTTTTTCCGAGGGGGTGCCTTTTGTGGGAGGCGCCTGGCCACGGAGGATTCCAACGCTTGGAAACCGAAGCACGAATCCCTGCACCAACAGAGTAGGAGACTTTGGCCTCTTTCTCTGTTACCCTTATACCCCTTTTGCCTTCATATGGCCCCTAGATACCCTGATAAGAACCCCGCACAAGACAGAAACCCCGCTTAGGGTTTAGGGTTTAGGGTTTAGGGACCACCAACCAATGTAAAGCAGGAGCCCCTGGCCTCCCCCTCAGAGCGCGCCCAAACAAAGCTCTGCTTCTCGCCCGTGAAGGAACGGAAGGCCTTGAGTTCAGGGTTAAGGGTTAGGGTTTAGGGTTTAGGGTTTAGGGTTTAGGGTTTAGGGTTTAGGGTTTAGGGTTTAGGTTTTTAGGGTTTAGGGTTAAGAGTCTAGGGCTTAGGGCTCAGGGAGGGGAACACAGAAAGACAGCTTTGGGGTTGAGGGGTTGCCTGAGCTTACAAGGAAGGGCCACCTTACTATACTAACTAGATTTCAAGGGACTTCTAACCTAAGTCAGGATCCCTAGAACTCTACTTATAACTCGGGGGGCCCCTCCTTGTAGAGCCTAAGACAGCATCCCGGGAAAATTTAGGCCTCTTAACAACAGCTCGTGGGTTCACAAGGGCTCACCAAAGCGCCACGACGCTATTCAACCCTAAACCCTAAACCCTAAACCCTAAACCCTAAACCCAGAACCAAAGCCTGATACTCAATGCCCTTTCAGATCTCAGCACCCAGACCCATCCTTCAGCGTAAGCCCTGCAGAGCATGTAGAACACTATAGAACCCCACTCCGAAGCCTGGGGAACTTCTGGGGTTGAGGGTCTAGGGTCTAGGGTTTAGGGTCTAGGTTTGGGAAGGGTTTAGGGTTTAGGGTTTCGGGTTTAGGGTTCAGGATTCAGGGTTTAGGGTTTAGGGTTTAGGGTTTAGGGTTTAGGGTTTAGGGAAGCCCGAGAGTTCGCGTATCATGCCATGGGATTCCGGACAGAGCAGCAGTTTCCGCCGCTCAGCTCCGTGTAGGACCCCGTCATCTTGGCGAAGGCCTCTGAGCCACTCTGCTGGGTTTAGGGTTTAGGGTTTAGGGTTTAGGTTTTAGGGTTTAGGGTTTAGGGTTTAGGGTTTAGGTTTTAGGGTTTAGGGTGTAGGGTGTCGGGTGTAGGGTGTAGGGTGTAGGGCAGTGTAGGGTTTAATTAGGGTTTAGGGTTTAGCATTTGCTTATAAGGTTTCAGGTTTATATGTGAAGCGAATTCACAAGACAAACTCGTCTCTAAATCCAAGCACCTGTTCAACAAGCTCTTTGAACACTGCCGCTGGGTAGGACCTGCTGGGTAGGAAACTCTAAGCGCGACACAGCTAAGCCCTAAACCCCCAAAATGGCACACCCACTGAACAAACCTGAAGCTTGCGAGGAGTAACCACCTTAGTGCTCCTGCAAATGTTACCCCCCAGTATTCCAGCCTGGTTGAGGACTAAGGAGAGAAGCGTTCAGGGGTTATTCAGGGCAGGGGAGAGTTAACCCTAAACCCTAAACCCGAAACCCTAAACCCAAATGGGCCCAAACCCTTCAAGGAACCGACGCTGGACTGTGATACTTCGCGCCTTCTCCAGCAGCAAGACCTGGAGAGTTTGGATCTGGGAGAACAACCAAGATCGTCTAAGAAAAGTTACATGGTCCCCCAAATCTGGTCCCTTACCTTCGCTCTTGGGTTGTATAGGGTATATAACGGGTAGAAGGGGTCCCATTTGAGGGCTCATACTAAGCGACCATGCAACTAAACCCTAAACCTAAACTCTAAATCCCGAACCCTAACCCCTAAGCCCCCAAACCCTGAGCCCTCGGTCAAGGTGTTCGGCGCTTAAGGCCTCGGCGCTTGCCCTCTCGGGCGGGGGGGGGGGGGGGGGGGGGGGGGGGGGGAAGAATTCTTTGAGAGAGCTCAATAGAAGTATGAACCCTAAACCCTAAACCGCAGGAGGCCGCCCCCGAACCCTAAACCCTAAACCCTAAACCCCAAACCCCAAACCCTAAACCCTAAACCTTAAACCCTAAACCTAAACCCTAAACGTAAACGCCGTCTGAAGTCCCAATGCAAATGCAAGGACAGGATCTCCCAAGGGCCCACTGTGCTCTCCTTCAAGCTACCCTGACCCCACAGAAGCTGATGTTTCCGAATAACTCGGTTTGGGGTTTAGTGTTTAGGGTTTAGGGTTCCTCAAGATTCCTTAAACTGAGCTCTGAGTGCATACTTCTCTAAGCTGCCTGGTTCCTTGTTTGAGGGTACCCGAGACGTATCGAGCTCGGCCTTATCACGGGAACCCCCTACGGATTCCTAATTTGGTTCCAAACCCTTCAACACTCAGCCCTAAACCCTTCTAAGGGCCTGAGACCTCCCGAGGGCAGCATTCTAGAATGAAAAGCAACTACCCAGGAACACCGACAGCGCCAACTAAAATCCTGGGTCTAGGGCTTGGGCTTGGATTTTCTCAAAGCTTCTTACGTTTAAGGGCTCATGGTTTAGGGCTCACAATCCGTGACGTCCATGAACACAAAGTGTACGAGCTGCTGACCCAGGCTTCGTTGCCATTCGGCCGGGCAAAAAGTGGCGTGCCCTCATCCTCGGCACCCCCGCCAAAGAGGCCCTAGGGGGCCTTTTGGGGGTTCGGGGTTTAGGGTCCAGGGTGTTAGGGCCCAGGGCTTACAGATTCGGGCTTACCTGGGACTATGTTTACCTACAGTTTAGTAGCAACTACCCCTTAAGTAAGTAGGTATAACCCACTAAAACTTCAGGTCAAGAGAGTCCCAGGTTTGGGCAAAGGGCTTGTTATGTTATAGCGTTCTTAAGGGAAGGGGGTTCAAGGAGGGGGGGTACAAGCTTAAGGAGCCTCAGTAGGGAGTAGCGGGGAGTAGTAGGGAACCTTGGGCCCATGCGCCTCCCTCCCTTAAGAACCCCCAAACCCTAAACCCTAAACCCTAAACCCTAAACCCTAAACCCTAAACCCTAAACCCTAAACCCAAGAAGTGAACCTTAGGGGCAGCTCCGGGAGCCGTACTGTAAGGGAGCATTGGGGATTGCGCGGTTTTGGGTTTTTTTTAAGGGTTTACCCCAGGGGGGGGGGGGGGGAAATTACAGGGGTCATAGGGGGTTTATAGGGTTATGCGGGTTTATAGGGTTCATAGGGTTTATGGGATTTATAGTGTAGGCTATATATAGGGCTTATCTGCGGTTTATAGGGTTTATAGGGCTCATTTGGGTTTATAGGATTGATAGGGGTTTTACGGTTTATAGAGTTTGCCGGGTTAGTTGGGCTTACGGGGTTCATAGGGTTTAGGGCTCCCCACTTTAAGAGTCTTCAATCGACCCATCACTTCCTTCCCATGACCGTTACAACAATAATTGTGACGATAGCTGTGGCCTAAACCCTAAACCCGAAACCCTAAACCATCATTACGGCTTGGTTACATCTCGTCCATGCAGGATCCTTACATGCCACTTGGAGCCTCAACCCAAAAACCTTATCTAGACCCAAGAGTAGCCCAGGACGAAAAAGGGTTCAGGGCTTAGGGTTTAGGGTTTGGGGTTTGGGGTTCCGGTTTCGGGTTTAGGGTGACCCAATAGTAACCTAGTGCGGCTTCCGAGGTAAATTAAACCCTGAAAACAAAGGAATGCGGGCCGCCCCTTGCCTACTCTGGGTCCCAGTAGCCGTAAACCCTAATTAAACCCCAAAAAGAGAACAAGGGCCTTCTCTGGGTCCTGGTCACAGGTCGCACCTAGGGTTCAGGGTTTACAGTTTAGGGCTGAGGGTCCCATAAATAATGGCTGCCAGTCGGCGTCCCACCATTCACGTGGATGGCACGGGATAAACTCATCCACCTCTGCAGCAGCGATGAAGGGTTCCATGCTAGGTTTGTGCGCCCAAAAAACACATGGAAAATGCCTCTCCGCGACAAGGGCATATGCTATGCAAGTATGGGGGTTTGCGAAAATGAGGGACTCCTGATACAGTCCCCCAAATAGTAGGATTCCCTCATAAAAAGGAGCCCCAAATTTCGGAAACACCATACATCTGTATTAGAGTATGCCAGCAATGATTGCCCAGCCGTATTTTCAACATCTGTATGCATGCGTATGCATGTGTCTGAACTGCGTCTGGAGATGTCAGTTCGTCTTCGCGTGCTTCCGAAGGTGCGTTCGTAGGTATCAAGATGCGTAGAATACCTGCCGGCCTGGCCGCCTGCCTGCCTGCCACACGTCCGTGCGCGCGCGCGCGCGTGCGCGCGTATGTGTGTACAGTGTACACATCTGTGCATGCATGCACCATGCGTAAGCTGCAAAGTGCGCATGCAAACACCAGTACATATACTTAACGCGCGCGCCAATGCATCCTAGGGAGAGCGAGCGAGTGGGGGGGAGGGGAGGGAGAGAGCAAGAGAGAGAGACAGAGAGAGAGCGAGAGAGTTGGAGAGAGATGCATATAGCTGAAGGCATCGGTGCCATGCATGTGCTAATGAGCGATTCTACGTGTATGAGTGAGAATCCTACACTGTCGAGCATGTTTACGGTTTAGGGTTTAGGGTTTGCAGTAGGGTTTAGGGTTTTCCATGGACATCCTTCACAAAACTACACCTCGAACGCCCGAATCAATCTCTCAGAAACCCGCCGCCAAAGCGACTGCTCGGCAACGGGCGTCGAACAAGTGCACCTCTGGGCGAGAATGCCGCGTGGGCGTGTCCTAAAACCCTGAGGAGTAATCTCGCAACTGCACCCAGACAAAGTCAAAGTGGCCGGCCAGTTTACCCAAAAATCCTGGCAATGTCTCTTTGTTCAAGGGATCTGTAGGTAGTGATGCAGCTTATACTTAATTCGTTCCCTCTGTCTTCACGTGAAGTTTGACAGTCTATCAGTTGTAACCTGGGAAGCTCCTATCCGCTCCAGTTAAGGATGCACAAATCAGGTTTAGGGTTCTAGGGGTATAGAGATATAGGGTTACAGGGTTTAGGGTCTTTGGGGTCAAGGGTTCAGGGTTTGGGCACATCCTGTACCAGAGGTTCCAGTGGACGACCGTCGCTGGCAAGCACCTGGGTCTTAGGCAGCCACCCTAAACTCTAAACCCTAAACTAGGCCCTCTAGGGTTTGGAGTTTTAGTCGGGTCCTCTGGAAAGGGTTAGGGTTTAGGAGTTTAGGGTTTTGGGTTGATCCCTCAGAAGGGGTCCCTTTGTAGGGAAGATTGCGAGGATTCTGAGGCAGGCCTAACGGTCCATCTTATCTTGGTAGGCCCAATGCCCAAGGCAACAAAGGTTCTGTACTACGTCTAAAGTTGGACCAGAAAACCCAACCCCCAAACCCTAAACCCTGAAAATCCTAAGTCCTAACCCTAAGCCCGAAACCCTGAAATATGAAGCGTAAACCCAAAAGTAAATCTCGCCTCGCAGCGCCCGTTCTTCTCCAGCTCGCGCTGGGCGAATAGCGCCTAGAAAGCGCGACCCATGGAGCGCGACCCATGGAGCCCTAAAAAGTTTTAGTTTAGGGTTTAGGGTTTATTGGGGTTTAGGGTTCAGGGAACCCTAAACCCTATAAACCCGAGGCCCTGAACGCATGCGCCCTGAGTAAAGGAACCCTACACCCTATAAACGCTACATAGTAAACTCTATAAACACAATAAAACAACAACAAAAACCGACAAAACTCACGAGCCCTACAAACCTTTCCTATATACCCCAACGTCTCATTCTGCAGGTCAGTTTCCAGAGTATATAGTCTCTGGGTACTATAGGAGCCTCAATAAATTGAATCGTGTTTTGGGGGTTATTGTAGCATAATTACAAAGGGACCATAAGGGAATGCTATCAGTAATTATTCCAAACCCCCTGAAAGTCTCGCTGTTTGGGTCGGCATGTACGCGACACGTCCAAGAAGGAAACCTGCCCACGCCCCCTCTGAAGGCTCTACTGTAGCTCCTTTTTGGTAGACATACAGGCGGCTATAGTACACGAACCCAAAAAAGGTACTACAAAAGAGGCCATAGTATACTAACCCAAAAAGGTACTACAAAAGAGGCTATAGTATACTAACCCAAAAAGGTACTACAAAAGAGCCTTCAGATAGCAACTCCCTGAACCCTGAACCCATACCTAACCCAATCATAGGCTGCGAGCCCATCATCCCTCACACGCGCTGAGTCCTTTACTACATCCTCCCCCCCAAAAAAACAAAAAAACATAGAATAGTGACCATCGAAAAAGGAATCATGATAGCAATCAACATAAAATACATAAGTAAATATTTATATATAACATAACAATGATAACAATCGCAATCATGCCGACATAAGGCCTAGTTGCAGGGTTCAGGGGTTTAGGGGCCTTACTTTGGGCAAGAGGGGCCGCTAACCCTGAACAGGACGGCTCTTAAACCCTAAGCCCTACGTCCTAAACCCTAATTCAACCCTAAACCCTAAACCCTATAAAACCCTAAACCCCAAACCCTAAATTAAACCTAAACCCTAAACCCTATAAAACCCTGGCTGGGATCCCAGAATGGCAAAAAGCCGAATCAGAAGCCTCCACGGCTGAAGGGAACTCCGCTAGCGAGGCCTGGCTATTGTGTGGAATCGAGGGGTAGGGTTCAGCGTAACCCTAAACCCTAAACCCTAAGCTATAGAGTTGATAGAGTCTGGCTCAGAGTTTAGGCTTTGTCTCGAAGGTGCGCAAGCCTCCAAAGAGTTCAGGCCCATCTTTGGAAGAGACTCGGTAAACCCTAAACCCTAAACCCTAACAGGGGACCTTAGGCGTTATTTAGGGGGTATTTAGGGGCTACGAGGGTATACAGGGACTTTTCCTTAGGGGAGAAAAGCATTCGCCGTATCTGAGACAGACGTCCCGTCAAGAAAGGGCAACGGCTAAGTTCTACATCGCCCTTCTTTTTGTTCTCGAAGTTAGGGTTCCTTTTGGGTTCCCCCCCCCCACTATGCCTGCGGCACCCTTTTAGAATAAGGACCCCGCAAGGGTCCCTGATCTCGAGAACTACCCAACTACCCAACTAGCCAAACTTTAAACGCTTTGAGCAGAACAACTGCAAGTCTACAGGGTCCATGTACGTCGGTTTAGGGTTTAGGGCTTATAGGGCTTAGGGTTTAGGGTTTAGGGTTTAGGGTTTAGGGTTTAGGGTTCATGTACTTGCACCCAACAGTCCCTCAATAGGAGGTACTTTAAGGCCCAAGTATTCCTTATGTAGGTACACGGACCCTTCGGGCCAAACCCCTGAGCTCCTATGTAGTACCTTTTTGGGGGCGTATGCTAGAATCCCTTATAGGTACCTTTTTGGGGTAGTAGACTAGAATCCCTTAGGGGTAGTATACTAGAATCCCTTAGGGGTAGTATACTAGAATCCCTTATAAGTACCTTTTTTGGGGTAGTACACTAGAATCCCTTAGAACTAACCCAAAAAAAAGAACTACATTGGAGCCTTCAGGTAAACCCCCCCAAGACCCTTGGGCCTCTCTTCGCGGACGCTTGCGAGCCAGAGACCCCAGGGTCGATCCCTAAAGCTACCCCAAAACTCAGTACCCCTTGAACTCAAAGCCCTAAACCCTAAACCCCAAACCCCAAACCCCAAACCCTAAACCCTAAACCCTAGCCCAAGAGCCCCATACCCCTTTTCTCCGTGAGCACCAAAGGTTCGAATCAGGCACTGTACACTTAGGGACCCAGGGAGCCCTAAAACCTGTAAGAAAACATATAGACCTAGCCCTAAATACGGGTTCTTCTAAACCCTAAACCCTAAACCCTAATTTAAACCCCAAACCCCAAACCCTAAACCCAAAAACCCTAAACCCTAAACCCTAAACCCTAAACCCTAAACCTGAACTATTTTTTCCGCGACCTTCTATCATAAGCCCTAAACACTACTTTCTAAGGCATCCTCCCCCACATTAAGGGGTGTTGGGCTCTCTGCACATCCCCAACAGCCAGCGTTTCCGGCAACTACAGGCCCCCAGACTGCCACGTGGCACGCGGGCATCGTTCAGGTGTAGGGGTTTAGGGTTTCTTGGTTTGGGGTTTAGGGTTTAGGGTTTCTTGGTTTGGGGTTTGGGGTTTGGGGTTAGGGTTTAGGGTTTCTTGGTTTGGTTTAGGGTTTAGGGGTATGGAATCAGGTGCAGCTGGCATGTGAGTTGTTCCGGGTAGGCATGTAGGCTTCTGGGCTTGGGGCTTCTCACTTCAAAGGGACACTGGGGGGGGGGGGGGGGGGGGGGGTGGGGGGGGGGGGGGGGGGGGGGCGGGAGGTGGGTTTTGCCTTCAACACCTTGCTACACAAAAAAAGAGGCTACTATAACACAAAAAGAGGAAACTGTAGCCCAGAATTATAGTCTACTGGCCTTCAAGGCAGGGTTTAGGGTTTAGGGTTTGGGGTTTAGGGTTTAGGGTTTAGGGTTTGGGGCTCAAGGTTTGGTCGTGATGCAGGGGCTTGCGGTGTCTGGCGCAAGCCATGTGTCCCATAATGATAACCAAATCAAACGCAGCTGTTTGACTCAAAGACGCGATGCCTAAACCCAAAACTACCAAACCTCCACAAGAACCCTAAACCCGAAACCCCAATGGCCCTAACCCTACTGAATCCCAGTAAAAACCCTCAGCCCTCCTGAAAGGCATCTGGCAGGCGTTTTCTTATGCCTCCGGGGTGTGAAAGCCATGCGGAGATCGTGCGGGATCCGCAATTGCGCTGCGGAAGGCATCTTACCAGGGCTGAAAGTGTAGGGGTAACCCTAGGGTTTAGGGTTTAGGGTTTAGTAGGTTTTAGGGTTTAGGAGGGTTTAGGGTTTATCTTAAACGGAAGGCATCTTACCAGGGTTTACCTGAAGCGACATGTTTACCTGGGTTTAGGGTTTAGGGTTAAGGCTCCATTGCAGTTCCTTTTGGGTTTACATATGAAGGTGTTATAGTCTACAAACTACATAGGGACCTTTAGGCAAAGTGCAGGGTCAACCCTAGGGTTTAGGGGTTAGGGCTTAAAGTATGGGCCCCGAACATATGGGTCCTTCAGTTTTGCAATTTAGGGGTTTACGAAAAGAAGGGACCCCTAATATAGACCCCACATAGTAGGATTCCCTTAGAATGTAGACCCCGAGAGGGTACCCCTAAAATCGGAAAGCCCCAGTTGGGTCCATGAAAAAACCTAGCGCAAACACCTATACATCACAAGATGACGTCAGGAGCTTCCAAGAGCAAGAACCCCCCCAAAAAATGAAAGAGAATCATCCCCATATTCAGACTTTTTTTTGTATGTTTACATGTTTTACTTTCCTTATGGTAAGGCTGTCTTGAAAAAGAGCCTCTGCAATTGACCCTGTAAGCCCTACAAAAACTCCGAACCTTTTAATAGCAGCCAGGGCCTGCAAGAAGCCTGCGATGAGTCATAAAACTTACAAGGTTTAGGGTTTAGGGTTTAGGGTCTAGGGTTTAGGGTTTAGGGTTTAGGGTTTAGGGTTTAGGGTTTAGGGTTTAGGGCTGTCAAAATTATAATCCCTTTTGGGGTACCCTAAATATTAGGTGCCGTATTGCAATAAGGATTCAAAACAGGGACCATAATTTTGACAACCACCCAAATGTCTGGAGCGCCGCTCCATGCGATCCGTTTTGGGAGCTTTACATACTGAGCTTGCACTTTCAACAACTCAATGCTCCGAGCCCTGAGAGACAGGTTGCTCTGAAAATTCCTGATGAAGACTCTACCATACTTCTCTGGACTAACTATGGCATAAACGGAAGCGAAATTCAAGAAAGTCAACAAGTATACTACTGAACAGGCTACTAAACACATTGATAAGATCTGCCCAGCAGCGCGGAAAATGGTTGGCAAGCCTGCAGATTCGCACGCTCTTGGCAGACGTGCTCCGGTGCATACTGTGATCACTGGTCCCCTACAGCCCTTTGAAACTTTAGAAAGAAAGCTTCAGTGCCATAGAATGAAATGCAAACCCCTAAACCCTAAACATTCCTAAACCCTAAACCCTAAACCCTAAACCCTAAACCCTAAACCCTAAACCCTAAACCCTAAACCCTAAACCCACGTCTGCAGCCGCATGAGAACTACCCCTGAGCTCCTCTTCGATGACCTAGACTTGCACCGCGAAAGCAGCCCCGCTAAAGCAGGTGCAGGACAAGGTTGTGCGATGAGAACGATTTGGCTACCCCAGCCCCTACCAAAAAAAGGGATCCCAGAATAGCTTACCCCCAACCCTAAACCCCTGTTATGGTTCCGTGTCCCGTGTCGGTACCCCCCCCCCAAACCCGAAACCCCTCACCCCTAAACCCTAAACCCTCAACCCATACCCCAACCACACCACCCCACAGGGGGGCCCAAACCACAGGGGGGCGGGGCGGGGACCCTAAACCCTAAACCCTAAACCCTAAACCCTAAACCCTAAACCCTAAATCCTAAATCCTAAACCCTAAAGGGTTTAGGGCTTAGTGTTTGAGGTTTGGGGACCCAAACGAACCCGAACCCCAAACCCTAAACCCTAAACCCCTGAAGCCTGAATGAGCACGTCTGGATTCTTGGCAACTGAATCGACTCTCTTCTCAGAGTGCAAGGGCCGTAGACCCCAAGATCCAAAAGCTTGAAGGGGAGGGGGGGGGGGGGGGTAGGGTGTAGCGCTTAGGGTTTACTGTTTATGGGGCATAGATAGGGTTTAGGGCTTAGGATTCAGGTTGGGCTTAATGGAGGTAGAATGTGTGCTTTAGGCCCTAACATTCGCAGTAGTAGTCGGCAGTTCTTTGTTTCCTTAGGCTGCGAAACTACAAAAAAGTTGAAACAGTTGAAGAACTGTCAGCAAGAGTGGTAAAGAAGTCAGCAGATGCGAGAAACCTGGCAACAGGAAATATGTTAGGCTTTCGCCGTTTTCTGCCGGACAGAAAGCATAATATGTTACTGATGTGTTTGCACAACAGAACTGATGCTCCACAAACTACTCATTTAGAATGAAGGTGAGAGGAGTCAACAGATAGGCACTTGCTTTCTGGATTGCCTAAGCTTTCTTCTCCTCTCTTCTTCTAGCCCTCGTTGCTTTCAAGAGCCTGTCAGCTTCCGAGACATCTTTGCTTCTAAGGTGGATGTCGTTCAGGGTTTAGGGCTTCCGATGGTCAAGCTTCTTGCACTCCAGCGCTGCCCCCATCGACAGGAGGTTCAACCAGCGGTGAGCGTGGAAGAACACGGAGGACTCACCACCCGGGTTTAGGGTCTAGGGTTTAGGGTCCAGGGTTTAGGGTCCAGGGTTTAGGGTTTGGGGTTTAGGGTTTAAGGTTTGGGTTTAGGGTTTAGGGTTTAGGGTTGAGGGTTTAGGGGGGACTTCTGCACGTCAACCTCTCATATACTCCAGTGGTACAGTAAGCTCTATCCTATGTCACACCTTGGGATGTTTCCCCTTATACTAACAGTCCTTAATCGGGATTATAGTATCCCGTATTACAATCCCTATTGACGACTGCTAGTATATGGCTCTAACCTATGTCACACCCCACGTTCCTCAGTGACCCTCGATCGTCTGCGACAGCTGCTACAGCATGCGGCGGGCTCAGTCATCCTGCCCAAGGTCAGTTGCGAGAAGGCGGCCAGAACTCGAAATCCCAAACCCCCCTTTAGGGTTCAGGGTTTAGGGTTTAGGGCTTAATTAGGGTTGAAAACAGAAGCTTTCACCCGGCAGACAGCCGATTGCTCAGGCTCATTTTTCGGAGCAAACGAACAGGCAGTGTCTTCAAATAGCAAACCAGTTCTGAGTTCATAGGAGCCCTGTGCCCTCAAAGTACCCGTAAATCACAGCCCTAAAGCCCCAAAACAAAGGGTATATAGGCCATTCCGGAACCCCTAAACCCTAAACCCTAAACTCTAAAACTGCAACCCGACGTGGGTCTAGGAGTTTCGGGGATACCTGGCGAGTTCTCTACATCATGTTCACCGAAAGAGGGTCCAAATCGTCAAAAAGGTACCCTAGTTGAAAGAACTGTCCACATAGTTCTGTTTAGGGTTTAGTAGGGTTTAGGGTTTAAGGGTTCTCACTGCTTTTCCCGAACCCTAAATGGGGCGATTTGCCTCAATTGGGCCGTCCTAAGTTGAACGCCCCGCGTAGTGGAACGCCAAATTTAGGGACGCCCCCACCCCCCCCCCCCCCACAAAGCAAACGAAAATGAAACAACAATAGGAAAACAAAAAGAGCTTGGGGACATGCTGGTTCCCGAAGCGGGCTGTCGCTGCAATCTAGGGACTAAAGCTTAGCTGTAAAAGTTTAGGGCTCAAAACCCAAAACCCTAAACCCCGACACACAAAAACAGGAGCTGAATCCCAGCTAGAACCGTGGGCCTGCCTCGATCCCCGCCATCATGATGTTCGTTCCAGCAAGCTGAAGCTGTTCGACAGTGCCTGGTTTGTTTCGGGTTTAGGGTCTAGGGTCTAGGGTTTGGGGTTTGGGGTTTAGAGGCTTTCGTTGGGGCTGCTTGGGGCTTCGGCCATTGGGTTTAGGGCTCAGGGCCTACGATATAAACACGGGCTTGGTGGCTTCTTGCCGGATGTCTGCGGTTTTGATTGCTTGCTTGTCTTGAGGGTTCAGAGTCTAAGGGAAGGCAAGGCGACATTGTTGAATTGCAAATGGGGCCCCTTGGGCTCTATACCCTAAACCATGAACCCTGAACCCCCGAACCCCTGAAGTCCCCTGAACCGAACCCCTGAACCCCTGAACCCCCAGGAACATTGAACTCTGACACTACTATTTGCCTACGAACTAACCCCACCCACCCCCTCCCCTAAACCCTAAACCCTAAACCCTACACCCTAAACCCCAAACCCTAAACCCTAAACCCCAATGAGCGGTCCAGGTACCTCACCCATCTTTCTGACAGTTCGGCAAGGTGGCTGGTCCCCATTCCCTAAACCCTGAAATCCATAACCCTAAATCCAAAACCTTAAACCTTAAACCCTAAACCCTAAACCCTAAACCCTAAACCCTAAACCCTGACATGTTTTGGGCTCGTTCCACTTCGAAGACAAGGAGCTGTCCATCTCTGTAAGATCCCGGGCCGGAAAACTGGTCTTCAGCACCTTGGCGGGACGGCGCAGGGTTTGGGTTTAGGGTTTAGGGTTTAGGGTTAGGGCTTAGGGTTTAGGGTTTCGGGTTTCGGGTTTCGGGTTTCGGGGTAGTTGCGACGCCTCCCACGCTTAGTCCATCATAGAGACCTGCTGAGGGGGGGGGGGGGGGGTGAAGGGGGGCTCGATTCCCTTCTGACAGCTTATCCCGTAACCCTAAATCCTAAAATCCTAAAACCCTAAAACCCAAAAACCTAAAACCCAAAAAACCTAAAACCCTGAAACACTGAAACCCTTAAAACCTTAAATCCCTACAAAACCCAAAAACCTAAAACCCTACAACCCTAAAACCTCAAACCCTAAAAACCCCAGAACCCTAATGAGAACTTGAGGGAGTAAGGGCTGCCTAGGGCCGGCCAGGGTCGGAGGCGTGTTGGGTTGCTTCTAGGGTTTAAAGAGAAAGGTGGGAAGGGACTGCAGGGTCAATACCAGTGTTCTGGGGCCTGGTCGCCGGAGGCACTTTGTGGGTTAGTGTACTACAACCCCCTATATGTAAACCAACATGGAACTACAAAAGTTTCTTGAGGTAAAGGTCAGGCAGCAACATGGGAGTCCCTAAGCCCTAAACCCTAAACCCTAAACCCTAAACCCTAAACCCTAAACCCCTATCCTGAGAAGGAACCTTAAACATCTTGAAGATCAAATAAACCTTGGTCTCAGCTGAGAAAGCCGAAGCACCTTGAACCCTCTTTGAACCCTCAACATACCTTTCCCCCCCCCTCCCCCAAAAGAAAGACAAAGGAAGAAGACTGTAGAGGGGGCATCGGCCATGATTCTATGTGATCTGTGGGTGAATGGCCTCATAAAGCCTAAGCCCTAAGCCCTAAACCGTAGACCCTGGGCACTAAACAAAACAAAAGCCCCGGTCCTGGAGAGGCAGCCAGGACACAAATCGATCTGGTACCTCCAGACCCTGCAACGACATGCAGGCTTAGGATTTTAGGGTTTAGGGTTTAGGGCTTAGGGCTTTAGGGTTAGAGGGTTAAGGGCTCGGGGTTTAGGATTGTTGATCATTCCTGTAGACAAAAAATTGGTCCCTTGTTGGTGCCCCGATACCCTCAAGCCCTAAACCCTAGACCCTGAACCCCAGGCCCTCAATTCCAAAATCCCAGACTCTGCACTTGTTCAACCCCCACCCGCAAAGGCATTTCCTAAATAGGGTTCCCTTGATTTGCCCCAAAAAACACACATAGATGTATACATATATACATGTGTATATATATATATATACATACATTCTCCAAAACTCCGCGTAAAGAATTTCCCCTAGACCCTAAGCTCAAAAACACTCAACAGTCTGGGGTGTAACGATTTGTTGGGACCCGTTGCAGGGTTGTCTGCTCAAGGCTCGAAGACCTGGTCTCAGGCTCGGCTTTTTCGGTTTAGGGTTTAGGGTGGTTCAGGGTTTAGGGCTTACGTCTTAGTCTCCGGCTTTGGAGAGAAACCTTAAATCTTCAAACCTAAGCCCTAAACCCGAAACCCTAAATCTTTAACCCCAAACTTTGAGACGCGAGGCCCGAAGCCCTCGACTCCTAAACCTAGCCAAACTCTAACATCCCCAGATTTCCGAAGCGCCCTAAAACCCTAAACCTAAACCCTAAACCCCAAACCCTAAACACTTCGACATAGGGAGGAAGCCGACGAGTCACCCTCTCAAACCTGTTTTGGACCCTACACCCTGAACCCGAAATCCTAAACCCTACACCCTAAACCCTAAACCCCAGAGTTTAGGGTTTATAGGGTTCAGGCTTTAGAGTTCAGGGCTTAGGGTGTAGGGTCTCAATAGCTCGCGGAACTGGTTGTTGCCATAAGACCCCCTGTTGGGGCTTTCACCCTTTCATCGCTCCTAATTAAACCCTGAGCCCGTAACCCTAAACCCCCAAGGCCTCTTTCAAGGCGGGGTTTGGAGTTTGTGGATTGAGGGTTCAAGGGGCACCACCCATGCAGCAGAACCTAACCCAAACCCTATAAACCTAAACTTACCGACAAACTGAAGGGGACAAAGAGCCCACAAAGAACCATGAGCCTTGCCAGCGAACTCGGGTAGGTAGGCGACGCACTCCGCCCAATCCTTGGAAGAAAGAACCAAGTTTGCAAGGGTTGAAGCCCTATGCTGTTAACCTTGTCATCGGCCTAAAGCCCCCAAAACCCTAAACCCCGCTACCCCCTAAACCCCTAAACTTTGAAATATGAAGAGGCCCTGCATGACGTTTCGCAGCTCTATACACCCTGCATACCCCCAAGACACTGCAGATTCGACACAGCCCAACACTACATAGGACACCAAGCAGCAACTTTCAAAGAAACCAGCGTTCTACTGTATATGACCTTTGAAGAATACTGAACCGTATTATGACAATTATGATTGTACTATTGAACAGTATGTTGAATTGTACCATATTGCTCCATGACGAGGATAGCCGCTTTAAGGGATCTAGGAACGACGCGCAAGAATGCCCGCCAAGCTTCGTAAACCTCGCGCAGCTTTGCGCTGAGCTCGAATTTCCGATCCACACGTTGGCCTTCGCAGCAGAAAAGACAGCCTTCGGGTTGTTTGTAGGGTACCTCGACCTCGAATTCCGCAGTCACTTTTAGTGACTGCGCATCTATTTGCCCAATCGTAGATGCCCACCATGACAAGCTTGGGCATGCTTGGGTAATAAGGACTGTCAAGTGCTCTTTCAGCATCCCAGAGCTCCTTGCAGAACTTCGAACCTCAAACACTCCTAATGGGAGGCCCCGCTCTCTCTCTCTCTCTCCATCTATGTCTATCTCCATAATATGCAGCTACACATGCAGCTGACTTTGCTGTACACAGGCACATGTAAACGGCAAGAAGGTGCGGGGGGTGGCTGTAGCCTCCAGACTGGAACACAACAGCCTGGTTCAGATTTCACAGGCTTTAGCATCGGATCCTAGATGCTCTTGGTGCCAAAAGGTGTAGGCTTTTGCCTGTTGGTGCGCCTGCGCGTTTAAGGCTTCGGGTTCGGGTTTTACCCGTAGCCTTGCAACTTCGAAGACGGTGAAGGACACACTCAAATTGAGGCACAATTCCCTTCTCAAGAAGTACGCATGGACAGCTCTCGCAACGATCGTTGCTTTTGGGGGAGGACCAGAATGCTAGGATGACCCTCAGAAATCTTTGAAAAAAATGATTCCAGAATATGATCCTCTTAAACACTTAAACAGGGAATATGGAACATATCCCTTAAGGGCCTACCCATCATATTTGGGGGGGGGGGGGGGGGGTACCCTTTTTGGGGGCCCCTTTAAAGGGGATTCGACTCTATTTGGGGTATATCCCTAGTTTGCGAAATGCACATCTAGCATATACGAGTACACGCCGGCCTCATGAACACTCAGGCGAACATCGCTGTGAGCTTTCGATTGACAAAGGCTTTAGGGCCCTTTAGGGTTTAGGGTTTAGGGTTTAGGGTTTAGGGTTTAGGGTTTAGGGTTTAGGGTTTAGGGTTTAGGGGGCCACAACTGTGGAAGATAGATCCCGACGCAGAAGCGCTGATCTACAATAAGGGTACCAACAGAACCAGCTTTGCGAGAACTGCCCTAACCCTAAACCCTATAAACCCTAAACCCTAAACCCTAAACCCTAAACCCTAAACCCTAAACCCTAAACCCTAAACCCTATAAACCCTAAGCCCCTGCATAGTTTGTTCTAGACTATACTCCCCTTAGAACCTTAATAAATATAATATTTTTAAAATCCTCTCGGGTTTTTGTAGAAACAAAACAAAAAATATTTCCCCAAGGGGGATATAGAGGAAGCTGCAGGGACTGGCGGAGCTCCGAGTCCAAGAAACTATAGGGTTTAGGGTTGAGGGTTTAGGGTTTAGGGTTTAGGGTTATATGACCCAAGGTTCCCTAACACTCCCCTGCTCCCAAGGCTCCCTTAGCCTTCTCTAAGGCTCCCTAGGCACCTACCCTCCCTGAACCCCCTCCCTTGAGAACCCTTACCTCAAAAGCCCGAAGAGTTCTGGGGCTTCCTGGCTTCAAGAACGCCCTTCTTTGGTTGGGGTTTAGGGTTTAGGGTTTAGGGTTTAGGGTTTAGGGTTTAGCGTTTAGGGTTTAGGGTTTAGGGTTTAGGGTTTAGGGTTTGGGGTTTGGGGTTTGGGGTTTAGGGTTTAGGGTTTAGGGTTTAGGGTTCGACAGCAAATCTCGAAGCCTGACATGGGGGGTTGGGTGGGGGGGGTAGTTGGGTTCTCGTAGAGTTGAGGCACGGGTTGAGGGTGAAAACCCTAGCCGCTGACTTTCTTGGCAGGCCACCATATCATAATGAGGGCACCCTTTTCGGGGATTAGCTGCTTTGTAAGGGAGCCCATAACCAAAACAAAGGGTAAAAGGGTACCTCTGGGCTACCATGAACCCTAGAACCTTACAAACCCTTAAACAAAAAACCTCAACTAACCCCCCCCCCGCCAAAAAAGGCCCTTATAAATTCTTAACAAAGCCTAGCCACTCACTTACTTAATCAGGGAACCCCCTAAAACCCTAAACCTAAACCCTAAACCCTAAACCCTAACATAAAAGCTAACAAAAACAAAGGGCAGCACTTGTGGATGCGCCGGCCTGAAGGAAGGCGCACCGCCAAGCGAGCTGTAGCCTGTCTACTAGTCGCAGGAGATCTTGAAGGTCATGATACTACCCAGCCACGCTAGAAGCCCTACACGTACATGGGGTTTAGGGTTTAGGGTTTAGGGTTTAGGGTTTAGGGTTTAGGGTTCCGCATCTGCAGTTCACGGTTCCACCTCCAAGGACACTTCAAGCCAAAGATCCTCGGCCAACGGAATTCCTGAAGAAACGGCACCGCCCCTACAAACCCAATACTCAACCCTATACATAACCCTACAAGCTCAATAAATACCCGGTATATGTCCCTACACCACACACATGCACCAGCATTCGAGGACTCCCCTGGCGGGTATAGAGGCTTCTCCCTACCTGTGTGTGGTTCATGGTCTGTTGTTCACGGTGGTTTTAGGGTTGACGTTTTGGCCTTGCAGGGTTTAGGCTTGCCCTCTGCCCTCCCTCGCCCCCCCCCCCCCCCCCCCCCCCCCCCCCCCCCCCTAAACCCTAAACCCTAAACCCTAAACCCTAAACCCCCCAAAACCCTTGGAGTTCAGGGTTTAGGGTTGAGGCTCCGGGCTGCCCCTCTCCTCCCTGGGTTCAGGGTTTAGGGTCCATGGTTCGGGTTGAGGGTTTAGGGTTTAGGGTTTAGGGTTTAGGGTCCAGGGTCCATGGTTAAGTTAAGCTGCATATAAAGCCCAACCCCCCCAAAAAAAAAAAAAACAGTGGGGACCTACAACCACAGACCTTAAACTTTACGCTAAACCCAGCCCTCGACTCTAAAGCCCTAAGCCCCTAAGCCCAAAACCCTCCAGGCCCTAAAAGCCCTAGAGGGTACCCTAAACCCTAAACCCGAAACCCCAAACCCGTAGGGTGTGGCCTCAGGCGAAGGGGTGGCCAGCGTGGTGGCCAGCCGCCGCCTCTTCTCCTGGAGTTTGAGGGTTTAGGCCTTGGGGTTTCGAGGTTTAGGGCTTAGGTTTAGGGGTTTCAGGGGTTTAGAGGGTTTAGAGAGTTTAGGGAGTTTAGAGGGTTTAGGGGTTTAGGGTTTAAGTGTAGGGGTTTAGAGGGTTCGGGTTCAAGTGTAGAGGGTCTAGGGGGTTAGGGTTTAGGAGTTTAGGGGTTCGGCACGGGATTTGGGGTTTAGGGGTTTAGGGTTTTAGGGGTTTAGGGTTCAGGGTTTAGAGGTTAGGGTTGGTTTTAAGCTTTATGCTGCACCCAATCAAAAGCCTGAAATGACTCCCAGACCCTGAAGCCTAAACCCTCAACCCTACACCCGAAACCCCAAACCCTAAACCCTAAACCCTAAACCCTACACCGTGGCGCAGGTCGCGCCTCGAGCTCTTGCGCCGCAGCCTGCAGCCTGGCATTGCTTTGGTAGTAAGGTTGAAGGTTTAGGGTTTAGGGTTTAGGGCTTAGGGGTTTAGGGCTTAGGATTTAGGGTTTAATAGGGTTTCGGGTGTAGGGTTTAGGGTGTATAGGCTTTCAGGGGATTCCTGAACTGAGGGCTTTGGGAGGCGGCAAGGTCTTGAGGGCTTTAGGGTTTTGGGGTTCGGGGGTTAGGGAGTCCCTAAACCCTGAACCCTAAACCCTAAACCCCAAACCCCAAACCCTAAGCCCAGCCTGGCTCTCTCCTCTTCCTCTTTTCGCCTCAATTCTTCGGCCTGTCGGGCATGGAGCGGGTGAGTGGATAAGGGTTTAGGGTTTAGGGTTTGGGGTTTAGGGTTCGGGGTTTTGGGTTTAGGGTTAGCGTTTAGGGTTTAGGCTGAGGGTGTGTAAGATTGAGGGTTGAGGCTTCAGGGTAAGGGCTTCAGGGTTTCAGGGTTTCAGGGCTTCAGGGCTTTAGGGCTTTCAGGTTTAGGGTCTATAGGGTGTGCAAGGTTAGGGGTTGACCTTAAACCATAAACCCTAAACCCTAAACCCTAAACCCTAAACCCTAAACCCTAAACCCACAGGTTTCGGGTTCAGGGTGCGAGGGCTTGGGGTCGAGGCCTTCTGGCTGAAAGGCTTCGTACGTAGGTTTCGCCCCAAGGCTCCCCGTCCCATCTTGCGAAGGGTTTAGGGTTTAGGGTTTAGGGTTTAGGGTTTAGGGTTTAGGGTTTAGGGTGTCCCATGAAGCTCACAGCAAAACTGCAGTACATTCGGGTCTGCAGGTACAATGGGGTTTTCCAGGGGCAGGGATCAATCAGGCCTCTCAACTACCAGCTCCAAGAACTATAGCCCTAAACCCTAAACCCTAAACCCTAAACCCTAAACCCTAAACCCTAAACCCTAAACCCTAAACCCTAAACCCTAAACCCTAAACAGCCTACTCTACAGGAAGCCTCTTAGAGCTTTGGAAGGTTTACCATGCTTTTGGGGCGTCAGACCGTACACCCGAAAGCCTTCCGCAGACGCAGCCTTCCTGAGACACGAAGAACATAGAACACATTCCGAACAAGTGAGGCAGATTGTCCCTAAACCCTAAACCCCAAACCCCAAACCCTAAACCCTAAACCCCAAACCCTAAGCCCTGAACCCTAAACCCTAAACCCTGTCAAGATGACTCTAAGTAGGGGCTACGGGCACCCGACAGATGAGACCGTTTTGTTCTCCGCCGCAGTTCTTGAGGTCAAAGGGGGCTCAACAGCCCGGCGCATGGGATGGGGGAGGGTTTGGGGTTTAGGGTTGGGATTGGGGGCGGAGGAGGGCAAGAATTCTGCCGGTTTGGGGCGGAGGGCCTAAGGCTTGCGGTCTAGGTTTTGAAAAGACTGTAGGGTTTCGGCTGGACCCTAAACCATAAACCCTTTAAACCTTAAACCCTTTTAAACCCTAAACTCTTTAAACCCTAAACCCTTTAACCCCTAAAGCCTTTAAACCCTCTAGCCTTTAAACTCTGAACCCCTTTAAACCCAGAAGCCTTTAAACCCGAACCCTAAACACCAAAACCCTAAGCCGTTTGTGTGGTCCGCCCTCAAGTCGGAGGGTCCAGTTGCGGAACCACGGGCCCCCGTCGTCGACTCGTAGCCAGGATGCTCCTGTCGGCCTGATAGTCCCCAATGTTTCGGGTTGAGGGTTTAGGGCTTGGGGTTTAGGGTTTAGGGTTTAGGGTTTAGGGTTTAGGGTTTAGGGTTTGAGCTTTGGGGTTTAGGGTTTAGGGTTAGGGTTGGGGTTTGCTATCGGGCGCGTATTGGGCATAACTTTGACCAGCTTGGTAGACGGGGCCTCTGCGACTTGAAGATGTGCGATTCCAGTCCAGTCGCGCCAGCATCTCTGGCGCGAGGTCGGTACAGCCCATGTGTGTCCCTAGGTTTAGGGTTTAGGTTTTAGGGTTTAGGGTTTAGGGTTTAGGGTTAGGGTTTAGGGTTTAGGGTTTAGGGTTTAGGGTTTAGGGTTTAGGGTTTAGGGTTTAGGGTTTAAGCCCCATGCTCAGCAATTTCTTGGCATTTGAAGATTGAAACGAAGACTCCTAAGGAAGCTATTTGGGATGTTCCCCCTTATGCTAACACTCCTTCGTAGAAATTATCGTACCCCCCTATGAAAATCCCCAGTAAAAGGACTGCTAGTATAAGGGGGAAGCTATCCCTTAGGGTCCATATACCTGAATAGGGAATACTTGAGCCTTAAAGTACTTCCTATTTAGGAACTTTGGGGCCCAAGTATATCAGAATAAGGTACCCTTAGGGTATTGTTAAAACCAAAAAAGACGGAGCACCTGGGAGTTGGTCACGCCAGGGGTGGAAGTCCGAGGCCAGCCCGATAGGTCGTTTTGCGTTCTTGCGGACGTTCTTCGAGAGTTTCAGCCGACAGGACATGCAAAACCCTGAGCCCTAAACCCTAAACCGCTAAGTCTTCGCATCCTCGTCCTCATCTGGCTTCGCCTCCTCGTCAAGGTGAGCATCTTCAGAGTCGCCGTGCCCGGCAAATTGCACGGCGAAGCCTCCCCAGTGAGCACTGGCGGATGCCAGCAGGGCAGGGCCCTTGGGCCTGTAGGGATTTTTCACGTTCAAAATTTAAGGTTTTTTTAACGTTAGAAACCCTAAATTTTGGTTATTGTTTGAAGGTTTAAAAATCCCTGAAAAGGGCCTGTTAAGGTTTAAAAATCCTAAATTGGGCCTGGAATTCTTGTAGGGCCAGAAAGGTCGGGCTTTCTCCTTCGGCACGTCCTGCGAGGGCGGGCGCTGAAGATGGCCTCAGTCGGCTAACTGGAAAGCCCTGACAGTGATAGACCACACCCTGAACCTAGAGGCGTAGCCATTCCACCACGAAAATTCAAGAACATCAAGTTCATAGGAATCCAAGAAAAAACACGTCACTAAACCCTATAAACCCTATAAACCCTATAAACCCTACCCCCTATAAACCCTATAACCCTATAACCCGAGAACCCTATAACCTTATAACCCTATAACCCTATAAACCCTAAACCCTAAACCCTAAACCCTAAACCCTAAACCCTAAACCCTATCAATCCGAAACCCGGAGGCCCAGCGGCTTGGATCGAAACTGAAGGCCCCCCAGGGCGCCATTCCTCCACTCTCCATGGCCTCCTCGGAGACCTGGGGTTCACAATATTCGTAGGGGTTAGGGTTTAGGGTTTAGGGTTTAGGGCTTTAGGGTTTAGGGTTTAGGGTTTAGGGTTTAGGGTTTAGGGTTTAGGGTTTTAGGGTTTTAGGGTTCCGAAAGGGTTCATAGGGTGCATAATGGAGTTCACAATAGGGCTCATGGGGTTCATGGGCTTCATGGGGTTCATAGGGCTCATCGGGTTTCGGGTTTAAGGCGTTTGAAAGGATGAAAAAGGCTTGTAGAGCCCAGGAGGCTTAGGGGTGCGGTGCTTTCGGATACTGCAGAGTTGCCCTCAACCCTACACCCAAAACCCTAAACCAAACCCTAAACCATAAACCCCCAACCCTAAACCATAAGCCCCCAACCCTAAACCCTCCACCCTAAACCCTAAACCCTAAACCCTAAAGCCTAACGAGGCTTTTGTAGGCTTGGAGGGTTCGGGGTCTTCAGGCGCGTTGCAGGGATCTAGCGTTCAACCACTTGGTTCTTCGTGGGAATGAGGGAATGAGAGACCCTAGAAAATCTGTTAAAGGATCTATTTTGGGGGGGATATAGTTGACATAATGTACCGCATTCCCTCATTCCCTACTAAGAACCAGGCGATCACAGTTTAGGGCATAAGGGTCCGGGCTGAAGGAGGTAGGATTTGGTGAATGGGGCCCCCAATGCTTCTAACAGATGGTGGTCCCCTACCTGCCTGAAGGGTCCATGCACCTACAAAGATGTACTTGGGAGTATATAGGTAAGGGTTCTGGGGGTGTCAAATCCTGGGGTCTTGAGGGCCCAAGAGCCTTAGGGCCAAACGTGTCCCAAACAACGGCAGATGGTCCGTATCAAAACCAGCGATTCTCTCATGGTACTTGCGGCAGTTCTCGGAACTACCACCCTGTTTTGGGGCACCCTAAACATACGCCCCGGTGGTCTCGTCGGATCTCCCGAAACCCTACACCCTAAACCCAAGTTAGAGATCTGCCCTGGTGCTTTTCAGGGAGGGGCGGCTTAGGGAACGTCGATCTTCCCACTGCATTTGGATCCTATTGGTGGTGGCTCTTAAGGCCTTCAGAAGGGTTTAGGGTTTAGGGTTTAGTGTTAGGCGTTAGGGTTTAGGGTTTAGGGTTTAGCTTTGGTGGTGGCTCTTCAGGCCTTCAGCTGCAAAGCAGCAAATGCCAGCTGAACTTTCAAAACAAAAAATCACAGCCAGTAGCCCCAAATGGGTTAAGCACTCGAAGATTGCATGGGAGCATCGTGTAGCCTTGCGGTCCACCCTCAACCCCACAAAAACACACACCCAACGATTGGGCATATAGGGGTGACCGAGTCTGAGTGCTAGGGTTTAGGGTTTATATAGGGCTTAGGGTTAAGGGTTTTCCTCAGGACGTTGTACTGCAGGAGCTCGCTACTTGATCATCAGGAAGGAAGGAAAGGGCGCAGAGTCCGCGGTTTAGGGCTTAGGGGGCTTCATGGGGGGTTCAAGAGGGGCATGTAACCCAGGGGTTCCCAATGCTCCCTATTTCTCCTGAAGGCCCCCTAAGCTTCGCTAAGGCTTCCTAGGTACCATGAACTCCCCTCCCTTAAGAACCCTGTAAATAGGGCTTGGGATTTAGGGGTAGAACCCCGAAACACTAATCTAAGGTAAGCCGTACGATGCCGACAGAAACCTGTCGAGCAAGCGGCCCTGTAGTGAAACCCCATGCCCTTGCGCAAGCCCCCAAGAGCCTCTGCTTCAGATGCAACTTTGCGTATCTCCTGTGAGCGTGCGGGAAGCAAGCTGACATGCAATGTGGTGACACAACTCCAAACCCCCAAATTCCACACTCTTAGGGCGTGAGTAAAAATTGCGGGCAATTCAGGGGCCTGCTTGTAAAGCTTTCCTTGAGCCCACACGTAACATAAAGCATGCCACGAAACAGAGCAAGAATGCACGCATCGACGTGCAACACTCAGGAAGACAGGGCAATGACACACCCACATTCCTGAAATCCTGAAAGGCTGAAATCGCTTCCGCTCTAAACTCCAAAACGTACTCAAAAAACCCTTAGAAAAAATGAACAAAATCCGGAAAAAAAGAACAACTAAAGCCCTAAAACCTAAAAGCCTCAAACCGTAAAGCCCTAAACCCTCAAACCCTACAAACTCTAAAATCCCTAGTAGAGCCCTAAAGCCCTAACACCCTCAAAGCCCGAAACCCGAATACCTGAACCCCTGAGTTGAAGCCCTCAAGCCCCGAAAAGGGTTTAGGGTTTAGGGTTTAGGGTTTAGGGTTTAGGGTTTAGGGTTTAGGGTTTAGGGTTTAGGGTTTGGGCTTTAGGCCTCGAGGACTTCCTGTCGAAGATCTCCCTGAATTCGGTTGCTGCTCGCCTGGGCAGACATGGGGACATGAGGGTGCTGGGCGTCTAGGGGGTTTATAGGGCTTATACCCTACAGACCCGAAGTAACCCTAAACAAAGGGTTCCAGAGTTTAGGATTTAAGGGTTTAGAGACAGGAAGTCCAAAAACGAGAGCCCGCACACCCGGCAAAATGCCCCCTCGTCCGACCTAACAGCCCCCGGCCTTTTACCCCCCCGCCCTCCACATCCAGACCACACATACAAATCAAAAAAGCCTAAACCTCTACACCAAAAACCAAACCCCTGTCCTGAACCCCTAAACCCCAGAACCCCTAGTACCTTAGCTTGCACCCCAAAACAAAACGAACCACTACTTGTATGTCCCCTAACCCCTAAACCCTAAACCCTAAACCCTAGACCCTAAACCCTAAACACCAAGCTGCCAAGATGAATAGCTCGTTTTCCTGGCTACCAAGTTGTCTGAGATTCTGACAAAATGGAAGGAAGCTGGAAGTTCAATGCCCATCGCTTCAGGGCTTATGGTCTACAGGGTTCAGGGATGTTCTGAAAAGCCTCAACGGGTGAAAGTTTGCCGGAGTCTGGGATTGCTGGCCCTAAGCCCTATCTCCAGCTTTGAAAAGACCCTGTTGTATTCTATGACAATATGACATATGTATGTATGCATACATACATGTATGTGTACATAGAATAGACACATATATAGATATAGAATTTATATATAAATAAAAATATAAATAGATATATATATATATGTATGCCTAACAGGCAGCGTGGGCAAGCCCTACATGCAGAGGGCAGCTGGCGTGCATGCTGAGGCACTGCCTGGGACCATGCATCCGCCTGATCTGCACGGGAATCCTGCAGCCGCTGGCGCCTTGTTTAGGGTTTAGGGTTTAGGGTTTAGGGTTGCGAATGAGCACGCGTGAATGGGGTTTAGGGTTTAGGCTTCAGGGCTTAGGGCTAAGGGTTGACTATAGTAACTTAAATACCCCGCGCAAGGGAACATGAGGTCCCTGTTCAAAAGGCTAGATTCACGGGCTTCTCTAGGTATACGAAGCCACTAAACCTTAAGCCTGAAACCCTAAACCCTAAACCCTAAACCCTGAACCCTGAACCCTAAACCCTAAACCGCCCACATGTGGCTCCTAGGTTAGGGAGCGCTAGTCCAGGGCCGGACCAGAAGACACGCTAAGTCCGAGAGCCTTCAAATGTGTACATCTATCTACCTATCCCCTGTGGGTCCATGTACCAAAATAGGAAACACTTGGGCCTTGCTATATAGGGTACTGGGGTCCCAAGCATAAAATAATTAGGTACATGGACCCTTAGGGATCGTTTGTGTTCCCCAAGTAAAGGTGGTGGGGTTCAGGGGTTCAGGGGCCTTAAGCCTTGCCCCTAACAACAAGCAAAACGGGGGCGCCAGGGGTCCAGAGACAAGAAAAGAAAAGTGCCCCTAAACCGCAACCCTGGAGCGCTGAAATTCTTGAAATGCTAGAGAGTCTAAACCGGAAACCATAAATCCCAAACCCTGACCCAAAACCGTATATCCCCTAAGTCCTATACCCTAAACCCTAAAAACCCAAAAACAAACCCCAAAACCCCAAAACCCTAAAACCCTAAAACCCCAAAACCCAAAAACACCAAAACCCTAAAACCCTCTCTCGAGTGCCTCAGGGTGCGCAGCTCCTAAACCCTAAACCCTAAACCCTAAACCCTAAACCCTGAACCCTAAACCCTAAACCCCAAATCCTACCCCCGAAGTCCTAAACCTCGGCTGCCTCAGGGTGCGCTTCGCAGCAGACCGACTGCCACCAGCCGTGCCGATGCCAGGATGGTCCTGGAGCGCAATGCGCCCGCTGCGCCCCTAACATCCGGGGGTTTAGGGTTTAGGGTTTAGGGTTTAGGCTTTCGAGTGCCAGGTTTAGGGTGACCACCCCTTTGGGGGTGGGGCGCTGCCTAAGATCATTGCTAGGCATTGGTTCTGGATTTCCTTTTCTGCGGAAGCCCTGGACGTGAGGTTCATGGAGGTGTGCCCTTGAGGTGTGTCCTTGCAACCTCTGACTCTTCAGACCCAGTTTTCCCTACAGGGTTTAGGGCCGGGTTTCGGGTTTCGGGTTTCGGGTTTAGGGTTTAGGGAGAAAGTTCTCAAACAACAACAGACCCCAAAAGACACCGAAACAACCTGCAACGAAAGCGACATGAAGTTTAAACCCTAAACGGAATAGGCTAGGGTGGCTTAGTGCGTGAACACCTCTGCCGCACCCTGTGAGCCCCGAAGCCTCCAAAAACCCTAAACCCTCAAAGCCCCAAAAAGCCCCAATCCTAACCCTAAAGCCTGCAAACACTAACCCCTAAACCCTACCCCTATAAACCCTAAACCCGGTCCTTGGGGTTCACGAAGACGATCGTTCCGGGGCCCGGGACCACCGATTCCCGTAGGCGCTGGAATCCACCCCACTGCACCTGAGTTGAGTGTTCCCGTCCATCTCTTGTAAGACAGTCCCTCGATCCTAGAGCTACTAAACCCTAAACCCTAAACCCTAAACCCTAAACCCTAAACCCTAAACCCTAAACCCTAAACCCTAAACCCTAAACCCTAAACCCTAAACCCTAAACCCTAAACCCTAAACCCTAAACCCTAAACCCTAAACCCTAGACCCTAACCCTAAACCCTAAACCGAGGCTACGAGGCTGTGCGGAGTATGCCAGGCAGCGTTGAGCCCCTAAACCACGCAAAGCCCCAGAAGTGGATTTACGGTTTGGGGATTCGGGTTTAGGGGTTTCGGGTTTAGGGTTAGGGTTTAGGGTTTAGGGTTTAGGGTCTAGGGTCTAGGGTCTAGGGTTTAGGGTTTAGGGTTTAGGGTTTAGGGTTTAGGGTTGAGGGTTTAGGGTTTAGGGTTTAGGGGTTTAGGGGTGTCGGGGTGTAGGGGTGTAGGGTTTAGGGGTTTAGGGGTTTATGTGCTCAAGCCTTGTCGCCCTTAACTCAAGCTGCCCTACGCCTCCGCCCCCGAACAAGCCTGACTTCCCGCGAAAGCCATGCTCTCAAACGCAAACATCTGAAACCCCGAAACCCCAAACCCTCGAAGGGCTGAACTTGCACAAAGTTCGACCCTATGAAACCCCAAAACACTCCGCAAACCCTAAATCCTAAACTCTGAACCCCAAACCCTAAACCCTAATCCCAAACCTAAACCCCAAACCCTAAACCCCAAGACTCCGGCGCCGGGATGCCAGCATGCGGGACATGTGCCCCGTTGTCCCCAAGTTGAAGTCCGACAGCTCTGGGCCCGAAGTTCCGGAGCCCTAGGCGATGGGAAGGGTTTAGGGTTTAGGGTTTAGGGTTTAGGGTTTGGGGTTTAGGGTTTAGGGTTTAGGGTTTAGGGTTTAGGGCTCAGGGTTTAGGGTTTAGGGTTTAGGGCTTAGGGCTTAGGGTCTAGGATAGGGTTTAGGGCTTAGGGCTTAGGGCTTAGGGTCTAGGGCTTATGTCGGAGGCTCAAAGTTTCCAGGGTCAGGGTCTAGGGCTTATGTCGGAGGCTCAAAGTTTCCAGGGTCAGCCTGTTGAGTTGTGGTTGGTGGGGGGGGGGGGGGAGGTTAATTTGGAGTGCTTGTAGCAATGGGCAACATGCTACTAGTCCGCAATGGGTAGAGCAAGAACTTGAACACCATGCTCAAATAAATCAACACACAGCCACCCACACACACAGAGACACTGTGTGTGTGTGTCACACACATACACAGAGTCACAATGTCACACACACACACACTTTCTGACTCTGACTGACTGACCCACTGACTGAGACTGCTGCCTGACTGACTCAATGACTGAATGAGTGAATGACTGACTGACAGACTGACTGCCACACACAAACGCACGCACGCACGCACGCACGCACGCACGCACACACACACAAAGACTGTCACACGCGGACTGTTATACTGTTATACATACACACACACGGTCACATACACACGGTCACGCACACACACTCACTCTGTCACACACACACACACACAGACACATACTCACTCTGTCACACACACACAGAGTCACACTCAGTCGCACACACACACACACACACATCATTCTCGCCCGAAAGGCCTGGGTGACTGTGGATGGCATAGACCCCAATTCCCGGACATCTTCAGAAGCCGACGGGCCCATGCGCCTGGTAGGGCCAAGCCCCTGGTTAGCAGCACCCGCCATCTCCTCTTCCGGCTCCTCCTCCTCCTCGTCTTCCTCCTTCTGCTGCGAGTGCTTATTGCTTGCGTCGCGGGGTTTAAGGGTAAGTCGGCTTGAGGGTTTCCAGCTACGTAACGTTTCATGAAAGGTTTCCTTCCAGGACGGGCTATACTATTTAGTATACCCTATGACCTCGTAAAAAGGCCCTTTATAGAGTTGATCATGGGGATTAGTATAGCAAGGGGGCCCCTCCTTCAAGGTTTCCTTGATGAGATGTCCAGCGCTGTCCTCTGAGTCCTGAGACTTGCGATCGTGGTCCTTATCCTCGCGAGAGGGCAGAAACTCGCTGGAGTCGCTGGTCGCCTCACTCTCGCTGTCTTCCTGCTCTTCAACCTCGACATCCGCCCTGTCGGGCGGTTCTTTGCCACTCGCCTCGTCTTCTTCCCAGACTCCCCACTTGGGTCCCACTTTGTCGGCCTCCAATTCTGCCTCTGGTAGCTCGGGCTGCGGTTCCACCTCGGTCTTCCAAGGCGGGTCGGCCAACAAGGCTGAGAACTCCACCTGCCGCGGCTGGCGGTCCAGAAGCTTTGTGAAGCCAAGGGAGTGCGGAGGATACTTCCAGATTTCCTCCTCTCGCCTCTTCGCTGCCTTCCTGGGGGATGTCTTCTTCGGGGACTCCCAAGGGAACGGCAGGCGCCTCAAGGGAGAAGCTGGAACGTCCTCCTCCCCCTCCTCGCTGTCGCTGAATGCCTGAAGCTTCTGCTGCGCTTCGCGAACTTCGCGGTCCATGAACTTACCTAACCAGGTCTCTTTAAGGAAGTCGGGCATTAAGGCCCTAAACCCTAAACCCTAAACCCTAAACCCTAAACCCTAAACCCTAAACCCTAAACCCTAAACCCTAAACCCTAAACCCTAAACCCTAAACCCACCCTAAACCCTAAACCCTAAACACTACCGACCATGCACATCTGCGTTCATGCCTCACAAAACGGAGGCCTGAAGCACAACAAAAACTATTACGAACTCGCGGACACTCCCCATGTTCCCTAAACCCTAAACCCTAAACCCCAATATTTTCAAAGGCAAGCCAGCAAAGGTGCCGAAGTCGATGAGAAGGTGAAGGTGTGCCTCCTTCCCTTCCGGGCACACGGATGCCAACCTTGGCTGCCCCCCCAAAAAAATAAAGTTTAGGGTTTAGGGTTTAGGGTTTAGGGTTTCGGGTTTAGGGTTTAGGGTTCGGGTTTAGGGTTTAGGGTTTAGGGTTTAAGGTTTAGGGTTTAGGGCTTTCAGTTCTATAAGAGGACTAAAGTATTCCCAAAAAAGTGTAAGGTGTGCTCATTCAGCTACAAAGTAACTCGGCCTCCAGGTCGTCCAGGATGGGAAGGGCCCCATCCGGGCCGAGTTCTGGGAGCTGGAGCGTCTGCCTTGAGAACAGGAGAACCCTTAAGGGTTTAGGGTTTAGGGTTTAGGGTTTAGGGTATAGGGTTTAGGGTTTAGGGTTTAGGGCTTAGCCTTTAGACTCTTCCCCGCTCCCCTTCACTCCCTCCCTCGCCCCCTCCCTCTCTCGCCCCCTCCCTCCCCCTGTTCCAATTTTTTCTGTTTTTGTTTGTTTTCTTCATCTTTCTCTTTATCTCATTCTTGTTGCGGTTCTAGGTACATTAACCTAATAAAGGTGTAGTGGTGTAAAGTCAGGGCTTTGTTTAGCTTCAATGCTTCTCCAAGTTACTCGTCCAGCGCGTAGCCCGACTGAACCGCAAGCTGTGCCCTCACCTCCCGCATCGTCCAAGACCGGTCTGCCTTGGGACGAGATGAACCCCGAAAGGGTTCAATGGTTCCTAAACACTAAACCCTAAACCCTAAACCCTAAACCCTGAACCATAAACCCTAAACCCTAAACCCTAAACCCTAAACCTCACACAGGGCTGATTTGGTCCCCAAGGTGCGGGAATGACCCACTGCCGCCCCGAGTCGTCTGAGATCACGACCTTCACGGGGCAGGACACCGTCACCTGCGCATACTGAGAAGCTTGACGGGGGTACCCCAAAAATCTGCGAACTACTCGTTAATTGGGTATAGCACTTTGATCTGTTGTATTAGACTCCATGATATGCAACTAGAGTTTCTTGCATGTCTTATGAAGAAAGTCAAATTGGATCCATATCTTTTTACACTCATTGACATTCAGAACCGTTCGAAACAACCCTCTCATGCCTGAAGGCCGCAAGGTTCAATATTTCGGGGCTCTAAGCCCGAGAACCCTGACACCTTACGCAAGCCCGTAGCCCATGGATCCCAATGCTTCAAGCCCTTTGAGCCCCATCTCCTACACCCCCTAAACCCTAAACCCTAAACCCTAAACCCTAAACCCTAAACCCTAAACCCTAAACCCTAAACCCTAAACCCTAAACCCTATATTATAGAGACAGGCCTCGGCACGGCGGGCGGTGGAGGGCAACACCTTCCCCAAAGGGACCTCATCCGAAACCCGGAGCACAGTGGTACCGATCCGTAGCTCCTTGTCCTTGGCAAGGGTTTAGGGTTTAGGGCTAGGGTTTAGGGTTTAGGGTTTAGGATTTAGGGATTGAGGGTTTAAGGGTTTAGGGGTTTCAAGCGTTTTAGGGATTAAGGGTGCAGGGTTTAGGGTTAAGGGTAGTATGTCAGGCTTTCTGGGTATTTGCAGCTTGGGACTTGCTGTACAGAACCCCCAGGCACTGAACCCATCCAGCAAGTCCCTGTGTCATCGGCCCCCACACCTTCAACCTCAACTCCTCGGTTTAGGGTTTAGGGTTTAGGGTTTAGGGTTTAGGGTTTAGGGTTTAGGGTTTAGGGTTTAGGGCCTACTTGAAGGCTCATGGGTAGTTCTAAGTAGGGGCCTGAGGTGCCCTAAACAAGGTTCTACCCACCTGCAATTATAGCAATTATAGCTACCTTACTTCGAACCCACTTATACCTACCTATATCCACCACCCTGCACCCTGCACCCTACAGCCTACACCCTAAACCCTAAACCCTAAACCCTAAACCCCAAACCCTAAACCCTAAACGGAGACGGCCTCCATCTTGGCCCCCATGTGGTCACCAACTGCCTGTGCAATTCTGGGAGGCTGGTTCAAAGGAGCTTTCCTGCAGGGTTTAGGGTTTAGGGTTTAGGGTTTAGGGTTTAGGGTTTAGGGTTCAGGGTTTAGGGTTTAGGGTTTAGGTTTAGGGTTTAGGGTTTGGGGGATACTACGCGTACTACTCCAGCGGCCCGCGCCCAATGAAGGGCAATGTAAGGCAAGGCCTTGACCATCGAATATCATTATGGGTTTAGGGTTTAGGGTTGGATGTTCCCCCTTATACTAACTGTCCTTAATCGGGATTCTAGTACCCCCCCTACGATAGTCCCTATGAAGAACTGTTAGTATAAGGGGGAACATCCCAAATTATGGGTGCGAATGAAATGAGCGTACGGATGACAGCCCAGACATTACCGCACTCAAAGTATTAGAGGGTGTGGTCACACAGGTGCCATTAAAAGATAAGGTCTTCTTGCTACATCTTAATTAATTCCTATTAATAATCTTTTACGGGCATCTTTAAAGCCCAACTAAAAAAACATCGTAGTTTCGTTGATTTTACCGGGTCTTTGCGTGACCGTGGCGTAGCAAGGTGGTTACTACTTGCCTAAGACCCCCCCCCCCAAAAAAAAAAAAAAGCAGATCTTCTTCCTTATAAGGGGAATATGGGCATTAGTATCCTTAATCTTCTGGGGGTTCTTGAGCAAATAGTAGGGGGTTGTGGTCTGTTTGTTCGGGTCATTTTGGTTTTGCTTTTGTTGGAGGAAAGAGAGTTTTGGGTCTCGTACCAATGTTCTTCGGGGCCAGAATCCCTTTGCGGTTCGCCACCCTAAACCCTAAACCCTAAACCCTAAGCCTTAAACCCTAAACCCTAAACCCTTCAACCCCCCACACCTCTCCCCCCCCCCCCCCCAAACCCCGCCTTCAGCAGCCTCTCCGAGCTCCAGGAGCGGTCTGCCTGCGAAGCGGAGAGCTTTTCGGGGCGCCGGAGCTTAGGGTTTAGGGTTTAGGGTTTAGGGGTTGGGGTTGGATTTTGAAGGTTACCGGGTTGGGAGCTACCAGGTGTAGCGAAGGGGGGGGGGGGGGAGGGGTAGTGAGAGGGGGGTGGGGGAACGCCCGACATGCTTGATAACCTGCATGTGTGCAGGCTTGCGCGTATGTCGTTCAGCTTCACGTAGCACGTGCAGTACAGCAGTTTTGTTGACGATGAACAGTCAGTGCTCTGCCAGTGCATGTGGAGTGCAACTGCACTAGTTCGTACATATACCGGATAGATGGCATTCCCTGTGGCAATGGACGGCAGCCTTCGAGCAACCTTTGTCACAAAACCAACTGTTCATGTGTCAACTCTGACTGCATTAGTGTCGTCGCTCACGGCGACGTACAATAGCAAATGCTGAAGACTTGCGGAGAGTAGGAGCTTGCGGAGGCATGGGTAGCCTCGAAACAGAAAATACGAAGTAGCACCACTCTCTGATGTCACTGGCTTATTCCCTACAAGGAGGGGCCCCCTTACTATACGAACTACAGTTAAGGGACTTATAACCTAAGTTAGGATCCTTATAACCCAATTTAGGGTCCTTATAACTCTATTTATGACTAGGGGGGGGGGGGGGGCCCTCCTTGTACCCAAATAAGTGAATCGGGCGGTACAGCATGGCCGGCTGTAGTTCTTCGAATACACGTTCAAGGCCAGGGAATATGGAAAGAATATGCAGGACAGCTTTACATTCTAATTCATAGCCCAACTCTACGACATACAGCTATGTGGCCTCGCAAAAGTATATGCAGTTCAGCCAGTAGAAACTGACCTCCAAGAAACAATTGCGTTCTTTGCGGGTTTAGCTTGGGTACCGAATATGATTGAGCGTATTGACGTATTGCTGCTAAGCTTATATACCTCTTTCAAGTGAATGAACCTTATTGCTCTTAGCAAGAAGCCATTTGCTTTTACGAAAAACATTTTGCAAAGACAATTCTAAATGCAATGGGCTCAAGCCACATAGGGTGTTTCATATGCACATGCACATGAATTGCACTGCATGTTAGTCTTAGAACTAAAATAGAAGAGTTCATTTAATAATGTTCGTTCCGCTGTCCCCAGGTTACACATGCAAATAACTGAGTGGAGGTCAGATATCAGACATCGAACCTTGCGAGTTCAGTGGCCAGGCATATTGGAACAGAATGGGGACAGCTACTGGGACAATTGGCGTGCCACATGATTATAGAAATTGTAGCCATGGGGCCTACTTATTGCTTTGCAGCAAGGGGCTACTTATATTCTTGAAGTCGAAATCACAGATGGCTTCCAGTCATAAACTGAACATATGGAGTATACTCTTCTTAACAACACCTCCCATGTATCACATCTAGATACCTGAATAGGATTGGTTCACTACTTGGAGATCAACTATAGCTTTTGGGAAACTATACTGTTCAGCCGCGCCTTCTTTCACGTGAAATCGTAACCCTGACCCCAACTCTAAGATTTGGAACTAAATGGCCGGGCAGTAATCGAAGTAGTTATGAAAAACAACTCAAGCTAGAGGCCATAAACCATTTCTAAAAGTCATGCACTGGTGCCACGCATGATGTATTCACATGTAACGTCTGGCAACTTCACAATCTCGTTTGCACACCGTCCTCAGACAAAACCTTGCTTCGTCATAGCACCTGTAGATTAAGAGGCACAGACACCAACAAAGTTAGACAACAGAGGTGCACGCAGAATGTATAATTATATGTGTTCATATATTGCTCAGACACACACGAGAACAAAAAAAGATAGGCCCTTGGGGCCTGGGGGGGGGGGAGCATATATACATATATATACAGATATACATATATATTTTCTTAGATATGTACATATATATATATATATATAGATGTCTCGGACGGCCATATCACCCGTCAGGGGGTGGAGGTTTCCTGTGTGCTTTAAGCGCCCTGAACGTCCGGTGCTTGGAGCCCTATCAAGCCCAAACCCCAAACCCTCAACCCTACAAACCCCTGTAAACCCTTATAAACCCTTATAAACCCAGCTAAACCCTTATAAACCCTTATACACCCTTATAAACCCTGTAAACCCTAGAACTAAACCCTATAACAAACCCTGAACTACATCATAAGCCAGGCTGACATCTGAGAGTTATCTCGAGCGCCACGTTCGGCCTCAAGTCCCCGGAGTGAACCCTAAACCCTAAACCCTAAACCCTAAACCCCAAACCCTAAACCCTAAACCCTAAACCCTAAACCCTAAACCCTAAACCCTAAACCCTAAACCCTTAACCCCAGCCTGGCCTTCACTTCAAAGCGTTGGCCCTTGAGGTCGACGACCTCCAGATCGACCTCGGCTTGGCTTGCCCCACAAGAGCAAGGGGGGTTTAGGGTTTAGGGTTTAGGGTTTAGGGTTTAGGGTTTAGGGGAGTTTGGGGTTTAGGGTGTAGGGTTTAGGGTTTAGGGTGTACGGTGTTTAGGGTTTACGGTTTGGGGGTTGCTCCTGGGCGCCCTCGGCTATCCGAGATATCATATTCAAAGCCCTTGGCTACAAGCAGTCTTCTTGGTGCCCTCAGCTCCTCAGTTGGTCTATAAGTAGGAGAACTCAGGTTCGAAGTCCCTTATCCGGGTAGCCCAGTAACCAATATTATGATAAGGGCACCTTTGCTTTGGGTTGGCTACTTTATAAGGAAAACAACCAAACCAAAAGGGGACAAGGGTGCCACTGGGCTACCAAGCTTATCTAGCGGAGCTGTGGCCAAGGGCGGGGCCCTACCGAGTCTCGCCTTATACTTGATACAAACTAAGGACACAAGATGTTGAGAAAGATGTGAGCATCGGTTGTTCGCTTCTGTTTTGTTATTTATTTTATGTTTTGTTTTGCTTTATTTGTCTATTTTAGTTGTTGGCGTTCTTTGTTGATTGTTGTTGCTTGTTGTTTGTTGGGGGGGGGGGGTCGGGGCTGGCTCTTTACTCTGAAAGGATGCTTGTGTGTCCTGCTTCTGTGGCCGTTGGTTGTCGTTTTGCTTGCTGGCTTGGCTGCATCTTGCCTACGGGGGCTGAGGAGTTGAGAGAGAAATCTACTTGTTTGTTGGGGGCTTGGGCGCAAGAAGGGCAAGGACTTTTTGGGGCAACCCTGAGCCCTCAAGCCTAAACCCTGAACCCTGAATCCTGAACCCTGAACCCTGAATCCTGAACCCTAAATGAACCCTAAACCCGAAACCCTAATCCCAAAACCCTGAGGCTCAGGGGCTTGAGGGCCTCAGGGGCATGTAGAGATTATATGCGCGCTTTAGGGTTTGGGGTTTAGGGTTTAGGGCTTCGGGCCTGGGGTTTGAGGTTTAGGGCGTAGGGTGTTTGGGTGAGGGTTTGGGGTTTAGGGTGATTTTGTTGTGTAGTTGTTTAGGCGGCTCATCTGTCTTGGGAGGGGGGGGGGAGGTTTGCAGCACCCCCCCACCCCCGCCCCCGTGTGCAGCTTAAATAGGGTTTATTTGGAAGCTGGCACTCGTGTTCACAAGAGGAAAAAAGGCCCCAAAACGTATACTTATTTACAAGAGCCAACTTCCAAATAGACCCTATTTTAGGTCCTAGGGGGGGTCCCAGGCCTGAATTAAATATGAAGGCCCCGATTTAAATATGAATATTTAATTCTGGAGCTTCATATTTAAATTATTTAATTCGGGCCCGGGAATTAAATAATTTAAATAATTTAAATAATTTAAATAATTTAAAATTTAAATCCTGGAGGGGGGGGGGCGGGCCTCCTCCCGCAGGAGGAATTAAATAATTTAAATATGAAGGCCCCGAATTAAATATTAATATTTAATTCGGGGCCTTCATATTTAAATTATTTAATTCCTCCTGCGGGAGGAGGCCCGGCCCCCCCCCCTCCAGGATTTAAATTATTTAAATTATTTAAATTATTTAAATTATTTAATTCCCGGGCCCGATTTAAATAATTTAAATATGAAGGCCACGATTTAAATATGACTATTTAATTCGGGAGCTTCATATTTAAATTATTTAATTCGGGCCCGGGAATTAAATAATTTAAATAATTTAAATCCTGGAGGGGGGGGGGCGGGCCTCCTCCCGCAGGAAGAATTAAATAATTTAAATATGAAGGCCCCGAATTAAATATTAATATTTAATTCGGGGCCTTCATATTTAAATTATTTAATTCCTCCTGCGGGAGGAGGCCCGGCCCCCCCCCCTCCAGGATTTAAAATATTTAAATATTTAAATTATTTAAATTATTTAAAATATTTAAATTTTTTAATTCCCGGGCCCGATTTAAATAATTTAAATATGAAGCTCCCGAATTAAATATTCATATTTAATTCGGGAGCTTCATATTTAAATTATTTAAATCGGGCCCGGGAATTAAATAATTTAAATAATTTAAATAATTTAAAA
>CAJNDS010002313.1:1047104-1107104 GCA_905221605.1 Symbiodinium natans
GGGGGGGGGGCTCTTTCATACATCTTAAGCCACTTGAAGTACCTCGGGGACGACATGAACCCCTACAATCGGTTGATGGAATAGTTGGCACGGAGAGCTTGGGCTGAAGGTTGAACAGTATTCCCTTTCCCTATTCGGGCCTTCTATGGAGCCCTTTAGAAACTGAACCCGAAACACCTTTGAACAACCTACACCCGAAACCCTAAACCCCAAGCCCTAAACCCTGAACCCTGAACCCTAAACCCTAAACCCTAAACGGAATGGTGGCTGGAGTGCAGAGACTAGAACTGTAATTATTATAAGTACTTATTATAACCCACTTATAAGCCATACATAAGTGCCCTAAACCCTGAACCCTGAACCCTAAACCCTAAACCCACTTATTATTAATTACCCACTTATAAGCCATATATAAGTGCCCCAATATGGTTATCACCCAATTGACAGTTACTACTGGGTTGATACGTACCATGAACCTCCAAGTCGGCTTCAGGGTTTAGGGTTTAGGGTTTAGGGTTTAGGGTTTAGGGTTAAGGGTTTAGGGTTTAGGGTTTAAGGTAGCGCGATTGAGGCACCTTGGGGGTTCGCTCCATGATGGTCCAGCTCGCGTCCAGTTGACACGAGCGATGCGAGCTGGACCGCGCCCTAATTCTAAGCTTGGTAGCCCAGTCGTACCCTTCTGCCCTCTATGTTCTTCAAGGTTCCCTTATAAAGGGTACCCTTATTGTCGTATGATTCCTGGGCTACCAAGTAAGGGTGAGAGAGCTCAAAGCGTTATTCGGGTTCACGGCAGGTAGGCGGGCTCAAGATAATGAGAGTATGTTGCGGGATCGCAGGATGGATATGGGCTTTTGGGATTTAGTAATGGAGGATTTAGGGTTTAGGGAGTGTAGGGTGTAGGGTTTATAAGTTTAGAGTTTAGAATTTTAGGGTTTAGACTCTAGGTTTAGGGTTTAGGCTTAGGGCTTCGGGTTTTGGCCCTTGCTAAGCCTAACCTTTAAGACCCTGATGGGCGATTGAAAGGCTCCGACTCCTCCGTGACATCTGCGGCAGGACTTCTGACTCTTGGCGCGCACCCTAAACCCTAAACCCTAAACCCTAAACCCTAAACCCTAAACCCTAAACCCTCGAGGTGGCTAGCCTTCACGCAGGTTCAGAGGTGGCCTGAGGGCTTCTGGACAATGCACTCATGCATAGCTGGTCTACGTAGACAGGTGTTTGTGTAGCTACACTGTATGTACTCTGCGAGTAGAGGGGTGCATGCACACACACACACACACACTCACTCGTTCTCTCTCTCTCTCTCTCGCCTTGCCTCTCTCTCCAAGAAGGCAATACAGTCAATGACAAGCATATGACAAGAATATATGCATGGAATCTACACTAAACCCCAAACCCCAAACCCCAAACCCCAAACCCCAAACCCCAAACCCTAAACCCTAAACCCTAAACCCTAAACCCTAAACCCTAAACCCTAAACCCTAAACCCTAAACCCTAAACCCTAAACTATCTATTAGACGAATGTGCGCGGTGCTGAAGCTGCAGCCAGGGCAGCTGAAGAAGTGGGCTGAGCATGTGTGCTTTCTTGTTCTCGATTTCATGTGTGCTTGCTCGAGGGTTTAGGGTTTAGGGTTGGGTTTAGGGTTTAGGGTTTAGGGTTTAGGGTTTAGGGTTTAGGGTTTAGGGTTTAGGGTTTAGGGTTTAGGGTTTAGGGTTTAGGGTTTAGGGTTTAGGGTTTAGGGTTTAGGGTTTAGGGTTTAGGGTTTAGGGTTTAGGGTTTAGGGTTTAGGGTTTAGGGTTTAGGGTTTAGGGTTTAGGGGACACACTTCATTTGCAAAGCATGCCTCATTGAGAGGATTGTGCCAAGCTCTCTTGTTTTCGCCCCCACCAGGGGGCGTACCACTGCTCCTAACCCTGTGACAGGTTGGGGCAGCAACCTATACATAGGCGAAATGCTTTCAGGTTTGGGGCTTTCTGGCTCAGTATGCTTCTGCAACATGCCACTGAGCAAGATGTGGACTGCAGCTCTCGAGCATTGATAGTGGACGATGGCAACGCAAGCAACAGTGCGACATTGCCTTCCGCACATGCCGGGGCGTTTTTGAATCATGCAGCTGCCTAGGATGAGGCTGCTGCATAAATTCTGCAGGACTCGAATCTAGCCTAACCCTACATCTACCCCTCGGAGTTTCAGGCCCACGGCCATATATAACAAGCTCTCTAGCTCCATTCCCTAAAGCCAAAGCCCAAAACCCAGGAACAAGATGTTCAATTGCCCCGAGTTCCAAGCTGCCTCTTATCGGCATTGAGACGTTAAACATGGCAATTGCACGGATCTTTCCGTCGTCATGCCATGAAAGGGAGAGGAAGAGAGAGAGAGAGAGAGAGAGAGAGAGAGCGAGAGATCAAAGCACCCTTAAGTCTTAATTGTCCTTTTGTCTACACAAAAAGGACAGCACATTCAACTTCTGGGGAAAAGGACAAGCACAAACAGTATCAGCACCATTGCCGCCCTGAACAGCCCACAGCGCGGTTTATGGGGGTAAGCACGTAGGGTGAGTAGATTAGTTTTGTTAGCGTAAACCTGAGTGGGTTACCAAGCGGATTTAGATGGGGGTTTACGAAAATAGGGGGCCCGCCAATGTAATCCCCAAAGAGTAGGATCTCCGTGTAATGAGGCCCCCGAAAACCCTAAACCCTAAACCCCCCCAAAAAGGTAGGCTAGGAGTGAGTCGAGCGAGCTCCCCCGGGCACCGGGGAACGGTTCATCCGCAGCGCCCTGTAACGCACGCCTTCGGCCGGCCTTCTCCAATTGGGGGGGAGAGGTTAGGTGCGCAGAAAGAAAGAAAGGAAGGGAGAAAGAAAGAAAACATGACAAGAGAAAAGGATAGAGAGAGAGTGAGAGAGCGACGCTGACCTACATCTCAATATGTGTATGCTGGTTGGCACTACCCCTAAACCGTAAACCCTAAACCCTAATCCCTAAGCCCTAAGCCCTAAGCCCTAAGCCCTAAGCCCTAAGCCCTAAGCCCTAAGCCCTAAGCCCTATACCCTAAACCCTAACCCTAAACCCTAAAGCCTAAACCCTACCCCTAACCCCTGAACCTTTGCGTGCCTCGACTCGTCGGCAGAGTGCTGAGATAGGTCGCTGGCCTTGTTAGGTGCAGTAAAGATTAGGGTTTAGGGTTTAGGGTTTAGGGTTTGGGGTTTAGGGTTTAGGGTTTAGGGTTTAGGGTTTGGGGTTTGGGGAGCCCTAAACCTTTTAGGCGCCTGCTGCTTACGCAACCTTTTGACCTCTGGCCGTTTTTTGGGCATTTTCTCTAGACAACCCGCTGAGAGAAGCCTGAGCCGGCGAAAGGCAAAACCTCCCCAAAACCAAGACTCTAAAGTCTCAAAGGTCTTTTAACCCTAAACCCTAAACCCCAAACCCAAAACCCTAAACCCTAAACTCTAAACCCTAAACCCTAAACCCTAAGCCCTAAACCCTAAACCCTAAGCTCTAAACCCTAAACCCTAAACCCTAAACCCTAAACCCTAAACTCAAGGTTACCTTACATAACCCGGGCCCCAGATGGAGTTCGTGGTGGATCCCTTCTGCAATGAGCTGAGTCTCCGCGAGGCAAGCGTTCCAAACCCTAAACCCTAAACCCTAAACCCTAAACCCTAAACCCTAAACCCTAAACCCTAAACCCTAAACCCTATAAACCTAAACCCTAAACCCCAAACCCTAAACCCTAACCCTCAACCCCAAACCCCAAACCCTAAACCCCAAACCCCAAACCCTAAACCCTATAAACCCTAAACCCTAAACCCCCGAAACCCTGAGCCCCGAAGCCACGGGCTTGACGGCTGGGTTTTAGGTTTCAGGGGCTTTGAGTGGATACTCTACAGAGGAGCCCTAAACCTTTCTCCCTCGAACAGTGCCCCTTAAGGGCCTTTGCAACTACCCTAAACCCTAAACCCTAAACCCTAAACCCTAAACCCTAAACCCTAAACCCTAAACCCTAAACCCTAAACCCTAAATTCCACTTTAAACCCTGCGACATCAGAGAGCTGCCTGCCAGGTACACCTGTATATCCGGCGGGGCAAGGATGTGGAGGACACAGCTTTCCGTGCCTGTTGGTTTCCCCCAGTGGTGCCCTTTTGCCTTTTTGTTTGTTCAAGGTTCCCTGATAAAGTAACCAACCAAAAAAAAGGGTGCCCTTATTAGAATATGGTTACTGGACTACCAAGATTTCTCAGGGTTTAGGGTTGACGGTCGAAGGTGCAGCGGTGAAGTTTTGGGGTTCATGTTTTCAGGTTGGGGGTTGCGGGTATCTGGTTTATACGGTTAGGGATTGGGGTTTTGAGTTTAGGCTTTAGGGTGGGGGTCGAGTGTCGACGGGGATGTTCTGAAGACCTGCTTGTGAAGGGGGTCCCGTGGCGCGCATGCTCGTCTTAGCGTCGACGACCTCATTCATGGGGCGTACAGTTTCTTAAGAGTCCAAGTGCGACGATGTGTCTAGATTGTTCTTGTAGCTTCGGAAAACGGAAAGAAGTCTGGATGCAGGGGCCCAGGCGTGTGGGCTGCACTGGTTGGACATGCTAAAACTTCGTGCACTCCTGCGCGAAAGCTCCCCGCAAGCCCGCAAAAGCAGCACCTGAAGAATTTGTCTTACATTCCGCCTCCCTCCCCATGTCCCCCAATTGTATGTATATGTATATGTATATGTATATGTATATGTATATGTATATGTACATGTATGTGTATATACATATGCATATGTATATGTATATGCATATGTATATGTATACGTATAGGTATATGTATATGTACATGTACATGTACATGTACATGTTGTCTTTTGTCGTCTGTCTCTCTGTCTGTATGTATGTATGCATGTAAGTATGTATGTATGTATGTACGTATGTACGTATGTATGTAGCTATGTATTTATGTATGTAAAGTACATGACTTACGCTGATGTCTACATTTGTTTACTTACTTGGGTTCTGTCTGATGTGAGAATGCTCACAGAAGGGCTCCATCGAGCACACCTGCCACGTTGAAGGTAGGTTTTAAGGTTTAGGGGCACCTTCGGTTGGGTATATTTCGGGATGTTCCCCCGTATGCTAACAGTTTGAAGTCCCTATTTAGGATTGTTAGTATAAGGGGGAACATCCCAAGGCATACTGAAACTCTGTTAAGATACAGGGCTCCCCCTGGCAAACCCGAATCCTCAGGGTTTAGTGTTTAGGGTTTAGGGTTCATGAGTGTAGGCTCGGATGCAGGATCGTAGTGTGCCGGCCCTGAACGACTGGCTTTGGCCAGACTGCCGCGTGGCTACAATACCCTTCATCCTGCAGTTGGACTACTATTTGCTTAAGACCACCAAAAGAATGCAAAATAATAATCCCCATATTTAAGAACCCCAAAAGAATACAACATAATAATCCCTAGATTACCCTTAGTAAGGAAGAATGCTAAACAAAAAATCGGGGTTCTTAAGCAACTAGTAGTTGAAGGATGCATCCACACGCATTGAGCATTCTTACTCAGTAGCTGAGTAGGCGGTAACCCTTAACCTTTATACAGTTCTACTAGATATAAAAGGGTAACCTATTTTCGGGCTAGGGTATTCAGCCCTAAGCTTGAGTGCTGGACTGATTAGTTCTGGATGTTGTTGTCAGGACTTGATGTCTTGAAAAGCTTTGTAGCCCACTGGTACCCTCTGACCCTTTCTTGTTTGGTTATGGGTTCCGTTATAAAGCAGCCAACCCAAAAGCGGGTGCCCTGATTATTATATGGCTACTGGGCTACCAAGAAAGGCTATCTGGGTCCAGTAACCCTAAACCCTAAACCCTAAACTCTAAACCCTTTTGAACCCTAAATTTTCTTCAGGTAAGCGAAAGTTCCGTGACTTCGTGCAAGGGCGGCTGCCTCCCGGCGGGGTTGATGTCACGCCTCTTCGGTTTTTTTAGGCTTTAGGATTTGGGGGGTGGTACTCAGTAGCTGAGTAGGTAACCTTGGACCTTTTTGGTTATATAGAAAGCTACTATGCATAAAAGGTTAGCCTTTTCTGCGATCGGGTATTCAGCTCCTAAGTAAAGGTATATAAACTTGCAGCTCCAGAGTTTGCAGGGTTAGGGCTCTGTGTGTCTAAACCCTAAACCCTAAACCCTAAACCCTAAACCCTAAACCCTAAACCCTAAACCCTAAACCCTAAACCCTAAACCCTAAACCAGAGCGGCGTGTGCGCTAGCGGCCAGCCAGTGCAAGCTATTTATCCCTCCCCCAGGGTGGGCGACTAGGCCTTTGAATCCCCAGAATGAACCCTATATAATTCCTTTTAGGTGAATATCGGGCGCCTTTTGAGGGATCAAGGGGGCTTTTTTCAGGGATTACCGGGCCTTTTGAGGGATTCTAGGGTGTAGTAGCCCATCCTGGCCTGATCAAGTGGATGCAACTTGGTTCAACCCTAGAACCCTTGGGGCCCCTAAACCCTAAACCCTAAACCCCTATAAGCCCTGAATGTGTTCTTGTTAGGAAGATGGCCAGTAGCTTCAGCAAAGTTCTGTCGCGGATGAAGTCCGTGCAAGCCCTTGATCAACTTTATCTTTTTCTCCTCCCGCCTGGGTTGAGAACTACGCCAAGAGCTGAGGGTTTAGGGTTTAGGGTTTAGGGTTTAGGGTTTAGGGTTTAGGGTTTAGGGTTTAGGGTTTAGGGTTTAGGGTTTAGGGTTTAGGGTGACTGCAGCAGCCGTGAGGGCAACCCCTCAGAGACCCAAAGGTTCTCGTTGTCTAGGGGGCAGAGTCGGCCCCCCTTATTCCCCTTTTTGCGGGTTTTTTCGTTCCCTCCTAAGCTTGGGCGAGCACAGGTTTAGGGTTTAGGGTTTAGGGTTTAGGGTCTAGGGTTTAGGGTTTAGGGTTTCGCTAACTAGGACCCAGAGTAGGCCCTTATTCCTTGCTGTTTTAGGGCTTAGGTTCCCTGACAGGGGCCTTTGAAAACCAGAACGAGTTGCACCCTTGTCATTTCTAGGTTGTTCTGGCGTCTAGTTGTTTCGTGGTGGTTTGGCTTGGCTTGGCGGGTTTTGTATCTAGGGGTGTCGAGCTCAGAGGGTTTTGTGTTTCGGGTTTAAGGGTTTAAGGGTTTAAGGGTTGAGGGTTCATTCAGGGTTTAAGGGTTTAGGGTTTAAGGGTTTAGGGTTTAGAGTTTAGGGTTTAGGATTCAGCAGCTCCGGGTCGAGCAATCTCTAGTAGAGCCGCTGTTTGGGCTCTTGAAAGAAAACCCACCCACCCCGAGAATCCCAAAACATTAAGAAATAAAAAGTTTACATGTTTCATCAGCAAGCCCTGTCCTCCAATCTCATTTGTTCTTTCTGCTCGTGTTCTTTGTCATTCTGCTTGGTTTCCATTCTGCTCGTGTGCGTTTCTTTCTGCTCGTATTCATTCTGCTCGTATTCGTTATTTTTCCGATCTACTCGTCTCGTGTTCGTTCTCGTTCTGCTCGTATTCATTCTGCTCGTATTCGTTCTCTCTCTGCTCGATTTCTGTCCGCTCGTTTTCGTTGTTTTTCTTCTCGTATTCATTCTGTTCGTATTCGTTCTCTCTCTCTCTGCTCGATTTCAGTCTGCTCGTCTTCGTTCTCTCTCTGCTCGTAATCATTCTGCTCGTATTCGTTCTCTTTCTGCTCATATTCATTTTGCTCGTGTTCGTTCTCTTTCTGCTCGTATTCGTGCTTTTTCTGCACGTATTCGTTCTCTCTCTGCTCGATTTCAGTCCGCTCGTTTTCGCTGTCTTTCTGCTCGTACTGAGTCTGCTCGTACTCATTCTCTTTCTGCTCGTATTCATTCTGCTCGTATTCGTTCTCTCTCTGCTCGACGTCAGTCTGCTCGTATTCGTTCTCTTTCTGCTCATATTCACTTTGCTCGTGTTCGTTTTCCCCGGTGACCCTGCAAATTTTGGCCGTCTTGTTGGTTGTGTTTGGCACACTTTAAGCTGCCTGGCTTCCACATGGTTGCTTTCCAATTAGTGCCCCGGTGACCTCGCCTCATGTTGGCTCCTGCTCGTAGGGTTTGATGAGAGGCCTAGAGGTTTGTCGTATGTCCCCTCTCTTCGTGCTCGTAGGGTTTGTCGTATGTGCTCTTAGATTTTGTCGTATGTCGCCTCCCTTCGTGCTCGTCGGCTTTGTCGTATGTCCCTCTTTGTCTGCTTGCAGAGAATCCCAAGAATTAAGAAACTGAGGTTTTATTTTGAAAGGTTTGTCGTATGTCCCCTCCCTTCGTGCTCGTCGGCTTTGTCGTATGTCCCTTTTCTTCTGCTTGCAGAGAATCCCAAAACATTGAGAAATGTACGGGTTCATTTTAGAGGTTTGTCGTATGTCCCCTCCCTTCGTGCTCGTAGGGTTTGACGAGAGGTCTACAGGTTTGTCGGACGCCCTCTTCCTTCGTGCTCTTAGGGTTTGTCGTATGCCTCCCTTCGTGCTCGTAGGGTTTGTCGTATGTCCCCTCCCTTCGTGCTCGTATGGTTTGATGAAAGGTCTACAGATTCGTCGCATGTCCCTTCCCTTCGCGCTTTTAGGGTTTGTCGTATGTCCCCTCCCTTCGTGCTCGTCGGCTTTGTCGCATGTCCCTTGTCTTCGCGCTTGCTTTCCCCAGACCGAAGGTAGAACCAAAAGTGTTGGTCCGGATTGACAAAAAAACTAATTTGTTAACCTCATGTTTTGTTTTCCCCCACCCCACCCTCGAACCATTCCAGTTCGAGCAAATCCCCAACCCACCTTAGAACCAACTACCCGTATTCGTTCTCTCTCTGCTCGTATTTCTCTGCTCGTCTGCGTTCTGCTTGCGTTCGTTCTCGGGGTGGGAAGTGGGGAAGCTGCCTGACTGGTTGCTTGCGAAGCCCTCATCCAGGTTTCCAACGCCAGAATGGGGGTCCGGAAGTTTCCCCACCCCACCCTCGAACCACTCAAAGATGAGAAAGACTGAGAAGGGGCTACCGCATTGCCGGCCCGCAAAGGCTGCATCTTGATCTGGCCCAGACCCAGGTTTTCAAGCCCAGAATGAGGGTCTGGGCCAGAAGAGGGAAGAGGGAGGGGGGGGGGGGGGGGGGGGGGGGGGGGGGGGGGGGGGGGTGTGCAGCTTAAATAGGGTTTATTTGGAAGCTGGCACTCGTGTTCACAAGAGGAAAAAAGGCCCCAAAACGTATACTTATTTACAAGAGCCAACTTCCAAATAGACCCTATTTTAGGTCCTAGGGGGGTCCCAGGCCTGAATTAAATATGAAGGCCCCGATTTAAATATGAATATTTAATTCTGGAGCTTCATATTTAAATTATTTAATTCGGGCCCGGGAATTAAATAATTTAAATAATTTAAATAATTTAAATAATTTAAATAATTTAAATAATTTAAATCCTGGAGGGGGGGGGGCGGGCCTCCTCCCGCAGGAAGAATTAAATAATTTAAATATGAAGGCCCCGAATTAAATATGAATATTTAATTCGGGGCCTTCATATTTAAATTATTTAATTCTTCCTGCGGGAGGAGGCCCGCCCCCCCCCCCCTCCAGGTTTTAAATTTTTTAAATTATTTAATTATTTAAATTATTCAAATTATGTAATTCCCGGGCCCGATTTAAATAATTTAAATATGAAGGCCACGATTTAAAATGAATATTCATTCGGGCTTCAATATTTAAATTATTTTAATTCGGCCCGGGAATTAACTAATTTAAATAATTTAACATTCCTGGAGGGGGGGGGGGCGGGCCTCCTCCCGCAGGAAGAATTAAATAATTTAAATATGAAGGCCCCGAATTAAATATGAATATTTAATTCGGGGCCTTCATATTTAAATTATTTAATTCCTCCTGCGGGAGGAGGCCCGGCCCCCCCCCCTCCAGGATTTAAACTATTTAAATTATTTAAATTATTTAATTCCCGGGCCCGATTTAAATATTTTAAATATGAAGGCCACGATTTAAATATTCATATTTAATTCGGGAGCTTCATATTTAAATTATTTAAATCGGGCCCGGGAATTAAATAATTTAAATAATTTAAATAATTTAAATAATTTAAATAATTTAAATCCTGGAGGGGGGGGGGCCGGGCCTCCTCCCGCAGGAAGAATTAAATAATTTAAATATGAAGGCCCCGAATTAAATATTAATATTTAATTCGGGGCCTTCATATTTAAATTATTTAATTCTTCCTGCGGGAGGAGGCCCGTCCCCCCCCCTCCAGGATTTAAATTATTTACATTATGTAAATTATTTAAATTATTTAAATTATTTAAATTATTTAAATTATTTAAATTATTTAATTCCCGGGCCCGATTTAAATAATTTAAATATGAAGGCCACGATTTAAATATGAATATTTAATTCGGGAGCTTCATATTTAAATTATTTAAATCGGGCCCGGCCCACCGGGCCCCCTCCCTCTCCCAGAATTAAATATTTTAAATAATTTAAATCCTGAACACCCCTTTCGGATTGAAATTATTTAAATTATTTAATTCCGGGGGGGGGCCTGGTCGGGCCTGGCCCCCCCCCGATTTAGTATCGGGGAATTGAAAGATTGATTTCATGTCAATGTCCAGGGGCCCGATTTGGCCAAATTTTGCCGGGCAGCCTCCGGTCAAAATTTGGCCAAATCGAGCCGCGCCTTTCTGAAGGCCCGAGATTATTTTAAACTATCGCGGCTCGATTTGGCCAAATTTTGCCGGGCAGCCTCCGGGCAAAATTTGGCCAAATCGGGCTGCCCTTTGTATGCCATGAGAAATGCGCGGCTCGATTTGGCCAAATTTTGCCCGGAGGCTGCCCGGCAAAATTTGGCCAAATCGGGCCCCTGGACATTGAAATGAAATCAATTTTTCAATTCCCCGATACTAAATCACGAGCCCGGGCCTCCCCCTCAACACTAAATTACGAGCCCGGGCCTCCCCCCAATACTGAATTACGAGCACGGGCCTCCCCCCAATACTAAAGTACGAGCCGGGGAATTAAATAATTTAAATTTTTTAAATGCCCGGACGCCCCCCCTGGGGTATTTAAATTATTTAAATTATTTAATTCCTGACCCCCCAACCCCGACCCGCAAATGTTGTTCCTACCCTTTTCCGTTTTGTGTGGCATTTGCAGGACTTTTGCAGGGTGCCAAGGGGATCCCGGCAAATTTTGACCCGCAAATGTTGTTCCTACCCTTTTTCGTTTTGTGTGGTATTTGCAGGACTTTTGCAGGGTGCCAAGGGAATCCCGGCAAATTTTGACCCGCAAATGTTGTTCCTACACTATTCCGATTTGTGTGGCATTTGCAGGGCTTTTGCAGGGTGCCAAGGGGATCCCGGCAAATTTTGACCCGCAAATGTTGTTCCTACCCTTTTCCTTTTTGTGTGGCATTTGCAGGACTTTTGCAGGGTGCCAAGGGGATCCCGGCAAATTTTGACCCGCAAATGTTGTTCCTACCCTTTTTCGTTTTGTGTGGTATTTGCAGGACTTTTGCAGAGTGCCAAGGGAATCCCGGCAAATTTTGACCCGCAAATGTTGTTCCTACCCTTTTCCGTTTTGTGTGGTATTTGCAGGACTTTTGCAGGGTGCCAAGGGGATCCCGGCAAATTTTGACCCGCACATGTTGTTCCTACCCTTTTCCGTTTTGTGTGGCATTTGCAGGACTTTTGCAGGGTGCCAAGGGGATCCCGGCAAATTTTGACCCGCAAATGTTGTTCCTACCCTTTTCCGTTTTGTGTGGCATTTGCAGGACTTTTGCAGGGTGCCAAGGGGATCCCGGCAAATTTTGACCCGCAATTTTTGTTCCTACCCTTTTTCGTTTTGTGTGGCATTTGCAGGACTTTTGCAGGGTGCCAAGGGGATCCCGGCAAATTTTGACCCGCAAATGTTGTTCCTACCTTTTTCCGTTTTGTGTGGTATTTGCAGGACTTTTGCAGGGTGCCAAGGGGATCCCGGCAAATTTTGACCCGCGAATGTTGTTCCTACCCTTTCCGTTTTGTGTGGCATTTGCAGGACTTTTGCAGGGTGCCAAGGGGATCCCGGCAAATTTTGACCCGCAAATGTTGTTCCTACCCTTTTTCGTTTTGTGTGGTATTTGCAGGACTTTTGCAGGGTGCCAAGGGGATCCCGGCAAATTTTGACCCGCAAATGTTGTTCCTACCTTTTTCCGTTTTGTGTGGTATTTGCAGGACTTTTGCAGGGTGCCAAGGGGATCCCGGCAAATTTTGACCCGCAAATGTTGTTCCTACCCTTTTCCGTTTTGTATGGCATTTGCAGGACTTTTGCAGGGTGCCAAGGGGATCCCGGCAAATTTTGACCCGCAAATGTTGTTCCTACCCTTTTCCGTTTTGTGTGGTATTTGCAGGACTTTTGCAGGGTGCCAAGGGGATCCCGGTCTCCTGTCTTCATTTCTCCTCCATGATTTTCATTGCTTTTCCCATGAAAATTGCTTCCTTTTGATCTCTCCTCTCTCCTTTCTCTCTCCCTTCTCTTCTCTTGTTCTTTTTTGAATCTCAAAATCACACCAAAGGAAGCTTCTTTTCCTTATTGAATGAAAAAGAAAAACAAGAAAAGAGATAGGTAAAGACACGGAAGAGCTCCACTGCCTATTGTTTCATTCCCTTTCCTCTCTTTCTATGTGTTGTTTCCTTGTCGTTTCAGAAAGCTAGCAAAATAAGGGCAAGGGGGCTTCCTGAAGAGGAGAGAGGGCACCTATTTTTTTAATTGTAGAGGGGAAAGCGAGAGACAAGGAAGGGAGAGATGATAGATAAAGAAGAGTGCTATCCGTCTCCTTGTTTCTTGTGTCTTCTCTTCTTTTCAGTTCATCATATTCCTCTTTTCGGCCTGTCTCTTCTTCTCTTTTCCTTACCCTTCTCCTTTTCAAGTTCTTCCTTTTTCGTTTTTCTGTTTCGAAAAGAAAGAGGGAAGGGAGAGAGAAGGGCGAGAGGATAGATAAAGAAGAGTGCCATCTTCTTTGCGCCTTGTTTTGTCTCTCCATCTTCTTTGTTCATCTCTCTTCTATTCTTTTCTTGGCTCTTCCCATTAGAATTGTGTTCCTTTTATCTCTGCTCTCTCCTTCTCTTTCCCTTGTCTTCTCCTGTTCCCCTTTAAATGACAAAAACACAAGAAAGGAAGAAGAGGGGAATGGAGGCCCTTTTCCTGTATTCTCCTGTTGCAATGAATAAGGAAAAGAGCATAGGAGATAAGGAAGGGAATTGAAAAGAAAATGGGCGATCGGGTGTCCTTTTTGCTAGTTTTCTGCATCTTCAAGGAAGAAAAAAGGACACCCGCCCAAGAAGGAAAAGTAACTTAAGAGATAGGGAGGAAATTGAAGAGCTCCTCTCTTTACCTAGTCATTCCCTGTCCTCTCTTCTTATCTGTTGTTTGTCTTATTCGCTTCAAAAAGCAAAATAAGGGAAAGGCGATTTCCTGAAGAGGAAGAAGGGCGCCTACCTGTGAATAGCAAGATTGATTTTTTCTAATTAGGGAGAGACTTGCCCCGCCTGAGCCTCCCTGGCCTGCTTGTTGTGGCCACATACAGTTGCGCTTCCAGCAAAATGGCATCCTTGTTATCTCGTCTCACTTCTCTTTCCCTTCTCTCCTTCTGTTTCCTTTTGACTGATAAACCACAAGAAAGGAACTTGTGTGATAAAGCAGTGGAAGGGTAAGCAGAGGGTGACTCCTTGCGCGTGGACCTTGCCCATACTTCATCATATCCCTCCTCTCGGCCTATCTCTTCTGTTCCTTTCCTTACCCTTCTCCTTCTCATAGTTCTTCCTTTTTGTTTTCTTATTTCGAAAAGAAAGAGGGAAGGGAGAGAGAAGGGAGAGAGGATAGATAAAGAAGAGTGCCATCTTCTCTGCGCCTTGTTTTGTCTCTCCCACTTCTCTATTCATCTCTCTTCTACTCTTTTCTTTGCTCTTCCCATTAACAATGCAATCCTTTTGTCTCTCCTCTCTCCTTCTCTCTCCCTTCTCTTCTCCTGTTCCCCTTTAAATGACAAAAGCGCAAGAAAGGAAGAACAAGAGGGGAATGGAGGCCATGTTCCTTTCTTTTCCAATGGATGGGGAAAGCGAGCGGGGTTGGCTCCTTGTCCGTAGACCCTCCCCATGCTGCAGCAAATCCCTCCTCTCGCCCTATCGCCTCTGTTCTTTTCCTTGTTCCCAAACGGAAAAAGAAAACGGGTTCCTTTACATGTTCATTGTTCTTCCTTTTGTTTTTATTTGAAAGGGAAAGATAAGAAAGAGAGGAAAGAAGAAAACGAGCACCATCTTCTCTTTGCCTGATTTTGCACCTCCCTCTCCTGTCTTCATTTCTCTTCCATGATTTTCATTGCTCTTCCCATGAAAATTGCTTCCTTTTGATCTCTCCTCTCCCCTTTCTCTCTCCCTTCTCTTCTCTTGTTCTCTTTTGAATCTCAAAATCACACCAAAGGAAGCTTCTTTTCCTTATTGAATGAAAAAGAAAAAGAAGAAAAGAGATAGGTAAAGACACTGAAGAGCTCCACTGCCTATTGTTTCATTCCCTTTCCTCTCTTTCTATGTGTTGTTTCCTTGTCGTTTCAGAAAGCTAGCAAAATAAGAGCAAGGGGGCTTCCTGAAGAGGAGAGAGGGCACCTATTTTTTTAATTATAGAGGGAAAAGCGAGAGACAAGGAAGGGAGAGATGATAGATAAAGAAGAGTGCTATCCGTCTCCTTGTTTCTTGTGTCTTCTCTTCTTTTCAGTTCATCATATTCCCCTTTTCGGCCTGTCTCTTCTGCTCTTCTCCTTACCCTTCTCCTTTTCAAGTTCTTCCAATTTAGTTTTTCTGTTTCGAAAAGAAAGAGGGAAGGGAGAGAGAAGGGCGAGAGGATAGATAAAGAAGAGTGCCATCTTCTTTGCGCCTTGTTTTGTCTCTCCATCTTCTTTGTTCATCTCTCTTCTATTCTTTTCTTGGCTCTTCCCATTAGAATTGTGTTCCTTTTATCTCTCCTCTCTCCTTCTCTTTCCCTTGTCTTCTCCTGTTCCCCTTTAAATGACAAAAAACACAAGAAAGGAAGAAGAGGGGAATGGAGGCCCTTTTCCGGTATTCTCCTGTTGCAATGAATAAGGGAAAGAGCATAGGAGATAAGGAAGGGAATTGAAAAGAAAATGGGCGATCGGGTGTCCTTTTTGCTAGTTTTCTGCATCTTCAAGGAAGAAAAAAGGACACCCGCCCAAGAAGGAAAAGTAACTTAAGAGATAGGGAGGAAATTGAAGAGCTCCTCTCTTTACCTAGTCATGCCCTGTCCTCTCTTCTTATCTGTTGTTTGTCTTATTCGCTTCAAAAAGCAAAATAAGGGAAAGGCGATTTCCTGAAGAGGAAGAAGGGCGCCTACCTGTGAATAGCAAGATTGATTTTTTCTAATTAGGGAAAGACTTGCCCCGCCTGAGCCTCCCTGGCCTGCTTGTTGTGGCCACATACAGTTGCGCTTCCAGCAAAATGGCATCCTTGTTATCTCGTCTCACTTCTCTTTCCCTTCTCTCCTTCTGTTTCCTTTTGACTGATAAACCACAAGAAAGGAACTTGTGTGATAAGGCAGTGGAAGGGTAAGCAGAGGGTGACTCCTGGCGCGTGGACCGGTCCATACTTCATCATACCCCTCCTCTCGGCCTATCTCTTCTGTTCCTTTCCTTACCCTTCTCCTTCTCATAGTTCTTCCTTTTGGTTTTCTTATTTCGAAAAGAAAGAGGGAAGGGAGAGAGAAGGGAGAGAGGATAGATAAAGAAGAGTGCCATCTTCTCTGCGCCTTGTTTTGTCTCTCCCACTTCTCTATTCATCTCTCTTCTATTCTTTTCTTTGCTCTTCCCATTAACAATGCAATCCTTTTGTCTCTCCTCTCTCCTTCTCTCTCCCTTCTCTTCTCCTGTTCCCCTTTAAATGACAAAAGCGCAAGAAAGGAAGAACAAGAGGGGAATGGAGGCCATGTTCCTTTCTTTTCCAATGGATGGGGAAAGCGAGCGGGGTTGGCTCCTTGTCCGTAGACCCTCCCCATGCTGCAGCAAATCCCTCCTCTCGCCCTATCGCCTCTGTTCTTTTCCTTGTTCCCAAACGGAAAAAGAAAACGGGTTCCTTTACATGTTCATTGTTCTTCCTTTTGTTTTTATTTGAAAGGGAAAGATAAGAAAGAGAGGAAAGAAGAAAACGAGCACCATCTTCTCTTTGCCTGATTTTGCACCTCCCTCTCCTGTCTTCATTTCTCTTCCATGATTTTCATTGCTCTTCCCATGAAAATTGCTTCCTTTTGATCTCTCCTCTCTCCTTTCTCTCTCCCTTCTCTTCTCTTGTTCTCTTTTAAATCTCAAAATCACACCAAAGGAAGCTTCTTTTCCTTATTGAATGAAAAAGAAAAAGAAGAAAAGAGATAGGTAAAGACACTGAAGAGCTCCACTGCCTATTGTTTCATTCCCTTTCCTCTCTTTCGATGTATTGTTTCCCTTGTTGTTTCAGAAAGCTAGCAAAATAAGGGCAAGGGGGCTTCCTGAAGAGGAGAGGGCACCTATTTGTTTTAATTATAGAGGGAAAAGCGAGAGACAAGGAAGGGAGAGATGATAGATAAAGAAGAGTGCTATCCGTCTCCTTGTTTCTTGTGTCTTCTCTTCTTTTCAGTACCCCTCCAGAAAATTCAAATGGCCTCCTTGTTGTCTCTCCTCTCTCACTTCCCTTGCCCTTCTCTCCTTCTGTTACCTTTTAACTAATAAAACACAAGAAAGGAACTTGTATGATAAAGCAGTGGAAGGGTAAGCAGAGGGTGACTCCTTGCGCGTGGACCTTGCCCATACTTCATCATATCCCTCTTTTCGGCCTGTCTCTTCTGCTCTTTTCCTTACCCTTCTCCTTTTCAAGTTCTTCCTTTTTAGTTTTTCTGTTTCGAAAAGAAAGAGGGAAGGGAGAGAGAAGGGAGAGAGGATAGATAAAGAAGAGTGCCATCTTCTTTGCGCCTTGTTTTGTCTCTCCATCTTCTTTGTTCATCTCTCTTCTATTCTTTTCTTGGCTCTTCCCATTAAAATTGTGTTCCTTTTATCTCTCCTCTCTCCTTCTCTTTCCCTTCTCTTCTCCTGTTCCCCTTTAAATGACAAAAACACAAGAAAGGAAGAACAAGAGGGGAATGGAGGCCCTTTTCCTGTATTCTCCTGTTGCAATGAATAAAGAAAAAAGGATAGGAGATAAGGAAGGGAATTGAGGAGCTCCTTTCGCTACTTTCTTATGCCCTTTCCCTTGTATCGACCACACAAAAACACGACTCTCAGCTTCCAAATAAACCCTATTTAAGCCACCCACCCCCCGCCCCCCTCCCCACCCCCCCCGACCCCCCCCCCACCCCCCCCCCACCCCCCCCCCCCCCCCCCCCCCCACCCCCCCCCCACCCCCCCCCCACCCCACCCCCCCCCCCCCCCCACCCCCCCCCCCCCCCCCCCACCCACCCCCCCCACCCCCCCCCCCCCCCACCCCCCCCCCCCCACCCCCCCCCCCCACCCCCCCCCACCCCCCCCCCACCCCTCAGCCCTGATCCCTAAACATCCCCCTAAGGGCGGTCGAGATGCGTGCGTGTTCAAAGAGCTGGGCGTCCAGGATCTCTTTGCCATCCTCCCGCTTTGGCCGGTTTAGGGTTTAGGGTTTAGGGTTTAGGGTTTAGGGTATAGGGTTTAGGGTTTAGGGTTTAGGGTTTAGGGTTTAGGGTTTAGGGATCCGTGCCGTTTCAGCTTACCCTAAACCTCTTAGGGTAGTTACATGGCCTAGTTGTCCAGTAACCTGGGGGGAATTGAAGGTTAACCTTTGGGAGTATAAGGGGATTGGTTTTCCCGAAAACGTTAAAGGTTACCTACTCTACTACTAGGATGGCCCCTTGACATGGGCGCGTAAAAGGGTGTCAGCTTGCCCTAAACCCTAAACCCTCAGAGCGAAGAGTTACAGAAAACTCCAGAAAGTTGGAACATGGTGATTCAGGACGATTCGTGCTGGGATTCCCTTTGGTAACCTTCTCGGGGTATCAGGATAATGATGTTCCAACTTTGGGAGCTTACTGTATGCCAGGAGGGCTTTCAGAGATTTGCGTCTTAGGGTTTAAGGGGGTTAGGGTTTCAGAGTTTAGGGTTCTATGGTTCAGGTTGAAGGTTCTAAGGTGTTAGGGTTTGTGGTCGAACAAGTATCCATGGAACAACTCCCCATGCGCAGCACAGTCCGGCCACAACATACAAGAAACTCCTGGAAGAAGGGACCACAAGGGAAGATGAAGGGAACCCCTAAACCCTCAACCTTGTTTCATCCTATACCCTAAACCCTAAAGCCTAAACCCTCTTTTGTTACAAAGGGGACCCCACGAGGGTCCCTAAATCGCGTCTCAGGGTCTTGCGTGCGCGGCCGCAAGGCTCAAACGCAGGTGTTGTTGCTGTAGTAATTCTCTGGACCCACACGTTTCACCAGGAAGAAAAAAAGGGTACCCTGTTTGGTTTATAGAGTAGAGGGGCTTGTCAGGAACCTAAGCCCCAATAAGGGCCTACCCTGGGTCCTAGTTTCTTGGTAGCGCGTTGCAAACATAAACTACAGCTAAGCCTGAACCAAAAGCACACAACTTTTCACCGGAAATGCTACTGTAGGGGTCGGTATTCCCTTAGGGTCCCTATATAATTATACTATATTACCCGCCCCCCCCCCCCCCCCCTGGACAAACAAATGCAATGGCCCTTTAAGCTTCTCCCCCCTCCGCAATCCACACCCTAAACCCTAAACCCTAAACCCCAACCCCCAAACCCCAAACCCTAAACCCTAGACCCTAAACCCCAAACCCTAAAACCTTGTTGGTCGCGGGAAGGGGTCCAGGACTCGAACGCCCAGTCCGTGACTAGGGTTTCAGGGGTTTGGGGTTTAAGGTTGGGATGTTCCCCCTTATACTAACAGTCCTTCATCGGGATTATCATAAGGGGTACTATAATCCCAATTAAGGACTGTTAGTGAAGGGGGAACATCCCAAGTTTATGGCTTGCAAGGCTGTTCAAGGGTAGTTACAGGGTCCCTTAGCACTGGATCTTGGCTTGGGAGCCTTTCATGCCGCGTGTATACTAGATTTGGGAGTAACCTAGGAATAAAAAGGGTACCCTTTTTGCTTTTTCATTTCTTATAAGGCAAACCCAACCCTAAAAAAAAAAAGGCCTGCTCCCGGCCCTAGTCTACCCCATGAACCCCAAACGCTCGTACTTCGGATACTGCATAGCCATTTGTGGGCTTTGTAGCCCAGACTCAACAATGAACAGCACCAAGCACATCAACCCTAAACCCTAAACCCTAAACCCTAAACTCTATAAACCCTAAATCCTGTAGGGTCCTGCAACACTCTGCGCGTGGGGCCTGGGTACTCCAGCAGCACCTCGGCTTTCAAACCATGGTATCCAAGGGACTACGTGAGGGGTTAGTTGGGGGTTATTCAGGGGCTACTTAGGTATATGGGGATGATATGCGGTATATATAGGGGCTATACAGGGGTTCCATAGGGGAATAAGATTAAGGGTCCCTTCTAAGGGTTCCTCCCGTGCATGTTGAGCTCGAGTGTGGCAACCTTCTTTGAAACCAAGCTTTAGGGTTCAGGGTTTAGGGTTCAGGGTTCAGGGTTTAGGGATTAGGATTTTCGGGTTTAGGGCGGCGAAGCCCGTAAGGGATTTTAAGGGAAGCCCCAAACTGGGAACCCCAAGAATATAAAGGAGGACAGTATGGGAACAGGGTGCTGCTGCTCCCGTTCTATTCCTACTATGTTCTTGAGTTTTTACTGTTTGGGGCTCTCATGAAGATCCTTTTAAGACATGAACGACGGAGATGAGACATCACCAAAATCTCGAGCTTAACGCTCTCTGCTGGCGAGCGTTCGTGTTTGGGGTGCAATCTTGGCAAGCATGGTCCTGGGATCCTTAAAATCCCTAAACCCTAAACCCTAAACCCTAAACCCTGAACTAAGCCCTGAGCCAATCGCAATGCGGAGGGGGGCAGGTCGCGCTCCTCGGAAGACCCCGAGAATCCTAGGGTTGACAAAGGTGTTTAGGGTTTAAGGTTTAGGGTTTAGGGGTTCTCCCTCCCCCACCCAAAACTTCCCTGCACTGCTTGAGAAATCTCGGGTCGATGGGAAGCCCGGGATTTCCGAATGTCAGGTTCTAGGGGTTTAGACAGTTTTACGGCTTTGGGCGTTGAAATCAAGAGGAGGCTTCCGTCAAGAGGGCCAAACCTCACCAATTCCTGTGATACAGGGGCCTAATCAATTATACTTTTTAGAGTGCCTAGAATCAGGAGTAACCTACTCAGTAGGAATAGAAAGGGTGTCCTTCTGTAAGGGAAGCTAAACCCAAAAACAAGGGAATAAGGGCCTACTCTGGGTGCTAGTAGCCCTAAACCCTAAACCCTAAACCCGAAACCCTAAGCCCTAATAAACCCTAAACCCTAAACCCTAAACCCTAGTTGCGGTACTCTAAATTGCAGTTTCTAGGTGGACAATTAGCCTTTAGAAAAGAATGTCGCAACGGACCCTACCCGGGTTGTGTATGTGTTTCATGGGGATGAGCTCGAACCTGTAGTAGGTTTTTTTTTTATGGCAGCCATGCGCATGCAAGAGCTCTGGCGTGTCTTTTGAACAAGTGGGGGCAGCTCGTCGGCGCAGATTCCAGGAAAGACAGGAAGCGGGGGTCCTTATTAAGGAGGTGTTTGAGACCTAAGAAGTCTTGCCTATGTTCCTCCGTATCTATGCGGTTTAGCCTCATGTATTCTTTAAGTACCGGTAATGCATACTCCGTATTGAGCTCCAGCCAATATCTTTGAGGGTGCCCTCTATGTGAAGACTTGGTGAATTTAATCCTATCCTTCCAACCCGGAGAGTATACTACGTGGTGCACAGGGTCGTTGGGCGGTGTAGCCAAGCTACTTGCCAGTTGCTTTAACTGGGCAGAGGTCAAAATTTGGGATGGTAGGAAATGTGGGAATAGTAAGAATCCTTGACTCCTATTGCTCTACGAAGATATCTGTAACACCAGGCATCTATGGTCTTTAGGTGTTTAATTTCCAGAGTAAGCGTATCCAATCCATACAGTAAGGTAGGCAAGACTGTGGCATGGAAGATTCTAGTTTTAGGAGACGGCGCCCATAAGAGGCCGTGCGAGTAACAGCAATTTATGGGGTGGGGGGGGGGGGTGGGGGATAATTACGTGACTTGGGACTGCACACCAGCAGAAGCTCTTCGGCTCCACTCCAAGCCCTTTGGCTCCACTCATTCCTTGCTCACTTTTACTGCCATGCTGCGATGGCTCTCGCTCCTTCTGCTCCTCGTTCTGGTGCTGCGAGAGTCTGCCTGCATGCCGTTTCCAGACCTCGGGGGGTTCCAGACTTTCTCCGTGCAGGAGCTCCTGGATCACTTGCACGTCATGCTTTTGCCCCATGAGGATGGTAGTGCTGAAATGACAGCTCTCTACGGCATGCTGTCAGATTCGCGGCGTGGCTCCCTACCCTGGTCACGCCTCCTCGCTCGTAAAGCAGACTTGGCTGCCCTTGTACTTTCATTTCTGCAGTCCTCCCGAATATCCGCACGTGCAGGAGCACTAGCAGACCGGCTCATACCTCTCCTGAATCGTCGTTATGGAGTTTTAAACTCCTGGGGCCCATGCCCCACGGTGCAAGATCTTCAACAAAAGCTTCAAGCTTTTCTTCAGGAGTTTGACAGGCCCCAGAAGCAGGTTGCCGACGTCAGTCGCACGAGAAGCCGCACTCCTCCGAAACGTTCTCCACGAGTGCCAGCACCAGCAGAAGCCTTGGCTGCTTCGCCCAGGTCCATGGTCTTGTGGTCCGACATGGGGCCACCCAGCCCACTGCATCATCTAGATTCTCCACAAACAGTTCGGATGAAGAGTGCCTCATATTGGCTTGAGAACTTCACGGTTTTTTTTGGTTTCTTAATAGGGTTATAATGGTGTCAGGTGTGTGCGTCAACAGAGAACTCAGGTTGGTGGGACTCGCAACGACAAGCGGCTGCGCAGTCTTCTGCGAAGTCCTGGAATCTGCGTGGCATGGTCGAGATATCATCCGATGAGGACTCTTGCGTGAGAACTTTTCTTGGTATCGGTTTTCTGAAAAGTTGACTCTGCCATGCGTTTGCTGTCTCATTTGAGGCCCGAGCAGTGTAAGTGTCTGTTCAGACAAGAGCATCCATGGCCTTCGAAGTCTCTGCTTTTTACGTAGTTGGCATGGCGATGTCGGTGCGAACGGCTCTTGACGGCATTCAAGCAGATCTCAGCGCGGAAGGCGTTTGGGTTCGGGTCACAAAGGCATGCGCTATGTTGTTCCAGGTGTTGCGCTTCGATCATGGCTCCTCCGATGAGAGCAACGGCGAGTTCTTCTTCTTGGCCATTCACGTGTTGGAAACTGCGCGCCTGGGACATTTTGGTGTTGTGGTGGATGAGACCGCCATGGTCTCCGTTGACCTGCCACCACAGGTCATCATGAGCATGCCTCTGAGTTTCAAGCAGAAGCTGCAACACGCTTTCGGCATGGACTGGCATGCTTCAGCGACTAGTCTCGCGGATGCCTTAGCCGAGTGCATCGAAACCATGCGCTCCGAGAGAAATCTGATTTTGAGACCAGCTGCTCCGCGTAAGTTTTGGCTTGAGCTTCTGGCTTTGCTGGAAGACTACTTTTATCTTGTGCGTGGTATTTTACACACGCAAGCCACCATTTCTGCTTCCAGCATTCCGCAAACTGAAGTGCTCTGAGTACTTCGTTCTACCTGCTACCTGGTAGCTGTTCACAATCCCGAAGGAGTGGTCTGAAGCTTCGCCTCACCTTTTTGAAAAAAGCGCATCCGCTCAAGTCACTCATTCACCCCAGGGTTTAAGGTTTAGGGAACGTGAAACAGCCTGGCTCGCAGGAGTCTTGCAAGACGGCATCCCCGCGTGGAAATCAACGTGTGGTCCTCGACAGCAGCTCTCACAAGTCTTCGCTGCCTGAGTGTTCTGCACCTGCCCAAGCGGTCGCACAGGTCTGTGGGTGTAAACCTTAGAAACCAGACCCTAATAACTCAATCCTATTCCTGTAACCCTGAACCCTAAACCCTGATAAAGGACTCTCCAGCGTCTTCGACATGGACTGCGCTGGTCCTCGAGTCGGGTGCTCGCAGTCGCTTGGCTGCCGCATCTTCTCCCTCTTCGGCGCAAGAAGGTGCGGGCGCTCGCAGTCGCTTGGCTGCCGCATCTTGTCCATCTTCGGCGCAAGAAGATGGAGAAGAATCTTCGCTTGCTCCACCGTCGAATGTTCCACGTCGCTCTTTCAAGTGGGGCGCTTGCCCGAAATGCCAGCACGCTATGACTCCGTACATATTCCAGTCGGGACAGTTCCTTGTATGCAGGAAGTTCGTCGTAAACACTTTGGCTTGTGTGCTGTAGGGTTTTGGAATTGAGACAAGTACGTTGATTTTACTGGTGCGATGTCCGGTCGCAGGTACGCAAACACGGTGCGGAGCCTCTGCAACCAGTTTTGGAAGTTGAAGCCCAACCTGCAGCGCTCCTGCTGGCACCACGAACCGTTTGACTACTCTCGCATTCATGAAGCGCACTTGCACATACGACAGCATGTTTCCGATATTCGAGTGGCCTTTCAAAGGGGCCGACGCTAGGTCACTGCCGGAGCCTGCTTTCTGGCCGTAAAATGGGAACTCGTAGCAACCCCTCAAGTTTGTGAGTTTCTCCTCCACTGTGAGCAGTGCCCCAGAAGACAGTACGCAAGCCCATAACTTCACCCCCCAAAGCCTGAAACCTGACACCTTTCCCCAAAACAGTGCAAGCACCCTGAAAGCGACAGCCACAGTGTGAGTAGTGCAAGCACAAACCTTGAACCCCCCTGAACCATGCAGTGCAAGCCCATAAGAGAGCACCCTCAAGCCCAAAGCCACACTGTGAGCAGTGCAAGCCCACACCATCTACCCCAAACCCTCCACTGGGAAACCTTAGCTCAAACATCGTGTTCCGCTTGCTTCAAAGGGTTCAGGGGTCTAGAGGCTTTTTTCAAGGGAATCAGCTCGGCAAGCTCGCTCAACGAAACATTCCACTCTCAAGACTGCCCAGCAGTGTCCACGGGGAAGTGGCCGCTTTTTCTTCTCAACGAATACCTTTTTGTTAATGTTCTGCGTTTGGTGGAGTTCAGTTCAGGCTTTTCAGAGTTCTGGGCTGCGTCGGGGTTTCTCGTCTGTGAGGACGACAGTCCTTGCAGGCCGTGCGCTGCACTCCAAGTGCCATGGTGTGCAGCCTGTGTGGTGCCAAAGGCCACAATGTCCGCAAATGTCCTCTTCCCGGGCAGCAAGCGGCTGCTGGAGTTGGAGGAGGAAAACCGTCGCCTACGCAAAGCTGCTCCGCATCCGCAGGCAGGCAGACGTCCCAGGAAGTTCGGAGTTAACCACTGGGGTCAGCAGAACTCCTGCAAGCGCAACCACAGGAAGCTTGCCACAAAGCAGTACGCCGGACGCCAATCTCTTGCTCTTCGGAAACAAAAAGACCGAGATCGACGTCTCAAGACTGAAGCGCTTCCTACGAACTCTGCTTTGGAGATAGCAGCTGTCAAGGAACTCCAGAAACTAGGCTTTCTGAAGGCTTGCCCTCACAGATGCCCGACCTGCAGAAGAGGAACTTTCGGTCAGCTTTCAGCCACTGCTCGTGGACAGGCAGGACAGCTCTACAGCGACCTGTGTAGCCCAAGTAGAGAGTCTTCTTAGACCTTAAACCCTGCACTTAAAACCCTCCGCCCTGACCCTTAACCATCAACCCTACACCCTACATATCCCAAACCTGAAACCCCCTGAAGGTCTTCCTGCGCTGCACGGACGGTGACTGCAGGCAGCGCATCAACGTCCTGACTTTGCAAAACTGGTTGCCGTGCACGGACAGAATTGGCTCCAAGACGACTCCCAACAAGCTTCTTCTTCTCTTGCGCGCCTGGGTGGCTACCGGTCTCGGCCGTCCTCCTTCTGCCTACACGTTAGCACGTGCTGCGGGCATGACGTATAAGCCGGTCAAAGCGGTTCTGGACAGTCTAGTGTCTCTTGAATCCAGAGCTGGCCGAGAACGCAACGAGTGCTTGAGACTCAAAGGAGTTGTGGAAGTGGATGCGACTTCCCTGCGCTTGGTCCGTGTGTATGCCGGGTCAAAGACTTTCGAGACACCCATCAAGAAATGGCTGGCTGCTCATCCCAGGACTCCGAGGCCTGCGTATTGGCTGCTACACTTTCGTTTGGTGGGTGCCGTGCAACGCTCTGACAATCGCAAACTCGTCGTCAGACTGTTAGAACACAAAGTTGCGCCGGCTGGTGGGAAGCCACCAGAGGGGACCCAAGAGATCATCAACTCTGGTCTCTTGCGCAGCGTGTCGAAAGGCTCAACTTTGATGGCCGATGGTGCAAAGAGCTGGAGCGCAGCCGCAAGGCAAGCCGGCCACCGCGGAGACACGCACCACGTTTGTCACAGCAAAGCACAGTACACAGCGAGCTCTCCCAACGGCGGCAAAACTTTGGGGACGCAGCTCCTCGACCGGTCTTGGGGGTGCTTGAAAACTTGCATCCCACCAAACTTGTCCTCACGCAAGCACAGCTCAGGGGAGCCGGCTGTGCTGGAATGCGTTTTCCAAACGCTCTGGCGCAAAAGCGTCGGCGCGGCGAAGCTTCTGGCTGAGCTTGGGGGATTGGCCAGACAAGCATGAGAAATTGCGGCTTCCTCAGCTTCACTCTTAACCCTGAGACCTCAACCCACCTCTAATCCGTTCTGAAAACCCTCAACCGAAACCCTCAACTCTAAACCCTAAACCATGTGTCTCCGGTCTCTAGGCTCTCTTGGGTTCAGGTCTTGAGGCTTTTGAGAGCTCCAGACCCTTCTCGTACAGTGCTGGCCCAAAACAGAGCACCCTTAAACCCAAAAGAACAGTCCAAGCAGCGCAGACCCAAATCCTGAAACCTGAAACCCAGAACTCGAAACCCGAAAGCCTATACCCACAAACCTGATACCTGAACCAGAACCCTGAACCAGAACCCTGGCAATGAACCCACCCCTAAGCCCTGGAACCTTACACCCCAACCATAACCCCTACTGTTGCTATCCCAAAAGACAGCACTCTTGAACCCAAAAAAACAATCCAAGCAATGCAGACCCAAATCCTGAAACCTTAAACCCAGAACCCGAAACCCTATAACCTAGAACCTAAAACCTGAACCAGAACCCTTCAAACCTCAACCATGACCCCTGCTGTTGCCACCCCAAAAAAGAGCACCCTTAAACCCAAAAGAACAGTCCAAGCAGTGCAGACCCAAAATCTGAAACCTGAACCGGAAATTTTTAAGCCTGAAGCCTGAAGAGGATTCAACTTGAAACTACTTCCACGAATGTTTCTCGAGTTACACCCAAAGCACAATTCCAAAAAATCGCATTTTCGCTGTGGCGGGAGCACTATTTCGAGCCTGAGTTGTCTCAGCCATAACGTCAAAAAAAACGACGAGCCGAAAATCGCTGTTTGAAAGTTCAAGATGGGGTATGAGGAAAACGCGCCCGCGCCTAGGCGAGAGCGCCATTTCGAGCAAAAAAACATCCAAAACTTCAAAAAAAAAGACCCCCTGGAAAAAACACAACCAAAAAAACGATCAGGCTTCGAGCGAAAATGCATTTTTCCGAAAAAATGACCTAACCCTTCGGTGTTTTCGAGGCCTCCAAATGCTGCGGTCATGACGAAAATGAGTGTTTCGCTTGGGTTTTTGGCCCCCGACGCGAAAAATGTAAACACAAAATGTGTTCACTCACACGGCCTCTTCTGGGCGCCGCCACCTAGTTTTAGTTTTAGTATTCATTCGCGACCTCCAGAAATGCTGTAGCTTGATGTAGGAGGTGCGCCTTGACTTTACGAGCTTCTATGGCGTGCTTAGTGGCCTTTTCCCACGTAACCTGTATTGGTGTCAGTGGTTACGGGGACCGGGGAGCCATCTGCAAAATATAGGACCTGGGGGGCGTCGGCGTTGTACTCCAGTAAGACTGTTTTTTCTTTGTTCAGCAGCATCCCGTACAGGGTGGCTTCTACTTCAATAGCCTTAAGTATGTCGTTCATTTGTGGCTTTGTAACCGAGATGAGAAGCGTGTCATCGGCGTATTCCAGGTCGTATACTGGCTTGCCTACCGACCATGAGTTAGTGGGAGTGCCATGTATACGGAGCCTATGGTCTACATCGAAGAAAAGTACTGTCATAACCATAATAAATAAGTAGGGGCAACACCCGTTGCCTTTCTAGGACTCGACCCCCCTGTTCTCGCAGAGCTAGTCACTCTGTGCTGCCAGCGGCAACCAGCTGCACCAGCGTGTCGCTGAGAGCCTGGTTCGCTGCCCTGGCAAGTCCGGTACCTCCTGTGGCGCGTTCGGGGATGCACGCCTCGAAAGTTGCTGTCAGCCGCTCGGGGGCCGTGCCCCCGACCGGGGCAAAGACGAACACCTGGACGTAGAGATCCTCTAGTAGCCCGACTCTGGGAACCACGGCCAGGGTGGAGTTCCAGCCGAAGTTGTTGCAGTAGTCGGTCGGGTCGTAGAGGGGCCTCATTGCTGAGCGGTAGAAGCGTGAGGTCCCGAGTCCAGCCGCAAGCACTGGCAGTGAGAGGACGCCGTCGTTGGTGTACTGGTCGCCTGTGCGTAGGCCACTTGGGCAGAGTTCCCTTGGCCAAACGCAGACACCTTGACTCCTCCCCTCACACGATCGCTCGGCACTTGCTGTGGCCGAAGTGTCAGGTCTGGGTCCCGGTTCGGGTTCACCGGCAAAGGGGTCCAGGGATGGATGAGTGCCCCCGCGTTGCCGGCGTTCCCTCTCGGGTAGGTGGTGTTCTGGGGCTGTGAGGTGGGCCGGTGTGAAGGTGGAACAAGCTCAGAGGGGGGGGCTTCTCGTTCCCGTACTTGAGAAGCTTCCCTCTCACCTGATGCACCCAGGCCAACCAGAAGCTGACCGGGAGCCGCTCAACAGCGACGAGGGCAAAGCAGGCTAGTTCCGCCCGCCCGGGGATGAACGGGTAGGGACCTCTCGCTGTCGATCCTCACCTTCAGCATCTCCAGGATCCACCTGAACATGCCCGGCATGGACGCCGCGACGGCGTTGAGAGTGTGGCAGTCCTGCTCCCCCCAGTACATGGGACAGATGCCCCCCATGCGTGCGAAGCACGCTCCTAGGTAGCCCTGGGAGAGCGTCCTGTCTGCTTGTGAAGCAAGAAGGGCCCAGGCTGCAACAGTCGTCTCATCTTGCTCGTCGACCGTCAGGGCGATTGTGTGAGCCCCGGTCACGAACTTCAAGTTGCCGACACTGGCTGCCCACACCACTGCTGGGTGGAGTGGGGCGAGTTCGAGTGGGACGGTCGTCCTCAGGCCGTCTGCGTAGGAGGCCCAAGGCTGGTTTCCGTGCCCCAGGCCCCGGTGATTCTGAGCCTGTTTGCAGTGCTCGCATCCTGCAGGAAACCGGCCCGCCGCAGCCTCTGTGCACGGGGATGCAGGTGGAACCAATCTGAGTCTCCCCAGGGCGGCACGTCTTCGTCCCAGGCTGAGGTGATCGACTGCCACCACCAGGGTCTCTAAGCTCGAAAATCTGGTCGAAGAACGGGTAGGCCTGATCGAAGGCCACCCCGCGTCGGCCAGCACGAACTCTCCCTCAGTGCGCTCTTCCAACCAGTGGCTGAGGTACTGCATCTGCCTGGGGTTGTGTCTGAGGTGGTCTGGACGTAGCGGAGCCAGATTTGCTTCTCGACCCTACCCCACAATGGCCACATGCCAGCTTCCTGGCTCTCCAAACCCTCGATGAAACGCTCGTAAAAAATTTAGAGCATTGTTCAGTTGGACAGCCAGCCAGTGTGAGGCGTCGGCAGCGATGTCCTCTGGCAGATCTGGCCCTGCATGCCACTGGTTGTCCCGGTACCACCTGTCCTCTGACCACTGGGCTGCTTGGGCAAGGACAAGGACTGCACGGATTTCTGCAGTCCGTCGAGCCTCTTCCCGCAACTCTTCTGCCAAGGTGGCACAGACAGTGAGCCACTGAACCCGGTTGGGTCTGGCCCTCTCGTCGGCGACCCTTCTGAGTGGGCTCAGCTTCCAGCCACCCTGGTTGGTGAAGAAGTGCTCCGCAGCAACGAAGTGTTCAGAGGGTCCCTGCCCAAGCACCGAACCTGTCTTCTGGAGGAAGCAGGCCACGACGAGCCAGTCACGCCAGCGAGGGGCGCCGACGGGTGGGAAGGGGCCGATTGGCTGGGCGGTCCAGTCTCCACCGACTTGGACTGCCTGGTGCGTCCTGGAAAGGGGTTTTCCGCCACAAAATCAAACTGCACCTCTCCAGCAAAGGAGAGCAGGATGATGTAGGCCAGGAGCACTCTCTGTGCCGTTGAGCCGGGGGGGAGCTCGTTGAAAAGCCCGGGCGGGATTGGTTGTGGCACTCCCTCTGGGAAGTTCTGCCCGGGGCCGGGAGGCCTTGGAGTTCTCCACCAACATAGGTCCGCTGCTGGGAAGCGTTCCACGAAAGAACTCGGGCCAGAAGTCCACGGCAGCAGACCCACTCCTGCAATGACCCGTAGGGCCAAGACTTCAATCGGGACAAGAAGCAGCTGTCCAATCTGCTCAAGGTCCCTCGCCAAAGTGGAAAGTGCCTTTGCAGTTCCCGCCAGGGCCTGGAAGTTCGTTCCCACTCCCGCTCCTCCGACGCCAACCGTGAGGTTGACCCACAACAGGCTGACCTGTGCCTCAGTTGGCACCTGGCCCAGCCTCAGGTCTCGCCGCAGCAGTTGTCTGCTCAGATCGGAAGACAGGACTGGCATCTCTGTGGCAGCACTGTTCCGTACCTCCACCACAGGCCCTGACACTTCAGCTGGTTTCCAGGCTGGACAGGGCCACTTCGCCTCTCTGATCATGCCTGCGACTTCACGCAAGTAGGGTGACGCCACGGGTGCTCCTTGCTTGGTCATCACCTCCCAGGCCGTCTTGAGGTCTTCGGCCCCGACCTGCTCGGGCAAACCGCTGGATCCTGTGGCTTGCACGCCCTTCCCTTCCTGGTCTTTGGGGTTAGGCGTGGTCCGGTCTCCAGGGGCGGAATCGGAGGAATGCTTCGAGTGCGTAGCCACGGCCGCACTGGAAGCCTGCCTACGGGCCTGGTCCTCCGTCGCCTCTTCCTCAGCTTTCATGCCAAGGGCGCCTTCGTGTTCAGCCGGCGCTTCTGCGTCTGCCATTTCGGGTGACAGAACCCACAGCGTCAGTGAAGTAGTGTGAGAGGCCTGCTCACACCACTCCACTCAGAACGACGCCTGTAGTAGGTTTAGGGTTTAGAGTTTGGGGTTTAGGGTTTGGGGCTTGGAATTCTTTGTGGCGCGCCTAAACTCCCAAGACCCTGGTGCCCCATGCCAACCGGAGAAGGCCAAAAGAAACCCGGACACCCCTGAACTAAAAACGTGTCGTAGACTTTAGGGTTTAGGGTTTCGGGTTTAGGGTTTGGGGGTTTCGGGGTTAGGGTTTAGGGTTTAGACAGACACCCTGAAACCTTACACCCTCCCTCAAGCCTTCAAGCCACCAGGCTCTAATGCCCTGAAGCCCTGAAATCGAAACCTCAGATGCCTGCCAAATACGAATGCAAACCAAGCGGAACACATCTTGGGTTTAGGGGAGTAGCGTTCCGGGTCCCCAAATGCGAGGCAGAAACACAACAACAAACACCCCAGAAGCCCAGAAGGAAAGTCTCAACAAAGGGCTTCAACCCCAAACCAACCTTAACCGCCCTAAGCTCTAGACCCTGAAACCCTGAACCCCAAAAACCCTGAACCCTAAACCTTAAACCCTAAACCCTAAACCCTAAACCCCCTAAAGATGCCAAAATCAGCTCCTGGCCTCGGCGATCTCTTCGCGGAGCTCCGCCACGGTGATGGAGCCTCCGGGCCTTCGGCTCAAGGGAGGGTTTAGGGTTTAGGGTTTAGGGTTTAGGGTTTAGGGATTAGGGTTGCGGGTTTAGGGTTTAAAGGGTTTAGGGTATATAAAGGTTTAGGGGGATTTAGGGGGGTTTAGAGTTAGAGGGTTTTGTGGGTTTATAGAGTTTCTTTCAGCTCGACCGTCTTGTGAGGTTGCAACCACACACCGCACCAGGATTATCGAGACCACTTGGCTGCACTCAGGAGGGTAGCTATAAATTAAACTTGTAGCTGCCTTACATAAGAATCCCAATAAACCCAAAAAAGGTAAGGATCTAAAGTTACAGTAAAGTACCACAAAGACCAAGCGGTTGAAGCCTTCCACAATCATGAGGTACTGGTTTGTGGTACCAAACGGCCTAAAAGTACTACAAATGAACCCTGTGAGAAACCTGCAAAGGGTCGTGTTTGGGAAGCGCAAGTTATACTAGCCTATCCTGGTTTCGTTGTAGGGGCTTGGGGGTTCAACCCCATAGCTCAAATGTACAACTCACATCCAACGACTAGATGCCTAACACCGAACCTCGAAATTGCGAATTCTAAATTATCTTTGAACATCGTCCCCGCAGAGTCCCCCTTTCGAACCTTTACAATGTAAGCGACCCCAGTACTACTCAGTAACCCTAAACCCTAAACCCCAAACCCAAACCCTAAACCCTAAACCCTAAACCCCTAGCCCTCTGTTGCCGAGGCCCTCCGGGCCTCGAGATCTCCATCCCCAGGTCGACATCCCCGGGCCCAACCAGTGGAAGGTTCCTGGGATGTCTTTTAGGGTTTAGGGTGTTTTAGGATTCTTAGGGTTTTGTGTTTGTAGGGTTTGGGGTTTAGGGTTTAGGGTTTAGGCGTTAGGGGTTAGGGTTTAGGGTGTAGGGTGTCCCCTCATAAAGCCCTCTGAAAAAATGTATTCCCAAAACTATGATCCTCTTAAAGCCCCAACAAGGGAAAATATTCCTAAAACTATGGCCCTCTTTATAACCCCCCCAAGAAGGGACCGTTGTACATAGAAAGAACTATAAGGGCCTTAGAGCCTAGGTTCAGAGGCTTCGGAGGCGCCACCTCGGGTGCGGCCTTTGCTTCGACTTTCGGCTTCGCTTTGGGCTTCCCCTTGGCCCAGGCTTTCATCTTCGCACCGAGCTTGGCCGTCTGGTCCATGCGCCAGGGCACCTGTGTGGGTTTAGGGTTTAGGGTTTAGGGTTTGGGGTTTGGGGTTTGGGGTTTAGGGTTTAGGGTTTGGGGTTTAGCGTTTAGGGCGCCATCTTCGGCCCCTGAATAGAGGCCCCACATTCTTCAGGGTGCGCAGAATTTAGTCATAGGTTTTTTTTGGAGTGTGAGCTACGCTTGAGATCGGGCGCAGTGGCTTAAATAGGGGATCCCTAAAACAGACCCCCACAAGTGGGATTCCCTTATTAAAAGGGGCCCCCCAAGAAGGTACCTTATAAGCCCCAAACCCTCTTTTCGTAAATCCCAATATTTCGGAAACCACCAAGATGGGCCTTAATCTCCTCCTTGGGTTCGGGGGGCAGTAGAGCTGCCGGCGGCTTGGGCAGCGGCGGTGGCGGAGGATCCTCACTTCGTATAGGGCACTTCTACGCTTACCTTGGGGACGCACTGAACCCCTAAACGGGCTGATGGTTCCTATACCTTAATAGGAAAATATAGTAGTCCAGGGTACACGGTCCCAATTCTTGGGTTCATTTGGTCACCCCAAGGTGTAGGTCTTCTTGTTAGGCGTTGACGCAGCTGCACCCTTTCAGAAATCATTCCTGCAAGCATCTGCACGAACAGACCGTCATAGTCATGACCATACCAGCCATACCCCTAAACTGTCGACCCCTACAAGTCCTTAAGCCATAAACAAAGCGCGAAACCGAAAACTGGCTACGCTCCTCAACAGGAAAGTTCTCATGCACGCTGACCTCACTGTTATGTTGCCAGAAGCCGGAACACAATAATAAGGCTCCGGAAGTATACCTTCGGGACCAAATGAACCCGAAAACTGGGACCATATACCCAACGCTACAATAATCCCTACTAAGGTACAGGACCATAAACCCTTTTGGGCCAAATAAACCCTGGACTACTATACTTCCTCTTAAGGTATAGGAACCATAAAGCCATTTTAGGGTTCGCGTAGTCCCCAAGGTAGAAAACCCTAAACCCTAACCCTAAACCCTAAACCCTAAACCCTAAACCCATGGAGTCCCCAAGGTAGGGCTCATGTTCTGTCCAAGCATCTTTCGGCACATGCGCCGCCTTGGAGGGCGCCTTGGGCGGCGGCGGCCGGTGCACCGCTGGACCCCCTGCCCGAGAGTTTAGGGTTTGGGTTTTGAGGGTTTAGGGTTTAGGGCTTCTAGGGTTTAGGGCTGCGGGTTTTTGCGTTTACACTCTATTCTGGCCATCTAGTGCCCTAGACCTTGGGGACCAGATGAACCCCAAAAGGGTTTATGGTTCGTATACCTGAATCGGAATGAGATTAGTATAGGGTATATGGTCCCAATTTTAGGGTTCTCTTGGTCCTTAGGGTAACTCCTCTTTGAAGGATCTTGGGCGTCTATTCAAGTCATGCGGAGGCTCTGCAGACGGAAGCTCTGTGTGGCATCTTGGAGACTTAAAACCGACAATTACAGAAATGTACTTAAAGATGTGTTCGTTAAGGGGAGTCTATACTACTTCGGGTATAAACAGGGTACCCCTATTTCGGGCAACACACACCACTCGATCCAAGGGATGATGAGGAAAATTAGGGCGGGGACGTATTTGGCTCGTGTAGTCTGTGGGGATCCCCCTGAAACTGAACCCTAAACCCCAGACCCTAAACCCTGGGATTCTCTGGGTGGGTGGGCTTTTTCTCCAAAACATGATGAAAAAGCTCGACTAGTGAAAGCTAGTACATGAGCTGCTGAACCCTAAACCCTAAACCCTAAACCCTAAACCCTAAACCCTAAACCCTAAACCCTAAACCCCTAGCGATGTCAGGCCTACATCCACCCGAACCCGTCCCACGGCCTCCTGAGGAAGGAGCAGGAGGCAAGGGCGGAGGCGGCAAACTTACCTTGGGGGCCAAATGGACCCTAAAATTGGGTTTAGGGTTTAGGGTTTAGGGACCCTAAACCCTATACTGTACCACCATAAGTCCCTATTAAGGTGTAGGAACAAATGAACCAAAAAAACTAGGACCCTCTACCCTATACTACGATTAGTCCCTATGAAGGTATAGGAGCCATAAACCCTTTCAGTAAAATTCTGCCCCGGACTACAAGAATTCCGACTGGCGTTTAGGAACCATAAACCCTTGTAGTCCCGTTATACCCTGGACTACTATAGAATTCCCATTAAGGCTTAGGGTTTAGGGTTTAGTGTTTAGGGTTTAGGGTTTAGGGTTTAGGGTGGTATCGGAACCATAAACCCTTTTGGGGTTCGACTTCGTCCCCAAGGTACAGGCGGGGTTGGGACGTCTGCGGCAGCAGGAGCTTCGGATCCTGGGGCTGCCATGTGTAGGGTTTAGGGTTTAGGGTTTAGGGTTTAGGGTTTAGGGTTCAGGGTTTGGGGTTTAGGGTTAAGGGTTTAGGGTTAAGGGTTTAGGGTTTGGGGTTTTGGGTTATAGGGCCATGCGTAATCGTGGAACTGTGTGTCTCTTTCGACACATGGCTCATATGCACACATCCTTGGGGGCCAAATGAACCCTAGAAGGGTTTATGGTTCCTATACCTCAATAGGAATTACAGGGAAAATGGTCCCAATTTCAGGGTTCATTTGGTCCCCAAGGATATACTTGCTGCTTAGCTTGGTAGCTCAGTAACCATATTCTAATAAGGGCACCCTTTCTTGGGGGGTGGTTACTTTATAATGGATCCCAGAACGAAAAAAAGGGTAAAGTGTACTACCAAGTTTGACACTTCCGCACCCTGTCCTTGCGTCTTGATAACATCCGCGTCCCAGTCTAAGGCCGATTCAACCCGGCGCATGCCGCAGTGTCGACAGAAAGTGGAATCGTCAGTGAGAGCCCTGTTGCAGTGAACGCAGGTCCCGTAGATTAAAGAAGGCTTCGGTTGAGGAGGCTGCTCCTCAGAAGTTGCTTGAGGAGCCGCCGGTTTTGGAGCTGGCGGTGGGGGGCCTTTGCCCTTGCCTTTGATGGCCTTGCCCTTGCCTTTGCCTTTGGACTTGGCTTTCCCTTTGCTCAGCACGGTTGCACCGGCACCTTCCCCCCACACTTGCGCTCCTCGCGCCTTGGCTTTTGCAGCTTCCATCTGCACGTTGGGCATCTCGATTGTAACCTGCTGAGTCTGGAAGGCGATCAGCACGTTCATCAGATCTTCCTTGCTGATGGACCCAGATCCATCCCAGTCCAAGTCCTCGAACCTCAGCACTTTTGCGTCACTGCTGGCCTTTCCCTGTGCCTGCCGCACAAAAGTGCCAGCTCCGGCTCCTCCGGCTTTGCCTGCCGGTGCAGAGCCTGGCAGGCCATTCACAGGCCGGCTGTCGATTGCCTTCCCCGTGGCCAGGAGGTCGTCCGCGGCCTGCGGGTCTGGCAGCAGCACCCACTTGCCCGAAAGCCCTTGGGGGGTGGGCGCCGAGGATGTCGTCGTGCTGGCGCCCGCTGCTTGTGCTGACGCTTGCGGTTTCGCTTCCCAGGGCATGCGCTGTCTGGCCTGCCCCGCCTTCGGCGGAGCTCCAGCAGTCTTGGCCACCCCAGACCTTGCCGCGGGGACCAAACGAACCCTGAAATTGAAACCATATACCCTGGACTACTAGCATTCCTATAAAAGGTATATAGGAGCCCTAAAGCCTTTTGGGTTTCACTGCTTCCTCTTAAGGGACTCAGTCTCCCAGGGCATGCGCTGGCGGGCCGGTTCGGCTTTGGCCGTCTGCGCGTTGGCCTTGGCAACTCCCGGCTCGGTCTCCCAGGGCATGCGCTGCTTTGCAGGTCCAGGTGCCTGGGGGACCACAAGAACCCGGAACTTGGAACCCTCTACCCGGCGTTGCCACGAATCCCCATGATAAGGTAAAGGAGCCACAATCCCTTCTAGGCCAAGGATACCCTGGAGGACTGTAATTCATATTGAGGCATAGTATAGGAACCATCAGCCCTTTTACTACTATTTGCTTAAGAACCCCCACAACAATATGGGGACTTTTGTAAATATTCCTTTGGGGTTCTTATAAGCAAATAGTAGTTTAGGGCCCAACTTCGTCCCCCAAGCTGCGGCCACGGCGGGGGAGCTTTTCGCCACCCCGGGCTCCACTTCCCAGGGCATCCGCTGCTTCGCCGCGGTGATCGGGGCTGGAGTGGCCGATGCCTTCGCCACACCGGGCTCGACCTTTGGGGGGACTACCTGAAGCCCCAAAAGGGTTTATAGGGCCTAAGCTTAGGGTCCACGTACTTCATGGGAAAGTATAGTTTCCTATTTTAAGGGATATGAATTATAAACCCGTTTAGGGTTCGGCTGAACTATAGAAGTATAGGGTTTATGGTCCCACTTGCCCTAACCCTGAACCCTCAAGCCAGAACCGCTAAACCCTAACCCCTAAACCCCAACCCTAAACCCTAAACCCTACAATTTTAGGGCTCATTTAGTCCCCAAGGGGACCTCCCAAGGCATCCGCTGCCTTGTCGCCTCGGCCGAGGCAACTGGAGCCACTGCTGCTTTGGCCACGCCAGCCTCTGTCTCCTCAGCTTCCCACAGCCCGTGGGCACTGAACATGCTTCATTGGTCTTAAGTTTCCTTCGAAATCATAGCATATATACATATAGAATACACACATAAAACCGCATAAGGTGTACTATACCTACAGGAATATACGGCTCACAGAACGGCATAAGAAGGAAAGCAAGACAACGGTACGACTCGGGCAGGTCTCCCAAGGCATCCGTGGCTTCGGCGCCTCTATGGGCGCGGGCGAAGCTTTTGCCAGGCCAGACTCAGTCTCCCAGGGCATTCGCTGCCTCGCAGGCGCCGGGGCAACATCCGCGGCTTTGGGAGGAGGTCCCTCCTTGGTAGTCGAGTATAACCATATTCTAATAAGGCCTTCTTGGGGATGGTTACTTTATAAGGGAACCAAAAAAACAGGAAAAGGGTACCACTGGGCGAAGCCTCTGTCTCCCAGGGCATCTTCTGAGTTTCCGATTTCCCCTCAGGCTGTCCGGGTTCGGGAGGAGGGGCCGAAGAAGCTGCAGCCTCCCAGGGCAGCGGCTTCGAAGCTTCGCCAGGGGAAGCTGCGCCAGAGGTAGCTGTGGGCATCGCGCTTTCCCATGGCATCCGCGGACGCGCCGCATCGTCCCCTGGCCGCCTTGCGTCTGCCGCCATCGTCCTACTTGCAGTAGGGGCGCGCCGTGCGTTGTCAGGCTCTGCGGCGCCGGCGCGGAGAGCATGGTCGATCTACATGTGTGTTGTGTCGAGGACACTTGGACGCTAACAAGGGGAAAAGTGACACTTCATAATAACATACTCGCAAAAACGCCTGGACTATGTGGGGACGGCGGGGAGGGATAGGGGGAGGGGGGTGGGAATCTTCATGCCAACACACATATGCCGCTAAGCCTAAGCTACCGAAGTGCACGGACCTATGTAGTCTGAATATCCTTCGGTCCCTTCAATCTGCAATCTCTTTTCGAATTTCCGGCCCCCTTCGCGGGTTCAGGCGGGAAAACTTGCGTGCGGCATCCTTACGATAATTAGGGGCCCCAATAAGTAGGATTCCCTTCAAATAAGGACCCAAACAAGGTACCCCTAAACCCTAAACCCTAAACCCCACACCCTAAACCCTAAACCCTAAACCCTAAACCCCCAAAGTGATTGGCCTGCTTCCGTGTTTCCTCTTCCTCTCGGCGTGCAGCTTCCCGCTCCTCTGCACGCCGCCCTTGGCGCAAAGCTCTGCCCCGCTGGGAGGCCATTTAGAGTTTAGGGTTTAGGGTTTAGGGTTTAGGGGCTTGCTAAGAGTTTTGGGGTATGGGGGCTTACGAGCAATAAGGGGGGCCCTTAATGCATACCCCCAAATAGTATGATTCCCTTCTAATAAGGACCCCAATAAGGTACCACGAATGTCGGAAACTCTCATATGGGGCTTAAGGGGCTTAAGGAAGGACTTCGGAAAGTTCACGGGCATCGTGGATGGATTGGAGTTTTCTTCGGAATGACTTGGCTGTAGACAGGGCTGGCGAATAGGTCACTTGAAAGGCCTCTCCTAACCTGCTGGTCTCCACCTAAAGGTCTGCTTAGTTTCTGCTTAGGTTTTAGAAAGTTTACCTTGGGGACGCAATGAACCCTAAAAGCGCTTCTGGTTCCTACACCTTCGTCGGAAATATAGTAGTCCAGGGTATATGGTCCCAAATTTCGGGTTCATTTGATCCCCAAGGTAGCGCGCGCAACAAAGGCCCGCTTACCTTAAACCCTAAACCCTAAACCCTAAACCTTAAACCCTAAACCTAAACCCTCAACCGATGGCTTTGCGAGCTGCTGTCCATCTCCAAAGCCTCCTGGTATTCACCTGGGCTTTTGCAAGGGCTTTCAGCGTCTTCAGTTTTTATCTTGGTTTTTTCTTAGGGTTTAGGGTTTAGGGTTTAGGGCTGAGGGCTTAGGGCTTAGGGTTTAGGGTAAGTACACCCCCCAAAAAGTAGGATCCCCTTAGAATGTGGACCCCAAGAAGGTACCCATTGAATTTCGGAAAACCCCATGTGAGGGTTCTAAGGGTCGTAAGGGCTTAAGGGATTTGAGTGATTTCAGGGCGCTCAAAGTCAAAGCTTTAAGACTACAACTTGCCTGTTTTTAACGATAGAGAGGTGTGCATCAACAACGCTCTGCAACCCTAAACCCTAAACCCTAAACCCTAAACCCTAAACCCTAAATCCTCAGGCAGGGTCCTTCCTGATGCATAATCGGGATAAGCACTGGAGTCGATAGTCTCCCTGGAGAGCTCTACTACCCTCAACCCTAAACCCCAAACCCCAAACCCCAAACCCTAAACCCTAAACCCTAAACCCCAAACCCTGAACCCCAAACCCTAAACCCCAAACCCCTAAACCCCTAAACCCCAAACCCTAAAGCCTAAACCCCAAACCCTAAACCCTAAACCCTTTCCACCTGTTCACACCCCGACATTTTGGGGGGGGGGGGGGGGGGGTTGGGTTTCTAGACCCTGCAAACCCTGTAAAGCCCTCTAAAGCCCGATAGAGTCTCGAAATCCCTGAAACCCGACAAGCCCCAAAACCCTCTAAACCCAATCACTATACCTATCATGCCCTATAATCCCTTAAACCGTTAACCTGATGAACCCCCACAATTGGGGGAAGGAGCGGCAACCAAAACTTGATGATCTAAAGGACCTTCTTGAAGATCAGCTTTTGGGTTGCACTACCCAGTGCTACACAGAGCTTGGAACCCTAGCAAAAACTGTATGTTTTGCTGTCTCTTAGGTGCCCGAAAAATTAAAACGTATTCGCAAGTATCCCTAAACCCTAAACCCTACGCCCTAAACCCTGAACCCTGAACCCCAAACCCTAAACCCTGAACCCTGAACCCTAAACCCCTAAACCATGTCGGTCCTGGGAGCTACTTGAGCCAAGTCTCGGTCCTGCTGCTCGCGTAAGCTTCGATCTTCCGCGTGCTGCACCTTTCAGGTTGTACCCTAAACCCTAAACCCTAAACCCCAAACCCTAAACCCAAAACCCTAAACCCTACAAACCCGATAGTTACCCCCTGGATGATAGCCCTAAAAGCCCTAAGCACTATAGACCCTATAAACCCTATAAACAGTGTAAGCAAACCTATATATCAACCCTTTACCACCTACAAACCCCGTATACTCTAGAAACCCTAAACTCCTAAACCCCCAAAGTCGAGCGTTTAGCTTTGGAAGCTTACCCTAAGGGTCCATGTACCTAATTATGGAATACTTGGGCCTTAAAGTACTTCCTATATAAGGACTTTTGGGTCTAAGTATATAATAATAAGGTACATGGACCCTTAGGGTTATGGCTTGGGGCAGTCGAGGCTTAAGGCTTACTAAGGTTCGATGGCTTAGGATTCAGGCGTGAAGCGGTATCGCACGATTCAAAGGGAGTCTTTGGATTGAAGGTTCAGGGCCTTGGGTCTTAAACCCGCAGTGCACATGCCCTAAACCCTATAAACCCTAACCCCAAACTCTTTAAACGATAAACCATACTAGCATTATAAACCCTAAACCCTAAACCCTAAGCCGAGAAAAGGCGTGGCCTGTTGGGCAACAATTTCGGCGCGATGGCTCGCCATCTCCTGCCCGCAATGTTCTGTGGACTTGTTCCAATCTTGGCAGCACCGCAAGCCGCAAAAACTGAACCCACGGACCCTGTCTCTGTCTTCAGGCGCTCCCGCATAAAACACGACTTCAGCCCCAAACTCCATAAACCCCAAAAGCCCTCCCCTTTATGATGCAGGGTCAGGCGCTCTCGTCGAAGACGCAACATCAGCCCCAAATGACCTCTAAGCCATCCCCTTTACGATAGCCTTGGGGACCACATGAACCTTATTCTAGGGTTCATGGTTATATACATTAATAGGAACTATGACTAGGCTGCCCAGTAACCAAGGCTTAAAAAGGGTGCCCTTTTTTGCTTAAAGGGGTTTATAAGGGAACCTAAACCCCCCCCAAAAAGGGAATAAGGGTACTACTGGGCATCCTAGATGATAGTCTAGGGTATATGGCCCCCAATTTTGGGGTTCATATCGTCCCCAAGGTTACAAAGTCACCCTAAACCCTAACCCCTAAACCCTAAACCCTACCTAAACCCTAAACCCTAAACCCTAAACCCATGATAGTGTAGGGTATATGGCCCCCAATTTTGGGGGTTCATATCGTGACCCAAGCGTTAGAAAGTCCTCCATACAGTGGGAAAGGAGCGCGAAGGCTGCGTCGACTTCGATCTGCCCGTGCAGCGCACCTGCAGCTGGCATCACACTAGGGTTTAGGGTTTAGGGTTTGGGGTTTAGGGTTTAGGGTTTGGGGTTTAGGGTTAGGGTTTGGGGTTGAGGGTTTTGGGGTTTGGGGTTTGGGGTTGGGGGTTGGGGGTGGGGGGGGACGAGCCGAGCCCTCAAAGAGTTTAGCGTTTAGGGTTTCGGGTTTAGGGTGATTACGAGTCGGATGGGGTATCGATCCCATTTCCAGGGGTACCTTAGTCCCAAAGAAACTAGTGCAGGGCTCCTAACCCGCCACCCAAGCCCAAAAACCCTAAACACTAAACCTATAATCCTAAATATAACCTAAACCCTAAACCCTAAACCCTAAATCCGAAATCCTAAACCCTAAACCCTAAACCCTAAACCCTAAACCCTAACCAGGGCAGTTAAGCCTGAGGGTTTAGAGACTCCGAGAAGGACAGACGTTCTACCCAAACTCCTGCCTATGACACGTATCTCCTCCACGCTTGCCGGAAGGAGGACGCAAAAGCTGGGAAACCTGAGATGGGCAGGGTTTAGGGTTTAGGGTTTAGGGTTATAGGGTTTAGGGTTTAGGGTTTAGGGTTTAGGGTTTAGGGTTTAGGGTTTAGGGTTTAGGGTTTAGGGTTTAGGGTTTAGGGTTTAGGGTTTAGGGTTTAGGGTTTAGGGTTTTGGGCAGGGTTTAAAGTTTAGGGTTTAGGGTTTAGGGTTTAGGGCTTAGGGCTAAACCCTAAACCCTGAACCCTGAACCCTAAACCCTAAACCCTGAACCCTGAATCCTGAACCCTAAACCCTATGCCCCACCGGGCTTGCTGTAGCTTGGGTCTTGGGGTGCGATGCTTTCCGGGCCTTTGGTTGAGGGCGCTGTGGCTGCCGAGAGCGACCCTGGCCCAAAAAAGGTTAACCCTTCAACTATACTAGGATTGTATATACCTGAAAAGGTGAAACGCTAACCTTTGAATTATGGCAGGATTGTGTATACTCCCATTCCAGCTATATATGAGAGCGTACGGGGATTTAATATTGGAGGGTAGTGGGGGGGGGGGGGGGAATACTAGGGGGAAGGGATTAGAGGGATGCCCCCTTAAGCATCCATTCGGCAGGGAGACGTCCCCACGACTTCTTCAATGGAATCGCTGGGGAGCGTGTGAACAAAACAAAACCCTAAACCCTAAACCCTAAACCCTAAACCCTAAACCCTAAACCCTAAACCCTAAACCCTAAACCCTAAACCCTAAACCCTAAACCCTAAACCCTAGACCTAAACCCTAAACCCTAAAACCCAAAGAGTTTAGGGTTTATGGTTTAGGAAGTCGGAGTCGTGAACCTTGGGGCCCTCTCAAGCCCTGAAATGCAAAGCCCCGAAACTCAAGAGGTTTAGGGTTTAGGGTTTAGGGTTTAGGGTTTAGGGTTTAGGGTTCAGGGTTCAGGGTTTAGGGTTTAGGGTTGAAGGTTTAGGGTCTTATCGCCCCAGCACAGAGACATTGGTTGGGTTCCTTGTCAGGTGGCTGCCGGACGCGAATCATCTGCGCGACCTAAGGATCAAGACAACTTCGTGTTAGCTTAACTCCCTCCCCCCCCCGCATGGTGTGGCCCCGCACCCCACCCCCCCCCCCCCCACCCCGCTGAAGAAACATGCTGCTCAAACATACACCGCAAAGAGGGAGTGGTTTCCTGATCACAAAGCTCAGGGTTTAGGGTTTAGGGTTTAGGGTTTAGGGTTTAGGGTTTAGGGCTTTAAATCATGTACCGCTACGCGGGCCTGGTGGGCTTCCATCCTTGCAACGTCGCCGCCCCAAACGACGAAGTTCTCCTCTGCTTGGTCTGGTCGGGGTATACGATTTACGGTCGAGGGTTTAGGGTTTAGGGTTTAGGGTTTGGTTTTAGGGTTTAGGGTTAATTGATTATTTGGGTTTAGGGTTCAGGGTTTAGGGTTTAGAGTTTGGGCTTCAGCTCAGCAAGTCTACCGTTCGGTTCAACTAGTTACTCTTGCTGTCCTGGAGGTGTTTGTGGCTTACCTTTCCTGCTTAGCAGAAACCCTATAAACGCTAAACCCTAGACCCTGAAGGAGTGAGAGTAACCTAGGAAAAACATGGCTTAAACGGGCTGCAAGGGAGCTCAAACCCCTAACAAAAAGAAAGACCTACTCTGGGCCCCAGACGATGATATGGACAAGGATCACCGACTCATAACTTTCACACCAAATCTACAGATACCTTCTTCCTTCCTTATAATGAATCTTAACCTAACTCCCAACCCTAAATCCTAAACCCTAAACCCTCCTTCCTAAACCGTAAACCCTAAACCCTAAACCCTAAACCGCTTTTAAATTCAACGAAAGGAAGGACGCTGTGGTATCCATATCGGCCGCCGAGGGTCGTCGAGTTGTTCGCGGATGAGGTCGTGGCCTAGCACGTCGTTGCAAAAGCTTTGCGAGTACCTTGGGCAGCAAGGGAAAGAGGGTCTGTTTAGGGTTTAGGGTTTAGGGTGTAGCGTTTAGGGTTTAGGGTTGAGGGTTTAGGGTTAGGGCTTAGGGAAAGGGAACGGGGCGGGGGGGGGGGGGGGGGGGGGGGGGGAAAAGGGGCTTGGGCCTGGGCCTTCATCCACCTTGCGACAGAAGATCTCATGAAACCAAACCTGAATCTTGCTCAGGAACATCCCAAATATCGAACCAGCTGGCATGCCTAGTTTCTTGACCACATGAAAGTCGGGTTCTGGGTTTAAAGTTTAATGGCTTGGGGTTGAGGGTTTTATCCAAGCTCCTACAGAGGTGCCTCCTAGGGAGGGTTCTGGGGTCTCAAATCCTGGAGTTTTGAGGCCTTAGGGTAAGAAGTAGGGTGATAGAGGCAAACTCACGCCGACGCGTTTGACTCGCAAACAACTGAGGCAAGCACCTCGCATGCTCACCTGCGGGCTGCGAGACGCCAAGAGGTTAGGGGTCTTTGGTTCAAGGTTTATAACTAGCCCTTGCAAAAAACATTTGGTCGGGCTTGTGTTTATACACAAGACCTCAAAGGCCAGTGAACCCCCCAGCCCAAAACCTAGTTCATTATTGGGATAACATTAAAAACTTAGTTTTTTTATTCCTTATTGTGTTTTAAGTACCCTTAAAAATGCAAAATGTTACCCAATTATGACAAAGAAACCTCATGAACACCCCGAGCATTTCCATCCAAGCTCCACACATCCAAAACGTAGGGTTTAGGGTTTAGGGTTTAGGGTTTAGGGTTTCGGGTTTAGGGTTTAAAAAGGCACCGAACTTCCTGACTCACAGTAGGGAATCTGGGAAACACGGCCCCTCTTAAAAAAAGACGTAAGAGAGCAATATAGCGAATAAGGTACCTGCAAGGCCTTAATTCCTAATGGTAAGGACGAGTTATCTGAGGCACGCCCAAATTCGCAGGTGAAACCATTCCTCCCCTTGTTTTAGCCGAAACCGCCTAAACCCAAAACCCCAAACCTTAAACCCCTAAACCCTGAACCCTACAAACCCTAAACCCTGGACCCTGGAAGGGTTGAGGGCTGAGGCTTTCGGACTTCAAGCTTTGAGGGTTCGAGGTGTGCGGGGCTTTTCAGAATAATTAGAGTTTTGAGCGTCAGGGTGCAACTCTGTGCTCAACCCTAAACCCCAAACCCCAAACCCCAAACCCTAAACCCTAAGCCCTAAGCCCTGAGCCCTAAGGCCAGGTGGCTGTGCAGGTAGACGACCAACCTCGGCGTTAGGGGGAGCATGGCATTTAGGAACAGCCCTAAATTGGGGGCGGCGGGGGGTTCTAGGGTCTAGGGTTTTAGGGTTTTAGGGTTTAGGGTTTAGAGTTTAGGGTTTAGGGTTAAGGTTCTATAGGCTGTTTAGGCTGTTGAGGGTTTTGGGGTTTCGAGTTGTGTATGGGGTATTTCGGGCTTGTTGCTTGGTAGGGTGGATGGGGTTTAGGGTTTAAAATTAGGGTAGGCTCTGGGGTATAGGGCTTGTACGTTTATAGGATCCATGGAGTTTGTGGTTTAGGGTGACTTAGGGTTGTTTGTTGGGGTATGCAGGGTATGGTTTGTGCAGGCTTTCATGGGTTTACAGGTTCTATAGGGTTTGCAGGGTTGACATGCCCTAAACCCTAATACCCTAACTCCTAAACCCTAAACCCTGAACCCAGAACTTTCTTAGGGCTAGGAAGCCCACTCTTCGCAAGGCACCAAAGCTAGACGGATGCAGGTCAGGAATTGGGCTTAGGGTTTTGGGCTTAGGGTTTAGAGTTTCGGGTTTAGTTTAGGGTGTGCGATTCAGGTCTGCTTGTCAGGGCTTCATAAGCCCTCAAGTAAGGACTGGTCGGAGGAAGCTGCAGTCTTGGTCCTACCCGCCCATCGCAACGCACATGTGACATCTCAAAAAACTCCATGCGCTGCCTGAAGGCTCCAATGTAGTTCCTTTTTTGGGTTAGTTATGAGGGATTCTGGAGTACTACCCCAAAAAGTTACTACATAGGATCCTTTGGGTAGAAACACCACATGCTGCCCCACAACATTCAGTGGATTGGTTTGAAGAAACACGCGGGCTACTGTCCTAGAGCCTAAACCCCAAACCCCACACCCCAAACCCTAAAACCCTAAAGCCCCTAAAGCCCCTAAAGCCCCTAAAGCCCCTAAAGCCCCTAAAGCCCCTAAAACGCTTAAGCCCCCTAAAGCCCCCTCAAAAAAAAACTAAAGCCCTGAAACACTGAAACCCTGAAACCCTGAAATTCTGAAACCCTAAACCCTAAACCCTAAACCCTGAACCCTAAACCCTAAACCCTAAACCCTAAACCCTAAACCCTAAACCCTAAACCCTAAACCCTAAACCCCTAAACCCTAAACCCCTAAACCCCTAAACCCCTAAACCCTAAACCCTAAACCCTAAACCCTAAACCCTAAACCCTAAACCCTAAACCCTAAACCCTAAACCCTAAACCCTAAACCCTAAACCCTAAACCGAGCCGCAGCTTCAGCTGCTGCCGCGCAGAGGAGATCGCTTGCGAGAAGGAGCCCTCATGGAACCTGAGCTTCGGGTTTTAGGGTTGAGGGTTTAGGGTTTAGGGTTTGGGGTTTAGGGTTTAAGGTTTGGGGTGTTTGGGGTTTAGGGTTTAGGGTTTGGGCTGTTTGGGTTTTGGGTTTAGGGTTTAGGGTTTAGGGTTTGGGGTGTTTGGGTTTAGGGTTTAGGGTTTGGGGTGTTAGGGTTTAGGGTTTAGGGTTTAGGGTTTGGGGTGTTTGGGTTTAGGGTTGTCGGAAACTCCCATTGACATGCATGGCTTGGGTTTGACAGCTTTGAATTTAGCTAGGGTGGTTTTTCGCTGTTATGAGAAAAAGGCCCGACTTCAGACTCGAGTAGCGTCGATGCTTGGTCAGGGCATGGAAGGGATCGGGGACAGAGAATTGAAACATGAGCCTTGCCTAGACCCCAAGTTGCTGGTTTCATTTTATTTAGGGATTTCAGCAAATAGGGGCTCCTTATGATATGCCCCAAAATACTACAAATCCCTTTACACGAACCCCAAAAAGGATGCCCCTATCACATTTTCGGAAACCCCCCCCATTTTGGGAGGTCCCCAAGCGGAGGCCGCAAAATACAAAACGCCTTTTGCTTCGGGTCTTTACGATCATAGGGGGTTCCTACGCCCCAAACCCTAGATCCTATCCACCACCCAATGTTCCCTTTCACTTCTACTTTCAAGTCCTGGGGAACCCTATGCTAACAGGCGGCTCCGGCCTTTTCAACTACACCTTCTGTAGAGGGTAGAACACAAAGTTGGGCTTAGGGCGCAAGGTGCACCCTAAACCCTAAACCCTCTAAATCTTAAAACTCTACACCCTAAACCCTGAACCCCAAACCCTATACAGTGTCGGTCGGGCCCATAAAGCCAGGAGGAGGCGCTGGGGCAACGCCAGCTGCGTCCCGTAGGAGTTTTGCAGGGCACGCCTGTGCACTCCAATGCTTTGAGGGTTTAGGGTCTAGGGTTTTGTCTCTATGATGCTTTTAGGGCTTAAGGATTAGGCTTAGGTTTTTGTACCTGGAGTAAGTAGAACGGATTATAGATACCCTCAAACAAGGGAACCGTACCTTAATTGATCTTCCTTGTTGGGTGTAGTAGTTGCCTTATTTGGCGGTATCAAGGTGACAGCTAAGGCTTGGGGTCAGAATCTTCGAAAAAAGAGATCGAGGTTAGGGCCTGAAAGCCCTCAACCCAGCCCGGGGTGCTTGGGTTTGGGGTTTAGGGATTAGGGTTTAGGTTGGGGAGGACACAGAAGTCTGGGGTCTTTGAGGCCAGCAAGGTCATCACGAACTCGTGCGGATGAGTACTTCTAGGGTTGGGGCTCAGGGCTTAGGGTTCAGGGCTCAGGGTTTAGGGCTCTGGCAGAATTTGAATTAAGTTCTTCCCGTTGCTGTGATGGTGCAACTTGGAGGTTCTCACCTGTGCCTTCATAATATGGGCACTTAAATGGGGACCCCTTATGTACCCCGTATAACTATACCCGATACAACTCAAGGATGCCTGCATCAGATCCCTTTAAGGAGGTAAGGGATTGGGCTGTTGCCCCTTGCACTAACAGTCCTGAATAGGGATTATACTACCCCCTGCTAGAATCCCTATGAAGGACTGTTACGATAAGGGGGAACATCCCAAATTATGAGCCCTACCCTCAACCCTCAACCCTCAACCCTCAACCCTAAACCCTAAACCCCCTAAACCCTAAAGAATCCCTGAAGCCCTGCCGGGGGCCATATGAAGGGCCCTTTAAACCAACCCTTAGCACTGAGCTCCTAGGGAGCCCGCGAAGCTCTGTGCCGCAGAACAACCCCGGAGGTCCACAGGCCCCCTCCCCCCCCCCCCCCCCCCCAAAAAAAAAAAGAAACAAGAAAAAGAGTCAAAATAAACATGAAATTGAGTTTAGGGTTTAGGGTTTAGGCTTTGGGATTTGGAGTTTAAGGGTTTGAGGGTTTAAGGGTTTAAGGGTTTAAGGATGTAAGGGTTTAAGGGCTTAGGGCATAGGGTTGGCCCATAAAGCCATTCGTGTGAGACCCTCTTCAACACCATCAGGTTTTGGGTTTTAGGGTCGGGAAGACGAGAACACATCACATGTTGGGGGACCTCATTGCTTCTTGCGGTTTTGGGCTTCCCACAAGCTACTCCGAGGTAAAGCCCCAAACGCCCAAAACCCCTAAACCCCTAAACCCTAAAACCCTAAACCCCCCAAAACCCCCAAAACCCCCAAACCCCTAAACCCCTAAACCCCTAAACCCCTAAACCCCTAAACCCCTAAACCCCTAAACCCCTAAACCCCTAAACCCTAAACCCTAAACCCTAAACCGAATAGGAGGACCCCCGCGCCTGAAGGCATCACCAGAGGCTGGCCCCCCAAGGTGGCCCCCACCTGACAGGCATTTCTACGAGATGGGACACCTAGGGTTTAGGGTTTAGGGTTTAGGGTTTAGGGATCAGGGCTGCTTTGGATTTTGGGGACTTCCCCTAAACCCTAAACTTTGAGCCCAACCCAAAAAATCCAGAGCAAGGAGGGCTAACCCTTCTTCCGCGGTTTTTTTTTTGGGTTTCTGAGGCTTAAGGTTTCGGTCTTCGGGATTGGGGGGCCCCAAGGCCCTTTAACCCGAAGCGGCCCGGGGCCCCGCATCTCTGAGGACACTTGCAAGTGGTTTAGGGTTTGGGGCTAGGGTTTAGGCTTTGTGGGGTTTGAGGTTTAGGGTTTAGGGTTTAGGGCTAGGGTTTAGGCTATATAGAGTTTAGGGAATATGGGCTGTGAACCAGCAAGTAGGGCTTTGTTAGGGCTTAGAGTCAGAACGTGTCCCAGCTGCCTCCGCCAAAGATGAAGGTGTACAGCAGGCCAAACCTGGATCTAGGAGTTTGACATTCCGCGCGGTTGAAGACGGTAGGTTTCAGGTTTAGGGTTCCAATATGGCCCTGAACCCCAACGCAAACCCTAAAGCTTGCCGCCCACCCCTGAACCAGGATCGAAGACATGTTCCGAAACCTGCGAAACCCATGCCCTAGAATCCCCTATCCCAAGCTCTCTGCTCCGGAACAAAGGGCCCTCAGGTTTTAGGGCTTAGGGTTTCGGGTTAGGGTTTAGGGACCCTAGACGCCAAACCCCAAAACCTGAACTCGCCGAATTGTATACCCTAAACCCTATAAGCCCGAAACCACTAACCCACAACCCTAACCCTATAAGCCTACTTACAAACCCTAAGTATCAGCCCTAAACCCCTTACCCACAACCCTAACCCCCTAAGCTTGGTTTAGGGTTTAGGGTTTAGGGTTTAGGGTTTAGGGTTTAGGGTTTAGGGTTTAGGGTTTAGGGTTTAGGGTTTAGGGTTTAGGGTTTAGGGCCTAAGCTGCAAGCCAGTTGCACTGATGCTCCGATGGCTTTGATACCTCGCGCAATCCAGCTCATGAAGCCAAACCTGGCTCGGGTTTGGGGTTCACTGTTTAGGGTTTAGGGTTTAGGGTTTGGGGTTTAGGGTTTAGGGGTTTAGGGGTTTAGGGGTTTAGGGGTTTAGGGGTTTAGGGGTTTAGGGGTTTAGGGGTTTGAGGGTTTGGCATTTTGGGGTTTAGGAATGTCCCGGCTACCCTGAAGCTAGGGGCTTCCGGTCACATTCTGCGGAGGATAGTTGGGGGCACTGGTAGTGGTTGATGGTTTTGGGACGTTCAAGTTCCAGGGTTCTGGGTATTTGGATGTTCTCCAACCCTAAACCTCATAACCCCTAAACACTAAATCCCCTGCCTACACCCAACCCTAGAACCTCATCAGCCCTCAACTCAAGGATTCGCTTGAAACACTCGTGCAGTACATAAAGGGCGCATGACTCGTTTGGGCTCCAGATGCTGGTTATATACATACACACATATTTGCATGCTATCTATCTATCTATTTATATGTTACGCCCTAAACCCCAAACCCTAGAAACCACTCAAGATATATGTAGCTTATAAGAAGAAAGATGGTATAGCAGGAAGACAGATCGCCTTCACCTGAGTCCTGCAACCCTGGGGAGCCATGCAGCCCCAAACACTGGACACCCTACCGAAAGGCTCCTACAAGTAGGGCCCCCTGACTTTTCTAACCTTAGCTATAAGGGAGTTATAACCTACATATCTATAACTGGGGGGGCCCCTACATGTATGTAGTACCTTTGCTAAGGAAGTATACTAGAATCCCCAATAGCGAGCCCCAAAAAGGAACCAACGGCATGTTTACTCATGTGGTGCCTAGAATTTTGCCTATACAAGAATTGTACCAGAATAACACCGAAAACATGATCTAATGTTTATTGCACCTAAAATACATGAGAGCCTTCAGGAAACTCGCGCAAGCTTTGGGGCTACTTTTTCTCGCTGGGAGCCTTGCGAAACAGCTTTGGGTTTACGCCTTAGGCTTCCCCCGCCACATCCCTAGACCCTAATTAGACCCTGGCCCTAAACAAAAAAACAAATCTACAAATACCCCATTGAGCAAAAAAGGAAATTAACAGGAATATTTGTCCATACCCCTTGATTTCTTTTAAGGGGCACACCCAAAGGGTAGTATTTCTTAGACCCAAGCGCTAAACTGGACCTAAACGCTAAACGCAGTTCAAGCGTCCCTGTTGAAGGCCCTTCGCCGCTCGGAACGGCCTGGTGTCCGGGGAGGGCCCCAAACACCCTAACAACCACTGAAAGCCCATTATACCCTATAAACCGTTACAAACCCTCATAAATCCTTTTACACCCTTACAAGCCCTTATGAACCCTTAACCCCAATAAACCCTTGTGTCACCCCTGAAAACCCTAAACCCTAGACCCTACAGACCCCCTAAACCCTGAACCTCACCCCAACTTCTGAGTAGACGTGCGATGCTGGGGCCCTGTCGGGTTTGGAAGGCTTGGGGCCAGCCACTCGGAGATTTTTTTTTTTTTTTTTTTTGGGGGGGGGGGGGGGTGTGGGGAGGTTTCGGGCTTGCGGCGGTTGAGAGTTTAGGGTTTAGGGTTAAGGGTTTAGGGATCGTGTGGACCATACCTAGCTGCTCATTACCTAATGATACATGAGTACTCCCCGATTAAGTACACAGGTACGATTATTTCTTTCATGGACAGTTCTCTAAATTACGGTCCTTTTGGGGTACCCTAAGCACAAAGCTTGGATCCCAAGAGTGACCCTGACTTTGTGAAGTGGCCATATAAACTGCTGCATGCAGGACAGGTTAGGCTAGGTTTGGTTCAGGTTAGGCTAGGTTCAGGTTAGGTCAGGTTCAGGTCACGTCAGGTTAGGTTCGGTTCAGGTTAGGCTCGGTTCAGGTTAGGTTAGGTTCAGGTTAGGTGAAGTTCGGGTTAGGTTAGGTTAGGTTCAAGTAAGGTTAGGTTAGGTTCGCGTTAGGTTGAGGTTAGGTTGAGGTTAGGTTGAGGCTAGGTTGAGGTTAGGTTAGGTTCCAGTTTAAGTTAGGTTTTGTTCAACAAGGTTTGTTTCAGGTTAGTCGGGTTCAGGTTAGGTAAGGTTAGGTTAGGTTCAGGTTAGGCTAGGTTCAGGTCAGGTTAGATTCAGGCTGGGTTAGGTTCAGGTTAGGTTAGGTTAGGTTAGGATAGGTTAGGCTAGGTTAGGCTAGATTAGGTTCAGTTCAGGTTAGGTTAGGCTCAGGTTAGGTTAGGTTGGGTTCAGGTTCAGGTTAGGTTGGGTTCAGGTTAGGTTAGGTTCAGGTTGGGTTTGGTTAGGTTAGGTTCAGTTTAGGTTAGTTTAGGCTAGGTTAGGTTAGGTTTGGTTCAGGTTCAGGTTCAGGTTCAGGTTCAGGTTCAGGTTCAGGTTCAGGTTCAGGTTAGGTTCAGTTTAAGTTCAGGTTAGGTTAGGTTAGGTTAGTTTCAGGCTAGGTCAGGCTAGGATAGGTTCAGGCTAGGTTAGGTTAGGTTAGGTTCAGGTTAGGTTCAGGTTAGGTTAGGTTCCGGTTAAAGTTAGGTTAGGTTCAGCAAGGTTAGTTTCAGGATAGGTTCAGGTTAGGTTAGGTTCCGCTTAAGTTAGGTTAGGTTCAGGTCAGGTCAGGTTAGGTGCAGGTTAGGTTAGGTTGGGTTCAGGTTCGGGCTAGGTTGGGTTCAGATCCGGTCAGGTCAGGTCAGGTTGGGTCAGGTTGGGTCAGGTTAGGTTAGGTTCGGGCACAGGTTAGGTTAGGTTCGGTTCAGGTACAGGTAAGGTTAGGTTAGTTTCAGGTTAGGTTCAGGTTAGGTTAGGTTCAGGCTAGGTTAGGTTTGGCTCAGGGTAGGTTAGGACGGGTTATGTTAAGGTTAGGTTAGGTTCAGCTTAGGTCAATAAAACCCCACTAACGACTGGTAGGAAAAGGGTGAACATCCCAAGGCTTAAGGGCCACGGTTTAAAGGTCAAAGGGTCCCGAAACCACCCAGTCTGAACCCCGAGCCCTGCAACGAAAACCTAAACAGGACTGCAATAAACCCGAAACCCTGAACTCTAAGCCCTAAACCCGAGACCTCATAACTTTGTGGAGTGCCAGGTTGTGGGATATATATATATATAGCCATCCTCCAAGCTGCTTGGGCCCTCCCCCAAGACATTTTGAAACAGAACTTGTTCATAAAGGCATTGTCGGGCTGAGGGGTGGGGAAGGGGGAAGGCGGGGATACTTTGCATGCCCTCAGCCCTAAATCCTACACCCTAAGCCCTAAACCCGGAGCCCTGAACCCGAAACCCTAAACCCCAAACCCTAAACACCAAACCCTAAACACTAAACCCCAAACCCTAAACCCTAAACCCCAAACTCTAAATCCCAAACCCCAAACCCTAAACCCTAAACCCCACACCCCCAAACCCACTGAGCCCAAGCACCGGCATGGAGCCCTGTGTTGCGGCAGCACTGCGGCCGCCACCACCTTTGCTGTTTCGCCCCTTTTTGTGCTGTCCGGCCAGGCTAGATTTCAGGGGTTTAGGGTTTAGGGTTTAGGGTTTGGGGTTTAGGGCTTAGGGCCCCTGAACCCTCCCCTCAACCCTGCTTGAACTAGGTTTGTGGGGCGTTTTTTTTTTTTTTTTGTTGGGGGGGGGGGGGGTTTGGGGTGCAGAGATCGGGGTCGATGTGCTGTTCAAAGGGGCGCAGGGGCTTGAAGGTGTCCACTTCCCTCTCCACACGGGCCCTTCAGATGGTCCTTTGCCCTCTTTAAAGGGTTCTGAAGGGGTATATAAGGGACCCCTGCTAAGGATCCATACGATGGGACCATGTAACTATTCCAAGATAGCCTGAACCTCAAAAACTTTACATGCACAGGCCTATGCCCTCGATCGAAAGCACCTATGTAAAGCTCGACAGCACATGTAGGGTTGGTCTGGGCAAGGGGGAAGAGAGGTCAAAGGGGTCAGGGTTTAGTGCTCTGGGTTTTGTGCTCCAACCACAAAGCGACCCAAAACCTATCCAAATCTTGCAAAGACTCTTTTCAGGGCTTAGTCCCTAGGCCCTGCAAACCCTGCGAAAGCCTAAACACCTCATAAATAGGGCCACTCTAAATATGCTACAACCTTCTTTAGGGTACTTAGCTACTGACAACCTTACTGTTAACTAAACACTAAACCCTACCGAAAGGCTGCCGTGTAGTACCTTTTTCGGCTAGTAATTTATACGACCATAACCCCCTATATGTAAGCCAAGAAGGAACTACAATAGAGCCTTCAGGTAACCCATGAACCTGCAGGTCAAACCCTATAGCCCTAAACCCTAAACCCTAAACCCTCAACCCATGAACTTGAACCGGCAAGTACTTCCTGGCCGCGTGACCCAACAGAGGCGCGCTGAGCGGCGCCGCCACGGAGGGCGCAGCCGCAGGTGGCGGCTCCTGGGCTGCTTCAAAGGCTCCTGTTTAGGTTTAGGGTTTGTTGGGTTTATAGGGTTTATAGGGTTTATAGGGCTTATAGGGTTTATAGGGTTTATAGGGTTTATAGGGTTTATAGGGTTTATGGGGTTTATAGGGTTTATAGGCTTCATCCTCATAGCCGCTCTGAAAATCGAAGCCGCAGAGAACCTCCTGCGCTTCCCGAGGCCCTACAGCCTCATAATCCAACATTTTTTAAACATCACCTTACCCTAAGCCCTAACTTCTAAACCCTACAATCAGACTCCGAAATCATAATAATTGCAGTGGGCGACTGACCCCTAAGGAATTGCACGTTCTGACTTACTTCTTGGAAGTCATAACATTTGGCTTTCCCCAATGAACTGTTGGGATTCAAGCCCTAAACCCTAAACCCTAAACCTTAGACCCCAAAAAACATAAAAGCAACGATCCTTTTTGTGCAAAAAAACACCAGTCGGACGTTCCGATCCCTGCTCCTCCCCTGCCCCTGCAGCGGGCCGCCGAAGGTTTATAGGGTTTATAGGGCTTATAGGGTTTACATGGTTTATAGGGTTTATAGGGTTTGTAGGGTTATACCTCCGAAACCACCTATGCAAAAAAAGAGGCCGAATCCCAAATGACAGTACTTAACGCCGGATCAGAGAGAAAACGCAACTGCCACCGCAGAAACGTCGTTGTATGATTTGGGGGATTTCAGGATTCGCTCTCACGACTGGGTCTGATTTTAGAGAAACGCACTCAGCATTGGGACAGTTTTGGCCTCGTTGCAACTGTTTCGGTTGTGGTTTCGCGCATAATATCAGAGGCCTGGAGGTGAACAGAGGCTTCGGCGAGGATCTTAATCGGGCCTTGAGGGGTCCAGCTTCGAAGTATGGGACGGGGTGCTGGCTTAAGCATGGTGGAAGGGTGTTGAGAACAAACCGAAGCAAAGGATTTCTGGTTTGGTTTGCCGTGAGGGGAGCAGCCCGACGAATGCGAGGGGAGAACCACAAGGGGTCTGGGAGCCTGGGGCAGGCCACGCAGGTGTGGGCTTTCAGAGGGCCTGTGTCGAGGTTTGGTGATGCAAGTTTTGGTGCTGGCCCTCGTACCGCTTATTTCTGCCGTTGTACCGTCCATTTCCGCCCTCGGCTGGGCATTTCCGCCGATTTCCGCCGTTGTACCGCCTCGTGCCGGGCATTTCCGCCCTCGTACCGCCGATTTCCGCCGTTGTACTGCCCATTTGCCGTGGCTCCTCTTTCCGCCCGTTGTACCGCCCATTCCGCCCTCTGCCGGCCATTTCCGCCCTCGTACCGCCGATTTCCGTCCTGGAATCGGCGGTACGAGGGCGGAAATGGCCGGCAGAGGGCGGAATGGGCGGTACAACGGTGGAAAGCGGCAGCATGAGGGCGCCCGTGTACACCGCCCATTTCCTTCCTTGTCCATGTGGCTGAAAATTTGGGATAATTTGGGGTTACCGACCATTTCCGCTCTCAGCCCTAATTCTTTCAGGGAGTGCACTGAGCCTACGCAAGAAGCAGCAGCAGAGCAAGGAGACCTGAACCTGCACTGTCGCCTAGTATGCATTGGCCCACCAGGAGCTCAAGCACACATCTTACCGGGGAGCTCAGCCACACTCGAGGCAAAAACGCTCCCACAAAACGGCATGCCATCTAAAAAAACAGCCTCCCGAAAACAGGACAAATCCGACAGACAACAAGAAACGCGATCAAGAACCAAATACCGCCCTCAATCCTCAAAACCAGTTTTCCTGCGAAGAGCAAAAATTTGGCACGGTTTGGATTCTCAAGGTAGGGCTTATAGGGTTTATAGGGTTTATAGGGTTTATAGGGTTTATAGGGTTTATAGGGTTTATAGGGTTTATAGGTTTTACAGGGTTTATGGGGTTTACAGGGTTTATAGGGTTTATAGGGTTTATAGGGTTTATAGGGCTTATAGGGCCTATAGGGTTTAGGGCTAGTAAACAATAATATTTAGAGGTACTTTTGAAGCGCTTTTGGTCTGTCTCGGGCGGCTTGGTAGCCCAGTAACCATTTATAACAAGGGTGCCCCTTTTTTGGGGTTGGAAACTGACATGAAGGAACGGCGGAGGGTTTTTTTTTTTGCAAAGGTGTGGCTCGGCCCTGTCCTCTTGCAAAGGTGTGGCTCGGTAACCCCCTTCCCCTCCACTCCCACCCACCCCCCCCCCCCACCCCCCACCCCCCCCCCACGCCCCACCCCCCCCCCCCCCCCCCCCCCCCCCCCCCCCCCCCCACCCCCCTCCCCACTCCCCCCCACCCCCCACTCTCACCACCCCGACTCCCTCCCCCTTATTTGCAAACTCAATGCTTGCCTCTAGGTTTCAAAAAAACTCATATGCTTTGAAACAAGCTTGCACGGCTTTCAGAAGCGGGGGGTTGGGGGGGGCGCAGCCCCCCCCCATTTGAAAACTCAATGCTTGCATCATGGGTTTCAAAAAGACTCTTATGCTTTGATGCAAGCTTGCACGGCTTAAAAAAGCGGGGGGGTTGGGGGGGGCGCAGCCCCCCCCATTTGCAAACTCAATGCTTGCATCATGGGTTCCAACACCGGGGGGGCCATTTGCAAACTTAATGCTTGCATCATGGGTTTCAACAAGACTCATATGCTTTGACGCAAGCTTGCACGGCTTAAAAAAGCGGGGGGGTTGGGGGGGGCGCAGCCCCCCCCATTTGCAAACTCAATGCTTGCATCATGGGTTTCAACAAGACTCATATGCTTTGACGCAAGCTTGCACGGCTCAAAAAAAGCGGGGGGGTTGGGGGGGGCGCAGCCCCCCCCATTTGCAAACTCAATGCTTGCATCATGGGTTTCAACAAGAATCATATGCTTTGACGCAAGCTTGCACGGCTCAAAAAAAGCGGGGGGGTTGGGGGGGGCGCAGCCCCCCCCATTTGCAAACTCAATGCTTGCATCATGGGTTTCAACAAGACTCATATGCTTTGACGCAAGCTTGCACGGCTTAAAAAAGCGGGGGGGGTTGGGGGGGCGCAGCCATTTGCAAACTCAATGCTTGCGCATACTACATATATACACTCCACGTATTTCTACCAGCTACAGCTACATCGCGGTAAAAAGAATCTTTGCGACTGGGGAGAACAGGGAAATCAAAACGAAGTCGGCACCCAAGCCAGGCCAAGCCGAGCCAAGCCACGCCGAGCCAAGCCAAGCCAGCCAGGCCAAGCCAAGCCAAGCCGAGCCGAGCCCACCCGAGCCAAGCCAAGCCAAGGAGCCAAGCCAACGAAAGCCAAGCCGAGCCAAGCCAAGCCAGAGGACAAGCCGAGCCAAGCCAAGCCAAGCCCAGCCGAGCCAAGCCAAGCCGAGCCAAGCCAAAACCAATGCTTTGATGCAAGCTTGCACGGCTTAAAAAGCGGGGGGGTTGGGGGGGGCGCAGCCCCCCCCATTTGCAAACTCAATGCTTGCATCATGGGTTCCAACACCGGGGGGGCCATTTGCAAACTTAATGCTTGCATCATGGGTTTCAACAAGACTCATATGCTTTGACGCAAGCTTGCACGGCTTAAAAAAGCGCGGGGGTTGGGGGGGGCGCAGCCCCCCCCATTTGCAAACTCAATGCTTGCATCATGGGTTTCAACAAGAGTCATATGCTTTGACGCAAGCTTGCACGGCTCAAAAAAAGCAGGGGGGTTGGGGGGTGCGCAGCCCCCCCCCCATTTGCAAACTCAATGCTTGCATCATGGGTTTCAACAAGAATCATATGCTTTGACGCAAGCTTGCACGGCTCAAAAAAAGCGGGGGGGTTGGGGGGGGCGCAGCCCCCCCCCATTTGCAAACTCAATGCTTGCATCATGGGTTTCAACAAGACTCATATGCTTTGACGCAAGCTTGCACGGCTTAAAAAAGCGGGGGGGGTTGGGGGGGCGCAGCCATTTGCAAACTCAATGCTTGCGCATACTACATATATACACTCCACGTATTTCTACCAGCTACAGCTACATCGCGGTAAAAAGAATCTTTGCGACTGGGGAGAACAGGGAAATCAAAACGAAGTCGGCACCCAAGCCAGGCCAAGCCGAGCCAAGCCACGCCGAGCCAAGCCAAGCCAAGCCAGCCAGGCCAAGCCAAGCCGAGCCGAGCCCACCCGAGCCAAGCCAAGCCAAGGAGCCAAGCCAACGAAAGCCAAGCCGAGCCAAGCCAAGCCAGAGGACAAGCCGAGCCAAGCCAAGCCAAGCCCAGCCGAGCCAAGCCGAGCCAAGCCAAGCCAAGCCAAGCCAAGCCGAGCCAAGCCAACCAAAGCCAAGCCAAGCCAGACAAGCCGAGCCAAGCCAGGTCAGAGGACACGCCCAGCCAAGCCAAGCCAAGCCAAGCCACACCTTTGCAAGGGGACAGGGCCGAGCCACACCTTTGCAAAAAAAAAAACCGGACCCTGAAGGAACCCTAACCCTAAACCCTAAACCCTAAACCCTAAACCCTAAACCCTAAACCCTAAACCCAGTTGAGCCCAACAAAACCAGGGAAGAAGGGTACCACTGGGCTACCAAGGGGAGGTGTCGGGCTGCGGAGTTCACCAAGCTCAGGGTGGCCGATTGTCTCCGAGCTGCTTCCCAAGTACCGTGAACCCTAAACTCAAAATTTACTGAACCCTAAACCCTAAACCCTAAACCCTGAACCCTGAACCCTGAACCCTGAACCCTGAACCCTGAACCCAAAGCCTCAAAACCCTACACCCTCAACCCTAAACCCTTAACCCGAAACCCTTAAGCCTTAACCCTGGGGCGGGGGGCGGGGAGGGTGGGGGAAAGTTCAGCGCCAGAGAATCAAGGGGATCAGGAAAAAGGGCGTGGGTGCAGAGCTCATAGCAAGTTGTTGGGGCTTCAGGGCTTACAGGCTCAGGGTCTGCAACCCTAGACCCTAAACCCTAAACCCTAAACCCTGAACCCTAAACCCTAAACCCTAAACCCTAAACCCTACACCCTAAACCCTAAACCCTAGGGTTAAGGGCTTCAGGTGCTTGAGTGCTTGCTGGGCCCGTGGCATCGTCATGGGACGCCCAGTGGAGGGACAGAGCCTGCTCCACCTGGCATGGGCCCTCACGGGGCCCTGAAGTGTTTAGGTTTAGGGTTTAGGGTTTAGGGTTTAGGGTTTAGGGTTTAGGGTTTAGGGTTTAGGGTTTAGGGTTTAGGGTTTAGGGTTTAGGGTTTAAGGTTAGGGCTTAGGGACCCTAATCTCTGAACATGTGCTCTTGACTATACTGCTTTGGTCTCGCTTTCTCTCAACTTCTGTCGCTTGGAGCCCTTAAGCCCCTGGAACCCAGCCAAACCCTGAACAAAGCACTCGCGGATTCAGAGCCACAGGCCACAGGCATCTCAGGGTTTAGGGTTTAGGGTTTAGGGTTTGGGGTTTAGGGTTTAGGGTTTAGGGTTGAAACTTGGGGGGGGGGGGGGGGGGGGGGGGGGGGGGGGGGGGGGGGGGGGGGGGGGGGGTGGGGGGCTGTGGGTGTGTGTAAATCCCCCGGTCCTAAACTGGTCCTAAACCCTGAACTCCAAAGCCAAAGGCCATATGTGTCCAAAACAACGGTGTAGAGAAGAACAACACTGTTTTGAGTATGAATCCCTGAGCCCTTACCTACGCGCCCTATGCACCATATAAGCTGCTGAGTCCTAAGAAGCCTCAGCAAGTCTCTATAAACTGTATATCCTAAACGCATTTGAAAAAGAGAAACGCCCCTTTTAGGGCTTTAGGGTTGCCAAAAGCTGAGCCAAGGCGCATTCCAGCCGCACGACTTCAGCATCTGCATCGAAGCCACCTCATCCCGGGCGTCCGCAGTGACCTGACATGGCCTAGGGTTTAGGGTTTAGGGTTTAGGGTTTAGGGTTTAGGGTTTAGGGTTTACGGTTTAGGGTTTAGGGTTTAGGGTTTGGGGTTTGGGGTTTAGGGTTTAGGGTCTCGGGTCTAGAGTTTAGGGTTTAGGGTGTATAGGGTTTATAGGGTTTACGTTTTAGGGTGCCTGTGTGCGACAGCTCCGAATAGGAATTGCGTGTGTCGACCTAGCACATCTTTCACTAAGGGAAGAGGAGATATGATTCTTCGGCTCTTGGGAGCTGGGTTTTACGGATTGGTTGAGGAAGCGTGCTTAAAGCTTGGTGGTTAGGGTTTTATGATTTACGGGTTTAGGCTTAAGGGTTAAGGGTTTAAGGGTTACGGGTTTAATGTTTAGTTAGGGTTCTGGACCATACCTGCCCTGAACAGTAAACCCTAAACCCTAAACCCTAAACCCTAAACCCTAAACCCTAAAC
>CAJNDS010002313.1:1112104-1202104 GCA_905221605.1 Symbiodinium natans
ATCAGCCGTAAAACCCAGAAGGAGCCCAATCTCGAAAAGCAGTCGAATGACATGTTTGCAGGATGCATGTTGAGCCCGTATGTTCGCACAATGGGAACGTGCGTAGCTGAATGCTACGCAAAAACAAATATGAAAGAGAATGTTTCTAGACACACTTATACCTTTCAAAGCTCCTCGACCCGTGAACCCGAAACCCTGAAGCCTAAACCTGAATCCCTGAACCCTGAACCCTAAACCCTAAACCCGAAAGACCTGGCTGAGGTTCCATGCCATCTGCTTACTGTTGGTCAGCAGAGACTGTTACAAAGGGAAGTGAGAGGAGTACCTTGGGATGTTCCCCCCCTTATACTAACAGTTTTTTTAAATTGGGTTTAGGGTTTAGAGTTTAGGGTTATTCTAGTACCCCCTGCGAAAATCCCTATTAAGGATTGTTCGTATATGCGGGAACGCCCCAAGGTTTACCCTTCTTACCAACACAATAAACAAAACTGTTCTTCGTGCAATGTAAGATTACGATACCGACCACTGCAATACCAATCTACTATTTGCTTAAGAACCCCCCTCAAAAAAAAAAAAAAGACAGTCAATGATAACAATTCTATATTACACTCATAATAATAAGGAAGAGCATCTTTAAAACAATGGGGTTCTTAAGCAGATGGTAGTATTCCTTCATTCCCTACTCGCCAACAGTAAGCTCGATGTACGTTAGCCGCTGTGGCTTGCACAGCAGCAGATCTTGCAAGTTGCAGGCTCTCTACAACCCTGATAAGCCTCCTGGGCGAACATGGTTTAGGAAAAGGTTTAGGGTTCAGGGTTTAGAGTTTAGGGTTCAGTGTTTAGGGGCTCAAGTTTATCTCTGTGGCGGGATTCACCCCAAAACCCGAAATCCGAGACCTTGAGCAATTGAACTTCTGGCACAGCTCATGCGGAGAAATGAAGGACCCTATAACCCTATAACCCTAAACCCTAAACGCTAAACCCTATAAAGAAATGGCCAAGAGCTTGCAAGGCTCTGCAAGACCTGCGAAGGAAAATCGCAGCCCTTCAGCCGGTGTTCGACCTCGGGAAGCAGTTGAAGGTTTAGGGCTTGGGTTTTCGGGTTTAGGGGTTCAGGGTTCAGGGCTTGGGGTTTGCCCTAAGGGTCCATGTACCTCAATAGGGCCTGAACGTACTTCCTATTTAGGGACTTTGGGGCCCAAGTGTATCACAACAAGGCGCATGGACCCTTAGGGTTAGGTTCGGGGTCTATTTAGGGGGTCAAGGTTCGGGCCGAAACCCTGGATTCTAAAGAATACAGGGGTTTGGGAGCGGCAGAACTTACCTAAGGTGTTGCAGGGGTTCAAGGCAGAGGGGTTCTTCGGACAGAGAAACCTTTGGGTTTGCTGTCTCAAGATTCGGGGTTTCAGGGGGTGGGGGTTTCAGGGAGTGAGGCTTTGGGAGATACCCCTAAGGGTCCATGTACCTAATTATTATATACTTGGGCCCCAAATACCCGATATAGCAAGTACTTGAAGGCCCAAGCATTCCCCTACTTGGGTACATGGACCCTTGCAAGGAGGCCCCCCTACTACTCTAACTATAGTTAGGGGACTTATAGTCTAAGTTAGGATCCTTATAACCCAATTTAGGGTCCTTAAAAACTCTGCTTACAACTAGGGGGGCCCCTCCTGGTAGCCCTAAACCCTAAACCCTAAACCCTAAACCCTAAACCCTGAACCCTGAACCCTGAACCCTGAAAGGGGGCCCCTCCTTCTAACTAGGGAAGCCCCTCCGAGTAGGGTACCAGACCAGTCCGAGTGACCAAGTCGGCGTCGGTTGGGCTAAAGCCGCCGGGCCATCCTGGAGCAGGGCGATTGTTCTTAGAGGCCCTAAACCCTAAACCCTAAACCCTAAACCCTAAACCCTAAACCCTAAACCCTAAACCCTAAACCCTAAACCCTAAACCGCGAACCCGAAACCCGAAACCCGAAACCCTAAACCCTAAACCATAAACCCTAAACCCTAAACCCTATAAGCCCTAAATCATAAATGCTCAGCGCGCACGCAGGCTGTAATAAGGATAGAGCTGAAAGTGCATGAGCCTCGTGAAAATTCAGTCCTAAACCAAGACCCCAAACCCTGCCAGGCGCGTTACACACCGCGGGACCTTTCTTCCTTGAACCCTTACAATCCTACACGCATTTACGTACTTTCTTGGCGCTGGGGCCTTAACCCTACACTGCCCCACAGCCCTAAGAACGACAAACCTCAGCAGAATAAAGAAGGCAAGCAAACCTCGGGCCTGCACCTTCCAATGGCTAGGGTTCAGGAATTAGGGTTTAGGGTTTAGGGTTTAGGGTTTAGGGTATGGGACCAACATTCCATGACAGTTCCAGCTTTGGGGTATGCTCTCAAGCGAGAACATATGCGCAAGGGGTACCACCAAACAGTAGAGGTCCCGTAACCCTTGCCAAGGGTACCCTCCCCTCATTTTGGGAAACTTCCAGTTCTGAGTCAGATATTTTCCTTGGTAGCCCAGTAACCATAATAAGGTAAGGACACCCGTTTTGGGTTGGTTTCTTCATAAGGGAACCCATGACAAAACAACGGGCAGAAGGGTGGGTACCAAGTCTCAGGGTACGAAAACATGCTCGCTTTTCGTGCATGCGACCGGCTTCAGGCCGTGAAAGCTGAGAACGATTGATCTTGAAGTCTTGAGCCATGCCTACCCAAATCCTAAACCAAAAACCCTATTACCCTGAGTCTATACGAGTGTAGGGTTTCGGCGTTAGGTTTAGATTGGTTTGGGGGTTTAAGCCCATGGAGTATATCAGACATCTTCTGTTTGGTAGGTGTTTCAGTCCTTTTGAAGGGCTTTCTGGCTGTAGCCAAGCTGCCAGGCAAGGTGGACTTCGGTGCTGAAAACTAAGACGGCTTGGGGTTATAAGGGCGTGGGATTTGGGCTCAGGGTTTGGGGTGCTTCGCGGACCCATAGCTATAAATTTCCCCCGACCAGCGCCTTGAATTTCCCCCGACAAGCGCCCTGAATCCTAAACCCTAAACCCTGAACCCTAAATCCTAAACCCTAAACCTTAAAACCCCCTGACGATTGCTGGCCTTATGAAGCTCTCCACAGGCGTCGGGGGCGGCGCGCCCGCCGACTCGGCCTGCTCTTCTGCCTCCTCCTGGTATGGGGCGTTACTTAGGGTTTAGGGTTTAGGGTTTAGGGTTTAGGGTTTGGGGTTTGGGGTTTAGGGTTTAGGGTTTAGGGGGGGGCGAAGCATGGGCCCTGCCCTTAATTTGGAGACCCTACCATCCCTTTGGGTCTATGTACCTAAGTAGGGAAGACTTGGGCCTTAAAGTACTTCCTATTTAGGGACTTTGGGGCCCAAGTGTATCATAATAAGCTACATGGACCCTTAGGGTACGTAACCCTTATATACTTTATATATTAAGGGCCCATACTTCGGATTCCTATAGACAAGGGTAAGGGACCATACAAGGGCCATGGTGTTCAGACTCCGCGCCAGGCAAAGGGCTTAGGGCTTAGTAGAGCTAGGGACTGAAAAACGAGTGGTAGCAGTAGGTTAAACCCTAAACCCTAAAACCTAAACCCTAAACCCTAAACCCTAAACCCTGAACCCTGAACCCTAAACCCTAAACCCTAAACCGGAGCTGAAGGTTCTTGGGAAGTCCTCCTGCTTCTTCTGCAGGTCCTTCTCTTGTTTCCGCCGGTCACGCCGGCCCTGCACCGATTGAAGCAAGGTTTGGGGTTTAGGGTTTAGGGTTTAGGGTTTAGGGTTTAGGGTTTAGGGTTTAGGGTTTAGGGTTTAGGGTTTAGGGTTTAGGGTTTAGGGTTCGAACAACTTGTGGCATTAGGTCTATAGGGTCTTGAACCCTCAGCCCTCAACCCGGATATGCTTTACGAGTAGACTCTGGAAGAAAGGTATATAACTTTTAGGTATGAGTAGCCAAAATAGGAACCCAGGACAGAAAAAAACAAGTATCCAAAGCCCAGTTCAAAATTGGATGGTAAGAACCATCGAAAGTACTCCTCGGCTATCATCCTCTTTCTCCTCAAATGCTAACCTCCCTCCCCCACTGATCTCACTATAGTGTCGCACTCGCTGTTGTGTATCTACCCGCTAGAATCCAATGTTTCGGGCTTATTTGGTTTCCTGTTGGGGTCTCCCGCTACAAAGTTACCATTTGTTTATTCAAACGTGGTGTATTCTACTTTGTTTGAACTCCACTTGTACATGACTGTCTGCCACTGCTGGTTGAATGTTCTCAACCGGGAACACTTCAGGCCTTCAAGCCCTGAATCACTGAAGGCTTTAAGCTCTAAGGGCCTTGGCTTCAGCAGGACAAGACACGAGCACCTACTTCTGAGTGTGGTACCAAACGATCAGCTGAAGCCCTCAAATGATCGAGCAACATAGCAGGACAAAAGGAGTTGCAGGGCTTCAGATTTTAAGGGCCTTGTTTTCAGCCCAGAACCCAGAACCCTAAACCCTAAACCCTAAACCCTAAACCCTAAACCCTAAACCCTAAACCCTAAACCCTAAACCCTGAACCCTGAACCCTGAACCCTGAACCCTGAACCCTTGTTTTCAGCCTAGCCAGGCCACACCGCAACTTGTCTGAGGGAGGGGGGGGCTACTAACGCGAGCATAGTCTAGGAGAGGGGATTGGCAGGGTATTGCTTAGTGCCCCGACCCATTGCGATGCAGTGGCTAAAAACGTGCCTCAAGCACAGGCACAAGCCCAATTCCTAAACCCCAAGCTCCTAAACCCCAAGCTCCTAAACCCTAAGCTCCTAAACCCTAAACCCTAAACCCTAAACCCTAAACCATAAACCCTAAACCCTAAACCCTAAACCCTAAACCCTAAACCCCTAAACCCCTAAACCCCTAAACCCCTAAACCCCTAAACCCCTAAACCCCTAAACCCCAAACCACTGATCAGGAGAGCCATGGCTGTCAACTTGGGCTTCAGGGTGCAATCGCTCCTACGCTCCCCCCCCACCCGGCCAAAAACCGCAAACCCTAAACCCTAAACCCTAAACCCTAAACCCTAACCCTAAACCCTAAACCCTAAACCCTAAACCCTAAAGCCTAATTAACCCTAAACCCTAAACCCCAAGCTGATGAAGCAAACATCCTAAACCCGACCTCCTTAAATCCTCCTTAGTCACTTGAACCCGTAACCCTAAACCCTAAAACCCTAAATCCCAAAATCCCTAAAACCCTCAAACCCTCAAAAGCTCATGGGGCCAAGCCTGCCAGGGGTCCTAAACCCTGGGCTCTAAACCCTAAGCTACTTAACCCTAAACCCTAAACCCTAAACCCTAAACCCTAAACCCTAAACCCTAAACCCTAAACCCTAAACCCTAAACCCTAAACCCTAAACCCTAAACCCTAAACCCTAAACCCTAAACCTTACAAAACCCGAACCAACTCCTGGGTCCAAGCCTGCCAGGGGTCGAAAGCCAGAGACCGCAAGTTTTGGGACCGGCTCAGCACCCGGCTCTCCCTGGGGGGCCCAGTTGCAGGAGAGCTAGGGTTTAGGGTTTAGGGTTTAGGGTTTAGGGTCTAGGGTTTGGGGTTTAGGGTTTAGGGTTTAGGGTTTAGGGTTTGGGGTTTAGGGTTTAGGGTTTCGAAACCCTAGACCCTGGACCCTAAACGCCACTGAAACCCCAAGGGTTTCAGAGTTTAACGGACTGGCACCTCCGAAGCGCCATACCCTGAAACCCGGAAACCCTGAACCCTGATCACCCCTAAACCCTAAACACGTGGGAACCAGCTTGGTCCCCGGCTGCCCCCTGCGGCGAAGCATGCCGGGCCTCGGGTTTGGGGTCTAGGGTTCGGGTTCTCGGTTAAGGGCTTAGGGTTTAGGTAGGGGGAACAGGATTTGTACGCGTCAACTGCAGTTTTGGGGTTTTTGTGCTTTTGTTTTTTTTGGGTTTTAGGGTTTTGGGGTTTTAGGGTTTTGGGTTTCGGGGTTTTTGCTTTTTTGAGCTTTAGGGTTTGCGGGTTTTGGTTTGTTTTGAGTTTAGAGTTTAGGGTTTGGGGCCTAGGGTTCATGGAACGGTCATGATTGGAGCCCGCTTTGGCATGAGATGGGGTGTATATCATGTTGCAGGAAGATGGACCCTCTCAATAAGGACCCTGTTCAGAGGCCCAGAAGTAGGAATACGAGGGGTCCCCCCCTAAACCCTAAACCCTAAACCCTAATCCCTACACCCTGAACCCTAAACCCTAAACCCTAATACGAGGGGTCCCCCTTAAGCGATCTCAGAACACCCAATCTCGGACCCTGCCATTGGATGGGATTTTTGGGGCTTAGGGTTTAGGGTTCAAGGGCAACAAAATAGCATGTAGGGAACCTTAAACCCTAAACCCTATCCACCCTAAACCCTAAACCCTAAGCCCTAAACCCTAAACCCTAAGCCCGAAACCCTAAACCCTACAGGGTATATCGGAGCATGGGTGCAACCGCCTAACCCACTCATCTCCTGAAACCTTGATCCCTATACCCGAAACCCTAAACCCTAGACCCTAAGCCCCTTAACGTAGGCACTAAATACTAAACCCTAAATCCTGATCCCTAAACCCTAAACCCTAAACCCTAAACCCTAAACCCTAAACCCTAAACCCTAAACCCTAACCCCCATACACCCAGAGCTTTTAACCCCAACGCCCCAAACGCAGGTGCCCCAGCTCTATCGGAGGGAGCTTCCATGGCCGCTTCTGTGGAGCTGCCTTTTTAGGGTTTAGGGTTTAGGGTTGAGGGTTTAGGGTTTAGGGTTTAGGGTGTAGGGTGTGTGGGGATAGTGGTTTAGGGTTTTCGGGCAACTTTCTTTTCGTTGGGGACAGGGAGGGGTGCATTTGAGGGCAGAGGGAGTTGGGGATTTGGGGTGTAGGTGTTGATGATGAGATCTTGGGTTGGGGGAGATCTTCTGTACCAAGTCCGAAAACCGAGACGTGTGCGGCAAAGGCTTATAGGGCAGGGTCGCGGAAAAGAGGAAAGGCAAAAGACACACGGGGGGGGGTTAGGGTTTAGGGTATTATAGACCCTAAACCCAAAGCCATGGTACAAAGACATTCAACTCTCGAGACTCAGATCTGGAACCCCGGAAAATGATAGACACGCTGCGGCCACCCACCCCGACCCTCCCCCTTTCAAACAATAAAGAAAGACACAAGCACAAGCACAGGCACAGGCACAAGCACAAGCACAAGCACAAACAGAAGCAGACACACACACACAAACAAACAAACAAACAAACAAACAAACAAACCAACAAACCAACAAACCAACAAACAAACAAACAAACAAACAAACAAACAAACAAACAAACAAACAATGATGAAATGACAACAGCTCAACAGAAAACCACTCTGCCTGCCCATCCCGCAGACTAAGAGGAGAAAGAAAACTTTTCCCAGGGTTCAGGGTTTGTAGCGTTTGGGGCAGGCCTGCTCCTCGGCGTTCTTCTTCTCGTCAGGGCTCGCGCCTGTGTCAAGCCGAGGAAAGCCTACGTAATTAGGCCCAGGGAACTCATTCGAAGAAGCTTAGCAGAACATAGTAAGTGCGACAAACAGACGCTATAGCTTACTAATTACTGTAGCTAAACGCCAACATGGGATACAACTTATACTCCTGCAAACAAGCTCTACGTGCCAAGTTGCCAGAGCCGGACTTTACAGACATCCCTGAAAGGGTAGCTGTACTAGCAGCTCCCTGGATGAACTCTACACCGCCTCAACCCTACACAACCAACCCTCAACCCTAAGCCGCAAAACCTCCAGCCTAAACCCCAAACCCTGGGGTACGATCTTTTTTTTGGCATATCAAGTTGCATTAATTAAGGGAACCACCGCAAAGAAGGTAGGTAGCCCCTGAAACCTATTGAAAAGGCCCCCGACCCTAAACCCTAATACCATACCCACCCTAGCAACCGTAAACCCTATAGACCCTAAATGCTACACCCGGACTGCGGGCCTGGGCGTGCCCCAATTCTCTATGACGCTAGTCGGGGTGTACTAGGGCACTTTTTTCCTCGAGCAAGGCATAAGCAGGGCATATTTGGGCTTGATACTGGTTATGCCCCCTGGATCCTTATGCTAGAGCCACCAACAGACTTTGAAGAAAGGGGAATGTGGGCCTATTAACCTTGGTGAGTGTGCGTATGGCCAGTTCTCTAAAAACCGCCCCTTGTTCGGGCACCCTAGATAAGGCTCGTATTCTAATCGGTATCCATTAAGGGACCCTCATTTAGGAAACCTACCATATTGGATCGCACTCTACACTCTAAACGCTGGTTGCCAGCCTTCCATGGCGGATGGCGGACATGGGACCCCCCGGCGCAGATCTTCGCCGGCAATGCGCCACACCTGGGGAAGGGGCTTCAAGAATACGGTTCAGGGTTTAGGGTTTAGGGTTTGAAGGGGGCAGGAGGACGAGGGGAGGGAGGAGCGTCGAATTTAGGACGGATTTAGGCCTTTGCATGATGGCTTGCTGGGGCAGGCGCTGCGCGCTGCAGTGAACCCGGTAGGCGCTGCCAGTACCTCCACACAAAGCAGCGAAACATCCTGCATGGCGTCCGCATATAGCACCTTGACCGCAGACACATGAATTTCTGAATAGTTTTTTTTTTACAGCGAAAGCGAACTTCGAGGCACATTGTGCAGTGCTCTCATGAGCTACAGAACTGTATGAGCACGCTCCTACTTCTGAGGGCGGCGCAAAGGGACAACCCTAAGACATGTATAGCAAATTCACAAGACAACCCATGGCCCCTCATGGCAGCAGTGCGCAGCAGACCTTACCATGAGTTCTGTTGCCCTTGGATAGCGACCCATGCCAAAAGGAGTCAAGCAACGAGCGCCTTCCTCGAATTCCTAAGCCCCATCCTGATCCCCAAGACCTTACACCCTAAACTCTAAATCCTGCCCCGGCTTGACCCCTTAAGACCCCTCTGAAAAGAAAGCTTTCCTGCAGACGATCTTCTTAAACCCAGGAAAGGACAACACAAAATCCCAAGGTCCTACGTAGCAGAAACCCTAAGCCCTGGTTGTTCTAGAAACCCAGGGCTACTAACCCCACTCCTCTGAGGGCCCCCACCCCAGCGCGTTCAGTGCCGGAAGGAGATCTCGAAGCTGTGAGGCTGGGATTCGCCAAGCCTGGACCCAACAGTCCCAGAACTAATGTGGAAGATTCCGAAAATAGGGGGTACCCCGAGTTTAGGGTTTAGGGTTTAGATAGGGGTACCCTTATAAGGACCCTAAATTGGGCTATAAGGATGCGGACCCTATCAACCTTGAACCCCGAAAACTCGGGGTTGCTTGGGGGCTTCTCCGCGGTGAGGCTCGGGATTGAAAAGGGCTGCCGGGTCTTAAGTTCTGGGCGGAGCTGAGGGGCGGCAAGAGAAAGAGAGAGAGAGAGAGAGCCAGGCAATGAAGATAGAAGCCTTAAACCCTCAACCCTGACCATCAACCATAAACCCTAAACCCTAGACCCTGAAAGAAAGAAAGAAAGAAATAAAGAAAGACAGAAAGACAGAAAGACAGAAAGACAGAAAGACAGAAAGACAGAAAGACAGAAAGACAGAAAGACAGAAAGACAGAAAAGTGAGCGAGCAGTGCCCGGGCGCCTTCACGTGCTGCATCCTCAGAAAATGCCGGAGTGTAGGGAGTAGGGCTTTAGGGCTTTTGGGGTTTTAGGGTTTGCGGTTTTAGGGTTTAGAGTTCAGCGTATCATAAGCATGCCTCTTTCAAGCCCCTACCAATCGAATTCAGAATAGTAGGGACGTAGGATTTTTGGGGTTTAGGAATTAGGGGTTCAGGGTTCTGGGGGTAACCGGTTGACGGTTTAGGGCGGAAAGTATCATCCATGATGCCATGGGTAGCTAAGCGTAGCAGATGACGGGAAAAAGGAGCTGATACCGTCCCCTGAAACAAAGAAGGGCCAACATCCTCCCGAACGACACTTTCGCAGCTTGGACTCGTTTCAGGGGTTAGGGTTTAGGGTTTAGGGTTTAGGGTTTAGGGTTCAGGGTTCAGGGTTTGGGTTTAGGGTTTAGGGTTAAGGGATGGAAGCACATCTCCGCCCGCTCTTCTTCCCTGCATGCTCGAATGAATCATCCGCACAGGCCCCTCCCCTAACATTCACACGCTTACAGTGAATGTCCCTGAGCGCTAGTCCCTCGACACCCCTGAACCCTAAACCCTAAACCCTAAACCCTAAACCCTAAACCCTAAACCCTCCTAAGCCCTCTTAAGCCCCCACACCCCAAAAAACGCCAACCCTAAGAAGAGTCGACAACCCCAAAGACACAGAATGAGAAAGCAGAGTATCAAAAAAACACATATCAACAAAATAAAGAGCATCAACAAAACATATACACAAAACATGGAAAAACAACAAAAAAACAAAACAAGCAGTAGCAATGAACAATCATATGTTTACAGCATTCGAATCTCAGGCAGGGGCAGCATGAAGCCCAGGCTGCGTCGGAACTTCGGCCTTGTGCGTACAAGGGAAGCTGAAGGGGGGTTTGGGCAAGGTTGTGTTTAGGGTTTAGGGTTTAGGGTTTAGGGCTTAGGGTTTGGGGTTTAGGGTTTAGGGTTTAGGGGATTAGCGTTCAGGGATTATGTAGGGTTTAGGGAAGTTGCGGATAAGGAGGCTCACCTAGAACGGCGGACCTGTTCAACGAATAAGTACTTACTATGGGGGGATTTGGGTTAGATGGGCAGGGATGATATGTTACGAATGATGTAACCCCTGAACCGTAAATGCTTGGGCATGAGAGATTTGGAGTTTCGGAAAGGTACCAGGTCTTGGGGTATTGTAATGTTTCGGGTCCCAGGCGGACGGGGAGGGGCGGGCTTCACGAACAAAAAAAGCCTTGGCGGCCCGCATGAAACCGCACCTGGATAGAAGATTCAGAAGCTTCGAGTACGCACTAAAAAAATAAACACAAACACCAAGCAACAACATGATTGACAGCTCCGAACACCCTAAATACCCCCCCCCCCAAAAAAAAAAAAAAAAAAAAAAAACCTCGTGAAAGTCCTCAACTCTGAACCTCAAGCTCGGCGCAACTCCTCTTCTAGCATTTGCTTCAGACCCCCCCCAAAAAATATAATAACATATTCCTGATAAGCGCAATATAGGGATTATTATTTCATACTTTTGGGGTTCTTAAGCAAACAGTGCTTTCGCCCCACAAAGTATCTTGGCCACGCTGCGTGTAGAAGCCCATGCTGTGGGTAGCCCAGCAGCAGGCCTCAGCGATTTTTTGTTGGAGGCGGAAGGCCTGGGGCTTCCGGAAAAGCTTTTTGCCTGCAGCACACAGACCAGATCTGCACAGGAAAGAGATGGTGTGTGTGTGTGTGTGTGTGGAAGACCCTGTGTGAGTTGCGCTGACTAGATGGCCAAAAAGCCCTCTGACAAAAACAATGAGTCCTAACATCGCTTTAAACCCAACAAACCCTAAACCCTAAACTCTAATCCGAAAATCCAAAGGCGCGACTTACCAGAGTCTCAGGGTATCTTGGGTACAAACCTTGCGGAACACATGAACCCTGGAAGCCCTAAACCCTGAACCTTAAACCTAAACCCCAAACCCTAAACTCTAAACCCTAAACCCTAAACCCTAAACACTAAACCCTCCCCCCTCCCATACCACAAGATTCCTTATACTAGGGTCTATGGAACACAAGAGCTTTTCGAGCTGAACTAATTGTCCACCGTGTATCCTAAGCCCTAGAAGCCCTGAACCCTTGCTCATGTACTCTCCAAAATCTCTGCCTGAAACAGCTCAACCCGTTGTTACTAAGGCAGTATAGGGTGTTGGAGTGTTCGGGTATACAACCCCTCAGACCCCCACCCTCCCTCTAAGCCCGAAACCCGAAACCTGAAACCCACAGAGCTGCACGAGCAACACGCTTGGCCCGCAAGACCACCTGATCCTGAACCAAAATCCAACATAAGATCCAATTGAACCCAAGAAGGGGTCAGAATGTTGAAGGGCGGGGGGAATTTAGGGTACTGTGTTCTATTTGGGGCATCTAAACCCTAAAGCCTAAACCCTGTCTTGGGAAGTGCTGCGAGTTCAACTAGGCCTATCTAGCACTATCAACCAAAGGGACCTGCCTGTGTAGGCTTGAGCTGAAACCAAGATCCTTTGAAAAGCTTCTTCTAGTCTTATGTGCGGGTTCCACAAAAACCTTTGACCTTGTAAGTCCTACGACTGTGAAATTCACATGTCTCGAACAGATCCAGAACTGGTGTAGGGTTTGGGGGCTATCTTTCCCTAAACCCCGAACCCTAAACCCTAAGTACCATGTCCAACCAAGAGCAGGCGAGAAGCCAGAACGTCATTGGGGGCCAGCTCTTCACGCTTCTGGTGCGGGGCAAGTCAGGTTTGCATACTTCCGTTGGGATGCAGGGTTTCGGGTTTAGGGTTTAGGGTTTAGGGCTAAGGCTAGGGGGAAGCAGGAACACGAAGAGCAAGGCAACATGTTGGCTGCAGATGTCGGTGCACTTCTGCTCGCAGAGGCAACACGCACTGTAACATAGGGGTATATAACCAAATGGCCTAGGACTTTGGGGGAAACTTGTTTCTGCGATGCACCAATCCTGGCCTCTCGAATGGCTTGAAACACCGACCGCAGAAACGGCTCGTGTACCTGCAGTACGAGCCTAGACCCAAGAGTAACGGGTTTAGGGTTTAGGGTTTAGGGTTGCTAACGTCTGAAACCTATTGGGTCCTTGATTCGGGTTTGATGGGGATTAGGGTTCGGGTCTAGGGTTGAGGCATTTGGGAAACAGGGTATAAACTTCTGTCTGCAATCTTGCAGGCCTAAACCAACCTGCTATGGCAGGCATTCTTGGCCAACCTCTGGGCAGCTGGAGGTGTCATATCTATGACCTTAACCCCTATAACACCTGACCCCTAAACCCTAAACCCAAGATCCAAAACTCAAAGCCCAAGTTCTCTAAACTAGGGCCCCTTTTGGGATCCTTCTTCTACGGGTGCCGTACTATTTGTAGGACCCCAAAGGGACCCTATTTTGGAGAATCTGCCCGTATGACTTAGCCAGAAAGACCTGGAGGACCAAATCAAACCTAAAAGGGTTTATGATTCATATACCATAGTAGGATTTACAGTAGTATAGGGGTATACGACCCCAAATTCAGGGTTCATTTGGCCCCCGAGGGAAGAGGGGGGGGGGGGGAGCACGAGCTGACGTCGCGCACAGCCCACAACACACCGCCTCGGCGGATTCGGATTGGAAGGCTTCTATTCAGGACATATAGGGTTTAGGCTTTGAGGGTTATGGTTTACAGTTTAAGGTTTAGGGTTTGGGAAATAGGGGTTGAGAATGTACAGGGTCTGAGAGCATGAGTGTTCAGTGTTTAGGGTTTAACCCTAAACCCTAGACCCGAACCCGAAAATGCGGCCAAATACCCTCTTGGTAGCCCAGGAACCATATTATAATAAGGGCACCCTGTTTTGGGGCTAGTTACTTCATAAGGGAACCCAGAACCCCAAAAAAGGTTAAAGGGCACCATTGGGCTACCAAGCCGTATTCTACTACATTTCCTAATTAGCGTATGTGAACCGTCAACCCTTTTAGGTACTCCATTATACTATAAGTTCCAACTAAGGTATATGAGCCCTGGTCCCTTGTAGGGTTCATGTGGCCAGTCCTGGAAACTAATGTCCCGTTTCGGGTACCCTAGATAATCGGGGCCGCCGTCTAACAGACCCTAAGCCCTAAGCCCTAAGCCCTAAGCCCTAAGCCCTAAGCCCTAAGCCCTAAGCCCTAAGCCCTAAGCCCTAAGCCCTAAGCCCTAAACCCTAAACCCTAAACCCTAACCCCCGAACATCGTCAGGAAACCCTTGAAGCAGTGAAGCTCCGAACAGTTTTCTAAGGATCCCGGTTTGGGAGCGGCTCTGAGCACCCAACCGCAAGCAAACCGCAGCAGAGCTGCTCCTGCACCCCAACGCCCCCTGCCCTGAAACCAAAAGGCGAAAGAGCGCTTAGGGGCTTAGCCCTAAAACCCTAAACCCTAAACCCTAAACCCTAAACCCTAAACCCTATACCCTATACCCTATACCCTAAACCCAAACCCGAATTCTCCGACCGCTTTAACCCCAAAGCTTGTTTGTCAAGCTTAGGGTCATCTTAGTTGCTGAGTTCATAAGCCCCCCAAAAGTATACACTTTCAGTTCTATAGGGGATGATAGTATCCCAAAAAGTGTAAAGTGTACTCACTCAATACTCACTCAGCTACTAGAAGTCATAGCCTCCAGCGGAAGTCGGCCGGGGATCCGCACGTGAGCTCCGCCGTGTCCATGGCAGGAATGTCTGTCGCAACTTGGTCGGCCAGCGCCATTGTGTCCGCCTGGCGCGTGAGTTCGAGTTTATGGCTCAGGGTCTACGGGAGCTTAACCTCCCGCGGCTGGCATCAATTAAACTTCTTATCCCCTTCGGCCCTGAAATCCCCCTCAACAGACCTGAATGGGATTTCCAAGGCCTAAGCCTGGGAGGCAAAAAACACCCAAGGAGTCGGCAATTCCCTGGAACCCTAAACCCCACAAGCCCTGTAAAGCCTAGCATATTCCCTATTTAGGACTGTTACAACGAGTAGTTTAAGGGGGAACATCCCAACCTAGAAACCTCCATCAGCCCATCAGCCCTGAATACCCAAAGTGCTCAAGCTGGCTCCCGCCTCCGAGAGGTCGAACAAGGTTGGAGCAGCCTTGTTTTTCATGGGGGTAGGGTTCAGGGTTTAGGGTTTAGGGTTTAGGGTTTAGGGTTTAGGGTTCAGGGTTCAGGGTTCAGGGTTTAGGGCTTAGGGTTTACGATATGTGGGGTACCTTATTGGGGTCCTTATGATAAGGGGATCCTACTATTCGGAGGGTCTATTTAGGGTGACCAATGTTCGTAAACCATGGGTTAAGGGTTTGTAGGGCTTCTGAAGGTTTAGGGTTGAGGGCTTAGAGCAGCTCTGGTCCTTGTTGGGTGTATATGGTGTCTAGGGCTCATCGAGCCCATGGTTCAGGGGGTTTAGGGTTTAGGGTCTAGGGTTTAGGGTTTAGGGTTTAGGGTTTGGGGCAAAGGATGGCAAGTGTTTCTGGATTCCGACATTCGGGGCCACAGGGTGGCCAGGGTATCCGGGTTTAGGGTTTTAGGGTTTTAGGGTTTTGGGGTTTTGGGGTTTTGGGGTTTTAGAGTTTTGGGGTTTTAGGGTTTTAGGGTTTTGGGGTTTTAGGGTTTTAGGGTTTTAGGGTTTAGGCGCTGGAGACTCTTCAGTGCGCTCGACACGTCCTACAAGGCATCCTCGTAAACCTAGCGCTAGTAAGGGAAAACAGAACACATCCCCCCTGCCCCCTTTGATCTAGCACCTTTGATACTTAAGTATGTCTTACAGCCCCTTACACCGGCAATGAGAATGAAGACACCGAGGCAGCCACCAGGAAGACGCGCAGTCTTGGCTTCATTGGCATGCCTAGCAACGGGAAAGGGTCGGGGGGTTTGGGGTTTAGGGTTTAGGGTTGAGTGTTCAGGGTCCAGGCTTTAGCAGGGTTTTGGGAGCGAGGTTGCGAAAAGGAAACCGCTCACCGTGGCCCTGGCTGGGTCCCTAAGTACCTCAAGTGGCTGGAGGGGAGAGGGGGGGGAGCAGGGCCGGGCACGGAAAGGGGGTGGGGGGAGGGGCAAGGGGGTGGATGTGCCAAATCAAACCCGTTAAGCAGGCCCGTCTCAGATGTCCCTGACCCCCCCCGAGACCCGAAACCTATGTCCGTGAGCCTGTATACCAACAAGCCCTCAAGAACACTGAGCCCTAAACCCCAACAGCATATACAGCTCCCGAAGCCTTGAACCCCAAAATCCCAGAACCCTCAAACCCTAAAGGCGCGGGTTCTAAGCCCGAAGTCAAGGGACTGGAGTGACTGGAGCATGTTCCTAAGGATGGCGCCTTGAAAAAATCTTCCTCTGATCCAGGATGGCCCCTAAAACCTTGCGAACAAAAATTTCCTGAATATGATCCTCTGAAACCCAATACTCTGAAACTCAATACTCTGAAACCCAATACTCTGAAACCCAATACGGAGAAATATACAATGTCCCAAGGGCCGACCGAGTGATCCTCTTGAACTCTTAGGGGTTGGGGCATTGGGAGGATTCCCTTGACCCCAAACCGTACACCCTAAACCCTAAACCCCAAACCCCAAACCCTAAACCCGAAACCCTAAACCCTAAACCCCAAACCCCAAACCCTAAACCCTACACGCAAGCAGGGTTTTACAGGGTGATGTTCAGCGCCTGCGGCCTGTCCGAGAGCTGCATCCCGCAGTGCATCGTGAAGGCCTGAGACTTAGGGTTTGGGGTTTGAGGTTTAGGGTTTAGGGTTTAGGGTTTGGGGTTTAGGGTTTAGGGTTTGGGGTTTAGGGTTTGGGGTTTAGGGCTTAGGCTGAACTTCAGGGTTCTTACCAGTGACTGCAGCACGTAGGCGCGTCGCTTCGACTCAGCCGCACTGAAACCAGTCTTACCTTAAGCCGAAACCCTAAACCCTAAAACCCTAAAGCCTAAACCCCCCCCCCCCCCCCCCCCCCCCCCCACGCCAAATCTTCAAGGAAACTTGGAGGACGCCTGAGTGGGTGTACTTGGAGCTTCACGGGTAAACAGCTGGGGCTACAAAAAGGGTAAGAGCCCCGCAGTTCTTCATAGGGAATTGGGTACCCGATATAACCCCTTGGATGGTTTGCACATATATATATATATATGCGGATATAGGGTACCTCGTTCCCCGAGCCAGGGGGCCCTGAATATAGACCCCAATAGTAGGATTCCCTTATAATAAGGACCCTAACAAGGTACCCCTAAACCCGAAACCTAAACCCTAAACCCTAAACCCTAAACCCTAAACCCTAAACTTTAAATTATAACCCCTAAACCCTACACCCTACACCCTAAACCCTAACCCTAAACCCTAACCTCTAAACCCTAAACCCTACCCCCCAATGGCCTTCGATCTCACGCAGCGACGTGGCCGTGCTGCCCCTGAAGCAGGCCATGACCTTGACTCTGGGACAGGGGCCCTAAGAGCCCATGTACCTAAATAGGGATTGGTTCTGGGCTTAGGGTTTTGGGTTTTGGGTTCTGGGTTTTGGGTTTTGGGTTTAGGGGTACCTTATTGGGGTCCTTATTATAAGGGAACCCTACTACTTTGGGGGTCCATATAAGGGGTCCCTGATTTTCTTGGGCCTTAAAGTACTTGCTATATAAGGTATTTGAGGCCCAAGTATACAATAATTAGGTGCATGGACCCTTAGGGGGGTTTAGGGGAACACATCGCAATGTCCCCCTAAACTCGGGCTCTAGGGCTTTGAGGGCTCTTATTCAAGAGCTCTGGTATCGATACTTTAGAACTTTCAAGAGCTCGGGTTTCGGGATCTGTATTAGGGTTTTTGAAGGGTGCTTCCTGACCCTTAGGCTCAAGAAGACTCTTCCTTTTGGGGGTTGAGAGCTTTGGGATTCTTATGGCTCCAAGGTGTCTTCTCCTAGATTGCTCTGAACCCAGGACCATATTCTTCAGATTCTGAACCCCCCCCCCCCCCCGCCCAGACCCTAAACCCCAAAAAACCCAAAACAGCCCCAAAGCCTACAACCTTCACCCTGAAACCAACATGGCAATCGTTATTTCTGCTCGTGGCCTTTCCGTGTGTGCTGGGACCTCCGTGTCTGTTTGTGTGTTGGTTTGTATGGTATGCTTCCACTTGTTCGGAGATCTACCTACAAACGTGACAAAAGTGGGATTCGGCACGATGCAACTATGAAGGATGTGGCTTAAGCTCATTCTTCTCCACTGTTCTCCACTGTTCTCTGCCTGCCCCCCTCTCTCTCTCGCTCCTCTCTCTCTCTCTCTCTGCCTCTGTCTCTCTCTTTCTCTCTCTATCTCTGTTATTTCTCTCTCTCTATCTCTCTCTCTCTCTCTCTCTGTCTGGGTTTAGGGTTTAGGGCTTAGCGTTTAGGGTCTAGAGTTGAGGGTCTGTCTGTCTCTCTCCCACGCTCTCCCTGAAATCACATGGTCACTTCTCAAGATGATGGCCAGCCATGGCCAGCCCCTATCATAAAGCGGCCCCTATTTGATCATAACTTGGAGCTTACCATATGGGTGGTTGTCAAAATTATGGTCCCTTTTTGGGTCCCCATTATAATACGGCACCTAATATTTAAGGTACCCCAAAAGGGATCATAATTTTGACAACCACCCATATGCACGTTTGCATGGGTACAGATTATCTGCGCCTGGCTTACACTTGGCTGCGGGCCACGTTGGCCAAATCGTAGTCCTGTCCGGGCATCATTCTTCAGCAGTTTAGGGTTCGGGGCTTAGGGCTTGGGTTTAGGATTTAGGGTTTAGGGTTTAGGGCCTAGGGCTTAGGGTTCATGAGGGTTTAGGCTTTAGCGTTTAGGGTTTAGTGTTCAGGAGAGTACTATCCAACGCGCTATGTCAACCCTAATGCACTTGCAGGTGGCACCACCAGTAGTGATCTGAGGTGGGCTCGTGCAAATTAGCCATGTCAGGATCAGAATTTATTTGGGTAGTTCGTTTAACTAGAGTTTTTTTTTTTTTTTTTGGGGGGGGGGTCCCCAAAACAGAACGGCACACATACAATGTGGAGCCCAAGAGGGCCCTAATGTAGGGAGAACCCGGTGAGGAAAGAGGGGTCTGCGACCCCAAACTTAAACCCCAAAAAAAAAGAAGAAGTTCTGAACCCCAAGCCATAAGCCTTAACAAGGGAAGACGAGGCCTTACAGCCCTTCACCCCTTACTATACTAACTATAGTTAAGGGACTTGTCAGCCAAAGTCAAGATCCTTATAACCCAAGTTTAAGGCCTTGAGATCTCTACTTGGGGCCCCTCCTTGTATGATGCCACTACACCAGGCTGGAACAACCCCTTGAGACCTGCAGTTTGGGTATGCAAGGGGCTTGTGGACAATTTTGGGTAGCTAACTGAACCCAAAACCACGACCCCGATACAGGAGCCTCAAATAATCACCTGAATATATACATATAAGCAAAACAGAACGAGCCAAACCCCAAACCCTAAACTCTAAACCCTAAACCCTTTCAACAAATGGGCCCCTTTATTAGGCGCACTGTAGCGGCCTTCATAATTAGAACAGGGTTTTGGGGGGTTATAGTATTTCTTCCGACCCTTAACCCTAAACCCTAGACCCTAAACCCCAAACCCTAAACCCAAAACCCTATATTACGTCGCCCGATCCGCCTGCAACTTGCCAAGCCGTAGCCTGGTCTCGTGGAGGCAGCGCTGGAGCAACGCTTGATCTCGGACCCCAGACCTCAATCAGGGTTTAGGGTTTAGGCTTTAGGGTTTAGGGTTGGGGCGCAGGGTTCATGTGGGTTTAGGGTTTGTTAGGGTTTTTCATCGAAAGAAGAACACCACATCTTTTTTCAACCAACGCTAAGTACGAAAGTATATAGCGCGAATCATGCGACAAAATTAAGCACGTGATGCTCATACCGTGACTCCGGATCCTAAACCATCTGGAGCTAAAGAACCGAGATTGGAGGCGTACAGGCATCTCTCCCTCTGGAGAGGGATTCTGCAGGAGAGGTTGCCATCTATATTACACATATCTGTATTATTGTTGTATGTATATATATATATACATATGTATAGAGAGAGAGGGGGTCTCTGAATGCCAGCAATAGTGATACAAACCAGAACCATACAACAGCCATGAATAAGAATTACACAAAATAGAATAACCAGACCGAGCAGCAACCTAGGAATAAAAAGGTTACCCTTTTTGGTGTAAAGGGGATTATAAGGGAACCCAAACCTTAAAAAAAGGAATAGGGGCATACTCTGGGTACTAGATAAGAATACATAGTCCACGCTCAGCACCTGGCCCAGAGAAGAGTGCGAACACGAAGGCAAACTGCGAATCCTGACGACAAGCACTTTCTGGCACATGTGAACGTCGTGTTCCTGCGGTTAGGGTTTAGGGTTTAGGGTGTAAAAAGGCTACTGCTTTTGCTGCTGGCAACAGGTTTTCTACCACCCTCCTTGTCAGAGTCTTGGGCTCACCACTCCTTCGCTCTAGAAGTCCTGAACGGCCCAAACCTTGATTTCCCAGCAACCGACGAGGCTGCCATGGAACTGTGACCCTAAACCCTGAACCCTAATGGTTCAGGGTTTAGGGTTTAGGGTTCACCAAGCAAGTGGATACAAAGCCAGTCGTCATCCTCTGGCAAAGCAGCCTTTGAACCCAAGCGAAAGTGCTTTTTTCTGTAGGAGCTTGCAAGACGGGGCGGGGCGGCAAGATTGTGATACCCGCAATAAGCTCAATCCACGAGTTAAGATACACTTCTATCCCTGTGGGAACAGTATATGGGGGCTTCCGAATTAGGGGTACTTTATTGGGGTCCTTGCTTTTGAGGGAATCCTACTCTTTCGGGGACTACTTATACTAGGGGTCCCTCATTTTCGGAAACTCCGATATAGGTTACTCTAGCTAGGTTAACCTGTGCTCCCATGCTGACTGTCTGCTTCTTGTAACGGGCGTGGTTCCAAACCCTAAACCCTCGAATAAGTCCTATGCATCCTTTGGATTCTATGTACTTTGAGGGTCCAGGTCGTGCCACCGCGGTTATACTGGCGCTAAACCCTAAACCCTCAACCCTCAACCCTCAACCCTCAACCCTAAACCCTAAACCCTAAACCCTAAACCCTAACCCCCCCCCCAAACCAGGGCCAAGCCCTATAGCAAGGAGTATCACTGACCACCTCGACCACCGAACACTATACGGGTACAGTGATCGCAGCGATCGCAACTCTCTGTTCGTCAGTGGTGTTTAAGGCCATTGCGACTTGTAGATCCCAGTAATCCTACATCCTAAGCCCTAAGCCCTAAATCCCGAACCCTTCATCACAAACCCTGAACCCTAAACCCTAAACCCTAAACCCTAAACCCTAAACCCTAAACCCTAAACCCTAAACCCTAAACCCTAAACCCTAAACCCTTCATCCCAAACCTGACTCTCCGCGATCCTCTGGCCAACAGGACCCTCTGGCCTTGAGGCCCGGGAGCCGAGGGTAGAAGTTGCGGTAGAGAGTGCCCAGCACCTCGAGCGCAGAAGGAAGAAGGGTGAAGTTCTTGCAGGGCTTAGGGTTTAGGGTTTAGGGTTTAGGGTTTAGGGTTTAGGGTTTAGGGTTTAGGGTTTAGGGTTTAGGGTTTAGGGTTTAGGGTTTAGGGTTTAGGGCATTCCGAGAGCTCGAAGACATCAAGTCTGCAAGTCAGAAGCGCTACCTAAACAAGGGCAAACCCTGGCTTGGTTGCCTAATAGCTATCAAAAGAAGGGCACCCATTTTTCGGTTGGCACTTGATACGGGAACCCAAAACCCCAAAAAGGGGCAGGACCACACTAAGGGCCCATGTGGGGGTTTGCGAAAATAGGGCACCCCTAAAATCGCCCGGGATTCCCTTATAATGAGGACCCCAATAAGGCACCCCTAATTTCGTGTACCCCCCATACAACTACCCTTTTAGATCAACCCTGCATGGATCCATTCCGTAGGGAACTGCTGGCGGCACTCGAGGTCGTATGGGAGACTGGTCGAGTTAGTCTCAACTTCGGTTGCTGAACAAAATCTTGGTTGCTCCTTAACCCCCCCCCCCCCAATAAAAGTTTAACTTTTAGCTCCCTGAATATGAGACTAGAGGAACCCTAAACCCTAGACCCTCGACCCTAAACCCTAAACCCCAAACCCTAACCCTAAACCCTAAACCCTAAATGCAGAAAAGCCCGCCTAGAAATCATCTCTCGGGCACTTCAAGCCCACGAGACGTAGTGGAAGTCCTTCAAACAAGCGGCTAGGACAAAGAATCTTCGCACCAGCTCTTCGCTGGGAGCCCCCACCCTAAGCCCTAAGCCCTAAGCCCTAAGCCGCAAGCCGTAAGCCCTAAGCCCTAAAGCCCTAAGCCCAGGCCCTAAGCCCTAAGCCCTAAGCCCTAAGCCCTAAACCCTAAACCCGAAAATGATGATGCACCAATTTTCCGATGGCTCAGAGCATTCTCGCCATGCTGACCGTGTCGTGCCCAGACGGCAAATTCTGCTCGCGTGCAAGAAGAAGAAGAAGGAAATAGGTTTGGTATGATTTGGTGGTAGCGTTTAGGCGGAACCCTAAACCCTAAGCCCTAAGCCCTAAGCCCTAAACCCTAAACCCTAAACCGCCAACAGTAGGTGCCTCGAGGTCTCCTTCGTCGCCACAAGAGCTTGAACGCTGCAAGGGCCAGCTGCTTTGCAGCTGCACACAGACTCTCTGAACATGACGACAAGGTGTGAACCCCCACAAAACTTCTTGAAATGTGATCGGGGTTCAGGGTCAGGGTGTACAGGGCAAAGGGTTAGGGTTTAGGGCGTAGAGTGCAGGGTTGGTAGGGTAGCAAACTGCTCTTGCCACAGAAGGACTGCACTTGGGGTACAGCGCTTGAAATCTCACAAGCGGAACACTAGGCCCCCCCCACCCCCCGGCAAAACCGAGTCTGAACCTAACACTTTCAACGGGTCCCTGTGTCAGGGGGGGTGGGGGGGGTTAGGGTTTGGGAGTTTTTGGTTTTAGGGTTTGGGGTTTAGGGCGATACTGGTATCCCCAAAAGACACCCAGATTTGTTTGGACTCACAAAGCTTGTTTAGGCTCGCGAAAACGGGACAGAACTACCCAGATCAACCAAAAATCCCACCAGCACCCTCGAAGTACACATAATGCGCTGGGGCCCAAAAATAGGTGGTATGTAGGAATTCTTCCGGGAGGTTCGAGACCGCGGTCAAAAATTAAGCCTAAACTCTAAACCCTAAACCCTAAACGCTTACACTCCAAGCCCAGCTCCTATGCGGCATTTCAGGAGCCTGTATGCTCGGGCCTTGCTTCTGGAAAGCCCCGTACTTGGGGCTGTATTCGCAAGACTCCCTGCTAGCCCAGCAACCATCTTAAGATAAGGGTATAGGGTTTAGGGTTTAGGGTTTAGGGTTTAGGACTTAGGACTTAGGGTTTAAGTGTTTAGGGTTTAGGATTTAGGGTTTAGGGTTTAGGGTTTTCAGGGTTTAGGGTACTTGATGAGGAACCCAGAACTACAAACAAAGGGTAAAGGGTACCCACTGGGCCACCAAGACTTAGGTGATTGGCGATCTGCACCTGACCCTCTTGCAGCACAACAGGGCTTTCTCGTGCTGGGACCACTCTTATCAACCCAAGGTGTAGGGGTTAGAGGGTTTGGGGTTTAAAGGGTTAAGGGTTTAGGGACTCACTTACCTTGCAGGTTCAACTCTGTGGGTCTTTCTGCGGGCCAGGGCCAGGTCGCAGCTTTCAACATATCTTATTTCACCGCCGTGCGACGAAGTGCACCGAGCGCACTGAAAAAGACGACGGAGGCTCTGCGGGAGCACTATAGTCACACTAATTCAATTGCATCAGACATGGCAAAAACTGTCACTCTGCGGGCACCGCTCGCTGAAGGAAATCGGGTGCTTTGTCTCACGTCTACGAGAAAGGTGACAGCCATCGTATCCGAGGACTTGCGTGTTTCTCAAGGAAGGGCGCACTCCCAGCAACACACACAATCTCCTGTCACGATATCATGCGCTCCTTGATGGCATACATACTTGAAGTGTGACTCCCTTCCACCTAATACTAAAGTCCCCCCCCCCCCCCCCCCCCCGGTAGCATGGCGAACCCCAAAACCCCCAAAGAGTTTTAGTACTAAGAAAGCACCTACAGGGACTCCTAGGAGGAGCCGGTCGTCCATGTGAGGTATAACATATGGCCCATGACCGTGTACTAATATTATATATGCATAAAATGCAATACATATAGATATGCAATACCTGTATGTTCATACATATGTTGTATATTATATATTATATATGTATATATATATATTATTAAACTGTATTATATTGTATCATATTATATTGAATTTACATTAAATAATACTCTTGTATATTATATTCTATTCTATCATATTATAACATATTATATTATATACATACGAGGGGGCTGCCGGTATGAAAACTTAACGCTACTTAGGGTCTCAGCACTTGGAGCTCTATTCAGCTGAACTGCTGAATCCGAATCCACAGCTTCCCTCAACCCTCAACCCTCAACCCTCAACCCTCAACCCTCAACCCTCAACCCTAAACCCCATCTTCCTGGCTGAGGTGACAGATTCATAGCCAAGTCGGGGAGACTGATGCAAGACCCCGTGCAAACTGCTTGTGAGCTCATGATGGACCAGAGATCGCCCTTAACTTCGTCTGGCTCCCAATTCACGGAGTAAGCCCCGAACCCAAAACCCCAAAACCCAAGAGCCTGAACCCTTGTCTGCAGCAAGACCCTGGCATCTTTCAGTTTGGCTTCCCCCAGTGGTGCGCGTGTGAAAAACTTCCGACACACGACCGCTACTCGCCTTGGCAACCATGAGCCCTGATCCGTCATAAACCCCAAAAAACTCTCCACTCCGAAGCCCTGGACCCCAAAACCCTAGAGCTCTAGACGCTCTTGCCCATCAACTCTCACTCCTCAACCCTGCAAATGAAACCTTAGAACCCTATCCCCACACCCTCCTGTGCTTTCAAGAAGCTTGCGGGGCGTAAGCGAATTTCATGGGCTTGTTCTAAGTTGGGTCCCTCTTGTATAGGTACTTACAAAAAACACCACCTAAACCCAATGCCCTAGACCTTATAAAGAAACCCACCGACAGGCCCGGGACCCTGCTTCAGAACAAGCCCCGCGCATGACGCAAAGACCGTTGCAAGGTCGTCGAGGTCTCCGGCTTCGGGTTTGGGGCTTAAACCCCAAACCTCAAACCCTAAACCGGGTTCGGGGCTAAGGGTTCCGGCTGAAGCGGAATTGGATTAAGTAACCCTCTGGACTTTTTCTAAAGAAGAGCATCTTGAACCCAATGAAGGGTAGCATCATATCCCATGAAATTTCAGGGACTCAGATGGCCGTGACTATGTGCTGTGCCGCGGTTGTATGTTTCTAGAAGCAGCCCCCTGTAACCCCCAAAAGCCGAAAGGCGCAACTAAACCCCGGACCCTAAGCCCTTTACCCTACTTTTGGAGTAGACCCTGGAAAGAAAGCACCTTTCAGGAAGTAGCTATACTAGGAACCCAAGAACCAAAAAAATTGAAGCGCAGTACTCCAAAGCCCAGTTTAAGATCACCACTTTGGTTGTCAGCGCTGGCCGCGAGGTCACGTGTTACGTGTTCAAGAGCGATGCCAGCGAAACTCTCAACCCTATATATAGACACCTGAGCCCTACCCCTAAACCCTAAACTCTAAACCCTAAGCTCGATACCCTAAACCCTCTAGTGCAAGAGTTGGAGCTGTAATTAGGGTTTGGAGTTTTGGATGTTTTGGCTGAAGTTTGGGGTTTATAAGGCTTAAGGTTTAGGGTTTAGTGGAAGAAGGCCATTGAGTCTATAAGCCCTAAGCCCCGAAGCCTTAACCCTAGACTGAAATCTACAGGCCACTGCCGAAGTTTCCCAAGAGCCTTCTCAGCTATCCTTTGTGTCTGGAGTAGCCAGCTGTGATCGTTGCGATGGCCGCTGACGGCTGTTGCGCAGTCCACAACCTGCGCAGGGCCATCACCGAAGCAGACGCACTGAGACCCCCAAAAAAACGATTGAGGTTTAGGGTTTAGGGTTTAGGGTTTAGGGTTTAGGGCTTAGGGCTTAGGGCTTAGGGCTTAGGGCTTAGGGCTTAGGGTTTAGAACTCCGAACTCGATCCCTGGTCGACTGGGTAGCAATGGGAAATAGGAAAGGCCGGGAAGGCTCAAGAATACCTGAAGGCTGCAATGTGGTTCCTTTTCTTGGCTAGGTATGGGGGTGGTATACCTGACCAAAAGTTGCTACATTACGAGCCCTTCTTGGGCATTTCTTCTAGCATCCGTAAAAGCCCTACACGTAAAATGGAGCTGCTGGGCTTGGTTCATCGTTGTCTATGTTTTTTTTCTCTGGGAGGGGGGGAGTCGTGCGCTACGTAGAAAGGGCGGCTGATTTATCAGATGGACTCGAAAAATATACCATCGTTTGGAAAACTGAATTGCTGGCGCTCAAAAAGAAGCGCTCTCTGTCTCTCTCTCTCTCTCTATATATATATATCTATACATACATACACACAAAAATAAAGAAGCATACATATATACATATATGATGTGTAGACATGGTCCCCGCCATGACCCACACCTGCCCTCTTCTGTTCTGGCACCCGTCGGCTTGCAACTAAGGTTGTTTTTTGCCATGAAGCTACGACAACATTCAAACGTGTCTATACACAGAAAGTACACCCCTCGCCGCGTTTGGCTTCAATTTTGCTGGGTTCAATGGCTATGCCGGGCTTAATGCAAAACATCTTATCTTATGCATTCACACCCTCTGATTTCAACCGTTTCTATACACAGAAAGTATACACCCCTCGCCGCGTTTTGGTTTCATTTTGCTATGCTGGGTATTTGTCAGATTGATAAATATAACAACAAACAATCCATTTACTCATCATTCCCCACCCTCGGTGTGGGGTTGTTAGATTTTAAACTCAACTCTTCTCCGCGGAGCATAGAAAGTGCTGAGCCTCCAGTTTTCGATCCAGGCGCTTGAGACTTGGGCATCATCGCCAACACAGGAAGGGCCCTGACTGATTTTAAGACGTTTGTCAACCAGGAGGGCAACACCGCCCCGAGGACGGACCTCACCCCACCTGCCACGGCCATCAGCATGCTGTGCCCAGCGGCCAAGGCTGTTGGCCTTACGCTGGAAGGCCCCCCACTCAGAGTGAGTCATTCGGATTTCTTGCAAAGCGAGGACAAGAGCCTCATTGTGAGCGCCGTAGTGCTTGAGAGCAGCCCAAGCACCTGGCGGGCCCCCACAGTTGAGGGTGACAAGAAGGAACCTGGAGAGAGCAGTTTTGGCAGATGGGCCAGGATGAGCAGCCTCTCCGATTCTTTCACCACGGTGCCTCCCAGTCGATGGAAGGCGAGCTGAAGCCTAGTAGGTCTAGGGCCCCGAGGGGGGCTGTCCCTAAAAACCCCGAACGGTTCCGCAAAAACTTGCTGCAGCTTGTTGTTTTAAAAAGGACTCCCGATGTAAGTCGCAATTCAAGCCAGAAACGACAAATCCCATCCGCAGCCTTTTTCAGCCAGCGCAGGCAGCCAAGCCAGTAGAAGGGCCCAACCCCCCCGTGCGCAATGGCGGAAATGAAGCAGGAGGACCTGCCCTCCCAGGGCCAGGAGGCCCAGGAGGCCCCAGTGAAGAGTGAAGAAGAAAAGCCGGAGGGTGGGGCCCCCCGGAGCCAAAGGCTCTACACCACCCCACCGGCGACGACACTCAGGAGGGGCTACCCTCCCAAGCCAGTGCCTCCTCCAATGCAGCCCCTGCCGAGACAAAGGAGGAAAACAACCAGGAACCCAACCACAACACCGGCAGGGGAGGGGCAGCCTCCGGAGGCAAAGGCTTGGGAGAATAGAAAGAGGGAGGTTCCTCCTCCGAGCAGGCAGCCCAAGGCAAGGGAGAGTTCCTGCTCGAACGCAGGACCCCGGCGCAGAGGTTCGTAGATGACTACACCTTGCAGAGGCAGAGAAACAGGCCGGGTAAGAAAGCCAGGGCTCAGAGGCAGCAGGCTGTCTCCGAGGCAGCCCAAACGGTCCCACCCATGCCACCACCAGCCAAACGTGCCGCCCACCCTGGATGGGGGCACGAAGAATGGGAAGGATGGCAGCAATGGGGGGACGAGCATTGGTCCGGAGGGTGGTCCTCCAGCTGGTGGGGGGCCTCCCGAGAATGGCAGAGCTCAGGAGGGGATATCTCTGAAACCAGTCCGGAGCCTGCCCCAGTGGAGGAGCAGGACCAGGAGGACCAGGAGCCCCCGGCAGACCTTAACACGGGCACCAGGCCATATAACGAGGGAGGTAACCTTATCCTCCGAGCAAGCAGCCACAGTCGAGGCAATGGCCTAGCCAACCAGATGCCCGACCAGGCCTCCTATGAGGTCCAGGACAAGATCCGGTACCTGACCATGCTTGCTCGAGGAGGGTCAAGGGTGGTGTATACCCTTGACCCGGAACCCCGCTGGGTCCTGAAGGTGGGCCCCCAAGATGCCCACCACTTCGAGTGGGAGCTGTTTGCGCTGTCCCTCGACTCCTGGCCCCAGGTCTGCCGGAGGTTCACCCTCCAGGTCGAGGTGCCTGGGCTCCCAGCCCAGGACCTGAGGGCCTACACCGTTGAGCGGACGGTGGCCCCCATCCGCCCAACACCGGACGGTTCGTTCCTCCAGATGTGCATTATGTTGTGCTTCTGGTGCGGACTACGCCTTCCGGAGGGGTACCTCCATCCCCGAGATCAAGGGGAGCATAACTGGGGGTACTTGGGAATGGCCAAGTACCACCGGTTAACGTCCCTGGACGTAGCCAACTGGAGCACGAGGGAACACTATGGTTTTTTTAGTCAAACCCGGCTCGTCTCGTTCTTCCGGTGGTTTGACCAAGACTCCCCCACCCTTAGCAGCAAAGTCAAGAGGTGGGTCAGCCTCCACCATGCCAGCATCCCCATGCTGGCAAGCCTGTTGCTGTGGGAGTTAAAGAACATGGACATGGTGTTTGTAGAGGCTCTCATCGACATGAAAGTCCTGTATGAGTTGCCGTCACCAGACTATGGGCTAGCACGACCCCTCGGCAACATCATGGAGGAGCCTCGCTGGGAGTTGGTTCCACTGCGGGAACCACCAGCTGATGCAGCCTAAAAGGTTGCATCCTCCCAGCGAGGACAGTAAAGAGGTACCATCCTCGCTACCGGAGCGGAACCCTGACCGCCTCCCTCTGACAGCCTGCACAAAGTGCACCAAAGGCCTTGAGGGACCTTTTGTCAGGAGGTTCCTAACCTCTCGTGAGGTACCAGCCTCTGGTAGCATCCCGAAGAGGATGAAAGCAGAGGTTCATCCTCGCTGCCAGAGAGCACCCCTGGCCCTCCTCTCACGGTTTGCACCCCCTGCATCAAAAACCTGAGGAGCTCTTTGCCAGGAGGTTTCTTTCCTCTCATGAGGTACAGCCTCTGGTAGCATCCCAAAGAGGATGGTAGCCTAGGAGGAGGTTTTTCCTCCCCTGTACTTTAGGGCCAAGAGGGCCATCAGTAGTGCCAGTACAGAGGCACGGTTTTCACAACCCAAACACCAAGACGGTGGATCGCATTTGTTCGCTCAACTCGGAAAAAAATAGGTCTAGGGCCCCGAGGAGCGGAGTGCAGAGTCCCTGGGCCAGCACAACGAGCTTCACCGACCCTTTCTCCTTCGTGGCCACTTTCCCTTCCGGCCGCGGCTTCAGCGCGGCTGAGGCGCCTTTGGACACAGGTCGAAGCACCCTTGGTACTTGCGCAAGCTGGGCGCTTACGGCTGGCTTTGTGGCTTCCTTGAGAGGCTTTGCGGGGTCGAGCATTTGCCTTTGCTTTTGCAGGAGTCATGCGGGCCCATTCTTTCTGGCGAGCAGTAGGAGCATCGTTGCACCCAAGCAACTCATCCAAGGCTTCAGCAGTGAGTCCACTGTACTCAAGAAACTCGATCACACCCCTCAGCAACGTCAACATCTCGGATGTTCAACCACCACTGACGCGTTCGCGTTCGTGCAAGAGGCCTTTCTTTCAACCGCTTTAGGCGTTCCTCACACGTGAGAAAACGGATTTTGGGGGTCCTCATGCTGCGTCTGTGACAAGCATGATGATGATGATGATGATGATGATGATGATGATGATGACGATGACGATGACGATGACGACGATGATGATAATGATGATGATGAGGATGATGATGATGATGATGATCAAGTTTGGAACGATGCAGCCCAAAACGACGGCAGCACGGAAAGCCGGCATGTCCTTGGCGCTGCGCACAGCAGAACGGCCCTGCCAGACCTTAGCTGCGCAGGGGCCAGAGCGCCTCACACGCAACACAGGAGAACCCCCCCAAGGAAGAATCACAGGAGGAGGACCCACAGCTGACGAAGCCAGCAAGCGGCGTAAGAGCCCAACCCCCACGACGGAAGAACCCTAGCCCACACCCGCCCGGCCGTGTCTTTGTTCAGAAAGCGTTCTGAACCGCGCCGATCCTGTAAGAAGAAGAAGAAGTAGTTGAGCGTGCCGATGCCCTTGTCGCTCTCGGCATGAAGGGAGGACCAGTCGGAACCAATCCTTAGCTTTTGGCCTCGCCTACCCTTATAACTCCCAACCGCGGACTCGAGTCCGCGCCAAAATGCGAAAGTGGGCGAAGCTGCACACCTCCTAAGCACTCTGGGCGCAGTAGCAGCCACAGGGCAAAGTAAGCCCCAAGCATCAGCCTCATCAGCCCTACCCGTGCCACTTGCGGTAGCACAACTTTGAACCCAGGCCCCGGCGATTCCTGAGTCCTGAAGGCAAGCGCCCACTGCTCCAACGCAGCTGGCGCACATTTCTGAGGCGTCCAGCTCGCCCTGTCGCCCTTACACGTCTCTGATGTCCATTGCCTTAAAACGGCAAGGCGGCGCGCGGGGAAAACATGAGGCAAAAGCACGCCAAACATTTCGAGCATCGCGTAAAAGTCCAAGCCGTCAAACCCAGCTTCGCCCCGCCCACAACAGGCAACACGAACAACAAGGCGCGGGCCAGCGCGGCATGATGGTGCAAGCGCGGCCCGTCCAGGCCTTCAGCGTCAAGAGTACCGACACGGTGGCTCGTAGACCTCATGTCATGTCCCGGAGTATAGCGGCCACTCTCGTCGACGACATCGCCAGCCATGGCTTCACATGGCACCATGAACAAACGATCTACAGGGCAGGCGGAAGGGCAGCGGTAACCCGCCAATGACGACGCATTGGCGAGAACTTTCAAGTCACCGAGAACTTCGCTCCAACAACCCCACCCAACCCAGAACCCAAAACCAACCACCACAACCCCAACCCCCAAAGACCAGAACCAGAGTAACAAGAACCTTGCTGATCTTCGTCAGCTGTCTTGGCCTCATTAGTTCTTTGCAGTGGCAAAGGCACCTGCAAGTTTTTAACTTCTTTTCTTGGGTCTTCATCAATCTTTTTCATCATTTCTTGAATCCTCTTACTCAAGTCTTCTTGACATTCTCAGCTCACCATCATGAAACTGCGTCACGATGGGACCCACCGCAACCAGCGGGGAGGTGATGCCGTAGTGCATGTACACTATAAGATGATGATGAAGTTTGGAATGATGCGGCCCAAAACGATGGCAGCACGACAAGCCGACATGCCGGCCCCGGCAGTCCGAGCAGTCATGGATCCGTCATTCATGTACACACACGCGTGCCCAGGCACAACAGCAAAGACAGAAAGCTGATTGGTAGCCTTTAAGCCCGTGAAGGACAACCCTGGGCCGTCGCATGGCTGGCGAAAAGAGGTTGGGCCTCATGAGGTCATAACAGTGTCCAGCGACCCCCCACACCCATCTTTGGCCATGTGCTCCAAGAACACAGCGACGGCAGGGCATCAGCCTTTTTGCCGTAGGCAACTTCTTTGGGCAAGTTACCACGCAGCCAGGCCTGCAAGCTGGTAGTTTGGACCCACGCGCAAGCTCAGAGTCTCCAACAGTGGAGCGTTGAACCTTGTGAGATTTAGGGATGTTAACCCGCATGGCTCAAGCTTAAGTCGCACCCGCCAAAATCTACGCCTGTGCCTAGCGTGGGGATTCTTCTTCAAACCTACCTTCGATCCGCTCGTCACAAGACCGGAGGTCCTTCTTGCCACAAAGCAAAGAGAGGCAACGGCGACAGCAGCGCAGAGCGCCTCTGTTGCCTAGGTTGTTTCGCTCAACCGGCGAAACCTTGAGAATATCATGGGAGGCAAGATAAGCACTTCTATTCTCAGCATGCTTTTTATACAGAGGCAATCCGCAGTGCCTTTCTTGGGCTTGCCCTTACTTAGCAAGGACACTCGTCAGTGCTCCTGAACCGCGCGCTTTCTGTCTTGACTCGTAAGAACAGGCAACCCTTTGTCACAGCCAGGGACCAGGACCGGGCGGTCAACTGCAATCATATCTTTGTCAAGTTCAGGGTGACGCGTTCTGAAGTGATGAAACTTGCTGCCGACGGGGACTATGAGACTAGGAGGTTGCAACCCTGAACAGGGCACCGCCGCTTGCCAGCAGGCACCGGCCCAGGACTGTCAACCTTAATGAGAGCAGCAGACGGCTGCAAGACCTACTGTCCTGAGCAGTCCCCCGTCGATGGAGCGCCACTGGGGGGTTAATCCACCTTCAGCCTGAAGCTGAGCAGCAGGAGGGGGTGTAGCATCAACGCTGGCAAAGGCAGCAGGAAAGGAAACCCCCAAAGCCTGTTGAAAATCATCCCACATCTTTGGACGCCGGTGCAGCCACAATCCAGCATGTCGTTTAAGCAAACGACATCATGACAACTAGCCCACGCGGCAACAAGGACATCCCTCCACTTTTCAGTGGGGACCTGAAAGGGCCAAAATACAAAAGATGAATGCAATGACAATAATGAAGAAGTTAATGAAGCTCATGAAATTAATGAACGCCAGGGTCATAAGGAATGCAATGGATATTGAGTACAATGGTTTTACTGAACAGAATAAACATAACACAATGAGCTTCATGCCTTGTAATAATGCCAAAGATTAGACTAGCTACAGTCTACAGTATCATGTTTTTCACAAATTCGATCAACAAAATGGGCAGTTCTCAAATTTATAGTCCCTTTCTGGTTACCCCAAACATTAGGGGCCGCCTTAGAATAAGCACCCCCAAAAAAGAACCCTAATTGGGACTACCCATATAGGGTTCAGGGTTTAAGGGGTAGCAGGCACATTGCTTGCAGGGTTCAGGATTCAGCGCTGGATCCGTCAAAGGTCTCATTGAAGTATGGCGTTGGCAAGATTGGGCTGAACAAGGGTGAGAAGGTCTGAAGTTCGGGTTTCGGGGGCTGCTTCGGTTCTTGCTTGCCCATGCTTCATTTGCTGCCCCCCCGAGACGGCTTCCTAAGGGCCGCTAAATGAATATGTTCACCAAAACATGTAGCTTTTTATGTCGGATATGGTGTATCCCAAATTGGTAGCAACCACCTTGATCTCCAAGTGAATCAACAAAATTGTTATTTAATAAATTTGTCCAGCCATATCAACAAGAGTTTTCTTTCTAAAAACAACACACTTAATATAGGTTTCTTTCATGTATTCCACATTCTTTTGTGATGCTATGACAAATATACACGAGATCTCCCGCTCTCAGTAGGTGTAGGGTTTAAGGTTTAGGGTGTAGGGTTTAGGGTCTAGGGTTTTGGTTCGGCATCTGCATGCTCGTTCCTTTGACACGTGCATTCCTTCTGAAACAAAACCCACCACCAAGGACAACACAGTGCGAAGCTGCAAAACCCACCAGAAGCTCATCCCCTAAACCCTAAACATTAAACCCCAAACCCTAACCCCTAAACCCTAAACCCTAAACCCACATGGGGAGCTGCTCGGGATGATGGGAACTTTTGCTTTTCCACTAGTCCTTCTGGCTTAGGGTTCCCTAGGGCCGTTAAAACCCCCTGAAAAGGGTTTCGGGTTTAGGGTTTAGGGTTTAGGGTTCCTGACAGGGATCCCCTTAAAGCCAAGAAGCGGAAATATGACATGCCACAAGGACCTACCTAGTAACAGAAAGGGGCCTCTGATTTGAAAAAAAACACCCTAAACCCTATAACCCTAAACCCTAAACCCTAAACCCTAAACCGTCTGATTTGAAAAAACACATGCGGCCGAGCAACTTCCACTTCCAGTACTGCTCGACAAGCTCCCCAGAGTGTAGGACTGCTCTGGCGGGCTGAGGCCTAGCAGGCTGAGGGTTTAGGGTTTAGGGTTTAGGGTTTAGGGTTTAGGGTTTAGGGTTTAGGGTTTAGGGTTTAGGGTTTAGGGTTTAGGGTTTAGGGTTTAGGGTTTAGGGTCTAGGGTTCAGGGTTCAGGGTTTAGGGTTTAGAGTCTAGGGTTTAGGGTTTAGGGGGGTTTAGGGTCTAGGGTTTAGGGTTTAGGTGTTTTTTGGTTTAGGGTTTACAGGGACTTATAAGCTAAGTTAGGATCCTTCGAACCCAATTTAGGGGTCCTTCGAACTCCACTTATAACGAGGGGGGGGGGCCCTCCGTGTACCTGGAGCTCCTAGTAAGGCTTCAGGTCTGGAAACCCTTTGCACTTGCACCCCAAGATTTGCAACTTAAGGTCACTTCTTAAGGGCCCAACTGATAGTGCGGCCCCATATACGTAAGTTCTCTGTAAACCCTCAACCCTACCCTTAGATAGCTACATGGGCCCTGAGTGTGGTCCGTTACCTCCCTTAAAGGGCTCTGAAGTATGGGCCCTTGCGCTGTATAGGGTAAATAAAGGGCATCTCAGGCGTCCCCTGTTAAGAGCCCAGATTAAAAAACCATATAACTACCCTAAGACCATGTGGCGCCTCATGAGCTTCTCGGCCCTAAACCCCTAACACCTCAACCCTAAAACCACGTTTAGGGTTTATAGGGTTTAGGGTTTAGTGTTTAGGGTTTAAGGTTTAGGGTTCACTCCCCCTTATTAAGGATCGCAAAGGGACCCTGCGCAAGGAGCTACTGTCCTGAAGCTCTCTACTCTGAAAACCCTTGAACCTCTAAACCCTCGAGCCCTAAGCTTAGTAGTTGTTATCGGAGAGCAGGGAACTAGGTCCCTTAAATCTATCCATCCTATTCTAACCGTTTCAGTAGACTAACTCCCTGAAAGGAACTCGTTAGCAGCCCCTTAAACCTAAAAGCAAGAACTAGGCATCTAGACCCAAGAGTATCCTAGGAACAAAACGGGTGCCCTTCTTGGTTCAACAGGGGCTAAGCAGGGAACCCAAACCTTAACAAGTCGAATAAGGGCCTAGTCGGGCCCTAGTAGCCCTAAACCCTAAACCCTAAACCCTAAACCCTAAACCCTAAACCCTAAACCCTAAACCCTAAACCCTAAACCCTAAACCCCACACCAAAAGGTTGACCACTGGTACGTGCGCGGGTTGATGGCAACTGCCTGCCATCCACAGCAGCTGCTCTTGAATCTTCTTGAGCTCCACCTCAAGACTGCGGGATGCTCAGGTATAGGGTTTAGGGTTTAGGGTTTAGGGTTTAGGGTTTAGGGCGTAGAGTTTGGGGTTTAGGGTTTAGGGCTTCGGGTAAGCGACCCGAAACCTTAAGCCCCTGAAACTTTAGAGGCTTTGGGGGCTTTAGGTTTTACAAGGGCCCGGGGAGCATTTTGCTTGAGATTATCTGGTCGGCTGGGTATGAGAAACCCCCAGACAACGCGTATAGGGTTCAGGGTTTAGGGTTTAGGGTTTAGGGGTTTTGAATTTAGGGTTTTCAAAGTTGGGAACGGTGTCAGAGAAATAAAGACTGAGCATACACCTAAACCCAGGGTAACCTAGGAATAAGAAGGGTGGCCCTTTTGGTTTCAAGGGGCTTACAGGAGAACCCAAGCCCCAAAAAAAAGGGGAATAAGGGCCTAGTCCAGGCCCTAGATGGCTTTCCCTCGGCTCCGAGTGTGTAGTTACTAGGCAATATTGCTGCTTTGCGGTTGGAGGTCTAGACACACCTGGTAGCCCAGTAAACCATACTACGAATCAGGGTCAAACCTTAAACCCTAAACCCTAAGCTCCAAGCCCTAAACCCTAAACCTTAAACCCTAAACCCTTTTCTGGCGTTGGTTACTTTTTAAGGGAACCTATCACCAACACAAGTGGAGCAAAAACCACACCACGGGGCTGCCAAAAAAGTGCCAGAAGGTGAAACAGGGTCGAGTGGCTGTTTAAGTTTAGGGTTTAGGGTTTAGGGTTTATATAGGGTTTAGGGTTTAGGGTTTGGGTTTAGGGTTTAGGGTTTAGGGTTCAGGGTTTAGGGTTTAGGGTTTAGTGCTTAGGGTTCAGGGTTTAGGGTTTAGGGTTTAGGGTGGTTTAGGGTTGTTTAGGGTTTAGGGTTTATTAGGGTTTGGGGTTGGGGGTTTGGGGTTGGGGGTTTGGGGTTTGGGGTTTCGGGGACGAGCCTCCACGTAGGTCTGGAACTTGCCATGTGAACCTGACATCAGCCCTAAGCCATGGGCCCCACTTTCGGTCTAAGGTTTACCTGAAGCCTTCAATGTATAGTTCCCTTTCGGAATCGCTTTATATGGGGGTGCAGGGGTGCAGTTTATCACACAAAACAAGTACTACATTAGGAGCAGGCAGGTATGGGCTAGGGTTTAGGGTGCTGCAGCCCAACGCCGTACAACCTACAACGCACCAATATTCTCACTTCTGAACCAGGGAGCGCAATGTTCGGGTTTTGGGTTTTAGGTTTGGGGCTCAGGTTTTTGCCAATTTCATGCAATCCCTAAACCCCAAACGATGCTGGCAAAGGGATTGGCTTTTTTGGCTGATGTTTGGAGGCTGCACTACGGGCAAATTGTTGATTTTAGGGCTCCAAAGCATAACACCAAACAGCTCCGTTTAGGGTTCGGGTCATAGCCCTACAAGGAGGCCCGCTAGAGACACAAGGACCCTACATAAGGATCCTAACTTAGGGTATAAGTCCCTTATCTGTAGTTAATATGGTAAGGGGGCCCCTCCTTGCGGTTCATGATGCTTTTACTTTGCCTACAGAGCCTGCCTCAACACCATTTGCCTCTCGGGCCCTTTTCCAGTTTCGAGAAGCTGGCTTTGGGTTTAGCAACCCCCCTCCCCCCCTCCCGGCATTCAGCCAAAAAACTGAGTGTCGATGCCCCCCCCCCCCCCCCCCCCCCGCCCCCCAGGCAATAGACTCTAGCCCTAAGCACCATTGCCAACCCCCTGAACCCGAAAACCGAAACCCTAAACCCTAAACACGAAACGCTAAACCCTAAACCCTAAATCCTAAACCCCAAGCCCTAAACCCTAAACCCTATACCGCATACCCCCAGAATGGAAGCCAGGTCTCGAATGAGCCAGGTCTGGTCCTCAGATTGTGAATGGTCAAGCCCTCACCTAAATAGGGTTTAGGGTTTAGGGTTTAGGGTTTAGGGTTTAGGGTTTAGGGTTTAGGGTTTAGGGTTTAGGGTTTAGGGTTGGGTTTTAGGGTAACGTACTTGCTATATGGGTATTTGGGGCCCAAGTATATAATTGTTAGGTACATGGACCCTTCGGGAGGGGCCTTTGGGGGTTTGCATTGGAAGAACGCTTCCCTAGGTTTAGGGGTTAGGGTTTAGGGTTTAGGGTTTAGGGTTTAGGGTGTATGGTTTTGGGGTTTTGGGCTTATGACACCTGAGCAAAAGGGAAGCATACCCAAGGAGTCAAGGTATAGTTTCCATCGTAAAGGTACAAGCCATACGTCACGCAGCACGTGTCTGGTGTATTGTGTAAGCGTATGTGGGTGCGTACGAGGGTGAGATCCACCAAAACATGTGATAAAAGGGATTGGAAAACATTTACACCATGGGATCCAGGATTTTCGGGTGCAAGGGTTTAAGGGCTAGGGGTTGTGGGTTTAGGGTCCAAAGAGTTCAAAGTCTGCTTTTTTTATGAATGTGCTGATATTTACCAACAATTTTGTCATTCCGGTCATGTTGTTTAAGCTCTTATGGCAGGTGTAGCTGTCTCTGTCTGTGTCTGTCTCTGTGCCTGTGCCCTGTGCCTGTGCCTGTGCCTATCTCAGTGTCAGTGTGTGTGTGTGTGTGTGTGTGTGTGCGCGCGCGCGCGCATTGTCTGTGTGTGTGTGTGTGTGTGTGTGTGTGTGTGTGTGTTTGTTTGTGTGTCGGTCGTGTGTTTCTGTCTTCAAACAGTGCAACAGACTCTGTCTCTTTCGACCGGGCTGAATTGGGAATTGGGGGGGAATGGCTTACTTAGCGCATGTCCGAATGTGTATATGCTGGGGCAGGTGGCATGCAGTAAGTGGCTTGTTGCATGTCTTCTTCGGTACTTGAAGTGTGGCGGGCGGTATCTCCGTGTCAGTCTAACAGCGTGCAACAGCCTCTTGTGTCAAACACTCTGAATCCCAAACCCCATATAAGAAACCACAAACCCTACACTCTAAACCCTAAACCAACCCCAAACCCTAATTCCTATTTAAACCCTAAACCCTAAACCCGAAGGTATCTCCACAAGTCCGGAACCTTAACCTCGAACACCGCAACCCCCGGACTGCAAGCCGCAGGCATGGATGAGCTTGTTGACGTCGATGGCGCGCGCCGTGCCGCGCAAGCGAAGACAGCCCATCAGAAACTCCTCACTTTTCAGGGTGGGTACGGGAGGGGAGGGTAGGGGGGGGGTGGGGGGGGGGGGGGGGTAGGGGGGGGGGGGGGTCTGAGGGGGTAGGGGGAAGGGGGGGGGTAAGGGGGGAGGGGGGGGGGGGGTAGGGGGGGGGTACGTGCCCTGGCTTATGAGGGCGGTCACAACCTACAACCCGAACCTTTGGCTGTTCAAGGTCTAGTATATCGATGTCGGGTCAGGTCTAGGGGTTTATAGGTCTTACCTAGAGTATGTCACTAAGTTTCCGAAGATTTACAAAGGTGCGGTGCCCTAGTCCTTGGGTACATCTTTACCCTCCTTTGCAGGTAGATACAGAGCCCATCTAGGGGTTGTACCCTGGACCCTGAATAAACAGCTGACAACCTCTCGAGCCGGATAGGCAGCCTCAATCTCCACATCACCTCCGTCATCGAGGTCCAAGAGCTTAAAGAAAGACCACGCCTCGAGATTGATTGCAACCCTAAATCCTATAAACCCTAAACCCTTGAGTGTCTTGGCTTGTTCAGTGCCGCTTGGGCTTACTTCTCCAATACCCAAGGGGAAAAAAGGTTAAACTTTATTGTTCCTACAAAATAAGGAAACCCAAAAAGTTTAAAGTTCAACTATTGGCCAAGTCAGTGGGGTTTAGGGTCTCCAAGAGGTTTCAGGGTGCACAGTGCGGGACTACAGCCCGAGCTCTCGCAGTGGCCACCCTTCAAGAACCTGGTTCCAGTTCAGGGCTTAGGGTTTAGCATATCGTTGGTCCTTTAACTTAGGATCCCTTTTTTGGGTTTAGGGTTAAGGGCTTCAGGGTCCTCATTATAAGGTGCTGGGCTTTACAGGGGACCCCCCAAAATCTCAAAAGGGGCCCTAGTTTAGAGAACTACCCATATGGCAAATGGGATTTAGGGCGTCAAGGCCTTAGTTGGTCAGTTTTGTTGGCTCAGCCTTGTTTAGCTTAGCTCGGGGTTTCTTTGGTGCGTCTATGTCTGAATCTTACCGGGGGGGGGGGGGGGGTCCAAATTAAGGTGACTCGTCCGAAGCAGATCGATAAAAACCTAAATCCTAAACCCTAAGCCCTAAACCTAAACCCTAAACCTAAACACTAAACCCTAAACCCTAAACCTTAAACCCCAAGCCTACGATTGTTAGCCAAATGCTACCCCTCATGGGTTCCTACAAGACCCTTGCCAGGTCCAACAAAAGGCAGGAAAACCGAACCTACGCGCACGTTTGCTATACCTGGGACTCTACTGACCTACAGGGTTTAGGGTTTAAGGGTTTAGGGGGGTTTAGGGTAGTACCTACCCTTAATTAGCAAGCATATCCCATACAAATGTAGGAAAAGAGGGTCCCAGGTCCCAGGTACCCCCCTTAGAACCTTAATAACAAATGCTATATATATACATATACATATATATATATATATACACATATGGATATATATATATATATATATAATTTTCCCTGGGGGACTGAAATACAAGATTCCTAAGGGAGGGCTATATCTTGGGGACTGGATGAACCCCAAAAGGGCTTGTGGTCCAGCTGCACCCCTTTCTTAAAGGAATCTTCGGAATCATGTGGGCCTCCAAGGGCCTACTTTTGAAGTCTTCTCCCCACCCAACCAGACTCGGACTTTCCCAATAAATCGAAAACTTGACTTTATGGCAGGTCCCCCCCCACCCGCAGAGCATCACAATGTCCTTCTGAATTCCACCGCTGCCACCAGGGCACATCCCAAACGTCGAGCCCTAGGACCTCGAAGTAGGCTTTCACGGCCGGGGAGTTGATCTTCTCTTCGAACATGGCGAAGGTAATGATGCCTGTTTGGTCGTCACCCAGACAGCTGAAGAGTGCCCGGATCTTCTTAATGTGGGCTTGCTTGTTCTTCAAGATGGAGTGCACAACTGCCGCGTGGTCATTCTGCGCGCTTTCGATGGCTGTCTGGCAGAAGACTCCTTTGCACACAAATCAGGGCACACCATGAACGATCTACACTCTTGTTGAAGGCATGTGCTGCGGACCTCTGCTGCAAGATACTAGGGGTACGTTTGGGGACCCTATAAAAATCAAACAAGTTATGGCTTTGTAAGGGTTATGCAGGGGATTCAGGGTTACCTACCCCTGAGCAGGCACCAGCGTCTTACATCAGCTTATCTACACCATGCAAAAGCCCGCAAAGCGACCGGGGATCTCGGAAACCTGAGAACCTCCGGCAAATTTTCTTGCTGCAAGTTCAAAGGCAGCCCACAAACCATCCAGCTTGTTCCATGATGGCAACTTGAAGGTTTAGGGCTTAGGGTTTGGGGTTTAAGGTTCAGGGTTTAGGGTGCAACTCGCACATCTTCCACTTGTCGCTGCTGGATACAAAGTCGTGAAAACCAACAAGTTTCATCCCTAATGAGCGAAACAGCTGTCCGAAACGTTCAACCACGAAATGCCACAACTCTCAAACCGAAGAAACCAAAGCAGCCAACAACCAAACTGAGATTAGCTTGTCCTTGTGAAAACATGTTGTGCTGCCGAGATTCCTGTCACCACATTGAGCACAGCGAAGTACGTGAAACAAATATAGAACCTTACTTCGAAAAAATCTCAGCCCGGCGGATTGTCACGATGAACCTTCATTTGGGCCCGTTCGAATCCACCTTTTAGATATTGAGCCCATGCCCGTTGTGTCGTCCTTGCGGATTGATGTCAGTCTGTCACATGTTTGGGACAAGCAACTAGAACCGTGTTTAGACACTCGATTTGTGCAACATGTGACCATGTTGGGAACTAAAAGGACATAAAGCAGGATCGTACCATTACCCACACTACGAGCACGCTCCTAGCCGTCAACACATGGACCATGAACCATTTCTGCGTTCATGTACACCTCAAGGTATCGACAACATTGCAACAACGCAGCAAGAACAAAGCCACCCAAAGCGGAGAGATCTCCATCAGCGGCGCCATCACCTTGCACGTCGCTCAGGGTCACACGAGGTTCCGTCACTAAATTTCAGCAAAGATCGCAGGCTGGTGTTGACACATGCTGATTGAACAATTGGGGGGGAGTGGAGGGCCCAGCCACATATGTACACATATATATATATATATGTATACATATATATATATATAAACATATATACATATATATATATATGTGTGTATACATATATATATATATACTACATTTATTTCGATGATATCGAGGCCAACCCTGATTCCTACGGAAATTTGGCGGGCGGCCTTCATTTTTCTAGAGCCAAATGTGTTCAAGTCAGTCGCTTTATAGCTTCTGTGAAACATGTTTCTACCTGCAGTTTTGCCCTCATGTCATGAGTTATGCTAAGTGAGCTTAAGAACACTACGGCCTTGCCACTCCAATTGCGTTGCCGCACCTTGGAGAAAGCAGCTGTGCCTTCACTGTCGTTTCGATAGTTTTGCCCGTAGTCTTCCTACTCCCCCTTCTCACGCGCAGAATTCACCGCTGCAAGCCTAAGCAGTTTCTGCTTCAGTATCGTAAGCGCTTCCGCTTCTCAAAAGACAGTGCCGAGAAACAGCGCCTAGTTGTACCAGGCTGCTGCGTGCAAAAAACGCACGCTGTCCAACGGAAGTCCGTACGTGACGCTCGACCTGACCCACTTGCCACTGCGCCCACGTGCCAAATCCAAGCAATTGTGATAGTCAACAGAAAGCTGTAGGGCCTTGAAATCTGATGGCAAACGGAGCTCCTGGATCTCACGCAAAGAGCCGTCTTCCGACCAAACCAAAACCTTCGTCCACTCCGGTAGAAGCACGCTGTGTGGCCCACTCGGGGCACTAGGCACTAGGCACTAGGCTGCAACCTACCGCGACGTCGGTCCTGATGGCGGAGTCCTCACACGCCACGATGATGACCGCGAACGCTCCCGCGCCAAAGCAAAGGATGACGAGGGTTCAGCTGTTTCCTCGCCATCTCCGCCGCCCGCAATAGTGATGTACTCCTCGGCGTCTGCCGGTACAGGGTCAATAGCGCTAGTGTCTGGCACACCGTGAATTCCTGCTGGGATCTCGGAGGCCTCACTATCCTCACCGGGGTCGCGGAAAAATCGAGGCATGGTCTCACGGAGCTTAACCAACAACGCCGCTTCTGAGGTACCAACTTCGGCCACCAAAGAACTCACGGAACGCCGTTTCTGGATCAGCCTTTCTTTTCCCCCACGATTCCACTTAATCGAGTCCCAGACCCGCGTTGAAACCTGCGCAGGTTTGACCCAGTGGCAGACCGAAGAAGCAACGATGTCGAGGACTTCCAAATGCCCAGGATCAACCGCAAGCTCGTGAGAGCCTACGGCTGATAACCAGATGATATCGGGGCCAACCCTGATTTCTACAGAAACTTGGCGGGCGGCCTTTCTTTATCTTGAGCCAAATGTGTGTCAGTCGCTTTCTTGCTTCTGTGAAACATGTTTCTACCTGCAGTTTTGCCCTCATGTCAACAGTTACGCTACGTGAGCTTAAGAACACTATTGTCTTGCCTCTCCAAGTGCGTTGCCGCACCTTGGAGAAAGCAGCTGTGCCTTCACTGTCGTTTTGACAGTTTTGCCCGTAGCCTTCCTAGTTATTTTCCACACATATATGTATACATATATATGTATATGCTTATACATACGCATATATTCCTAAACACAAATACATATGCACACATATATGTATGTGTGTGTATACATATATGTGGGGGGGGGGAGTAATGACACTGCGAGGCAACGATGGTACGTCGTCGCCGGACACAAGGCTGCAGGTTCTGCGTGGTCCAGTAAGCAGCGAGTAAAACGCGGATGAAGACATGTCTGTGTAGATCGTCAAAAGGCCGCCGTCGATCCAGCACAAATTCCTAGAGGTTCTCAGATGTAGTACTGCTTCGCAATTAGCTACGCCAAAATCCCAAAACCCTATTTAGCGCACTTTCGAGGTACCAAATTCCATCGTAAGCCTTCGAGTGGACTCTAAAATCGTGACGGCATACATAGCTAGCAAGCTACAAGCGGTTTTGACCAAGCCAAGATGGCACAGTAATGGATGGTATGGAAAAGGATCGACGGGAACTGGTGAAGAAACCAGGGAAGCAGGGCAAACCAAACAATTTCAACGTGCCTACAGCCCAAAGGAAATATCAGTCAAAAATCGCTGCCTTATGGGTTCACTGCGATGGCCCGAAGATCCCCACAAGAAGCGCTAAGAAATCTTCCCAGGCAACCAGGTATACCTATAGGCGGTACATGATGTACGGCGCAAATTTCTTGTTTGTCTGAGGGCCATTGAAGTTTCGTGAGTGGGCTATCGAATGCCAGGATTTCAAATTTGGCAAACTTCTCATGGGTGTAAGAATGATTGTTCAGATTTCAAACAGCAAGGGTGTAGAGTTCAGGTTTGGGAGGTTTCAAGATGCTTCAAAGTTTGGCCTGGGCTCAGGATTCTCAATGTCGGGCCTGGCATGGGCTATACGAGCACGAATGAGACCCGACTTCTGCCTACAATAGCACATGTTCTTTTCAGATTCTGAAACTGCTGGTGTAGGAACTGTCGCTGCTCTGCGTGTCGCTGCTGCTGAAGCTTGCAGCTTGCTGCAGCAAGCGTTTCTTGGTGCTGAGTCGTGCTGCTTGTGCACCCCCAAGAAAGGACCAAAGCCGTCACAAGTGCACAAAAGGCCGAAATGGCCCAGAACAGACACGAGAGCTTCAATTGAGCAGGGCCAGGGGATAAGTTATTTTCTGGCTGAGATTGCACATCTGCTTTTCAACTGAACCTCTCGTGTCTGTTCCGGGGCTTTCGTGCACCTGAGACGGCTTTGTGACTTCCTTGGGGAACACAGGACGTTTTCGGGATCTGCCTAGACCACTTGCGAGGATTCCAAGGAAGGCCTTGCCCGAATGGCAGTGTGGCACACTTTGGGATGTTCCCCCTTATACTGACAGTCCTTATTAGGGAGTAGACTAGGGGGGGTACTGTCGTCCCGATTAAGGACTGTCAGTAGAAGGGGGAACATCCCAATGTGTGTCACACTTCGACATACACGTCTGTTGGGCATGTGGCCACCGAACTTGTGTTCGTATTTGGCGAGTGTGTAGTCGTTTTCCAATCAGGCAAAACAACACGACATGACAATGTCCCGCCCCTTCCTAACCTCGTTAACGCAAAAAGCACCGTCTGTCATATGCCACTAAATCCGAAACCCCAAACCCTCAACCTAAACCCCAAACCCGAGGGGTCCGTAAGCTGGCATTTCCTGAATCACCTGCGGGCGGAGCTGGTTAGGGAGCCATGTGTTACGGGGCCATCTTAGGGACCCAGACGCACCCCCGCCCCCCCCCTCCCCGCCCACGCACAAGTACCCATAAAGAGCATGCCATGTTCAATTCTGGGAGAGCGAGGGTTTAGGGTTTAGGGTTTAATTAGGCTTTAGAGTTCAGGGTTGCATTCCAGCGCGCCTCGCACCAGTTAATCCCGCCGGACACGCCCATGAAGAGGCTGAGCATAGTACTGAGTGACAGCAGGGGCTCTTCCAGGAGTCCATATGCAACCCTGACCCCTAAACCCTAAACCCTAAACCCCAAGCCCTGAACCCTGAACCCTGAGGCCCCCAAGCTGGAAATACAAATACAAAAGCCCTCAAGGGTATCCCAAACAAGGACGAAATGAGGCCTGGCAGCCCCGTGGCAGTGGTTCAGGGTATAGGGTTCGCAGCGACGTGAAGCGAACTCTCGAAGTCGAAACCCTTAAACTCCGAACCCTTTTAGGGTTTAGGGTTTAGGGTTTAGGGTGTAGAGTTTAGGGGAACCCTAAACCAAGCCAAGCATCTGGTACAGTGAGCGGTAGTATCGATGGCTTGCGTCTGCTTCTCGCAGCGGTAACTCTGGTGACTCCGGGTCCAAAACATAGTCCTGACTGGGACACGCACCCAACAACCCTGAAAAACCTGAAGTAATACAAGCCATAAACCCTGCAACCCTAAACCCTAAACCCTAAACCCTAAACCCTAACCCTAAACCCTAAACCCCCTAACCCTAAACCCTAAACTCTAAACTAGCACCGAGTGCCAGCAGCCTGCAAGCCACAAGCTGTTCAAAGCCCAGGTGCATTCACCGCCTGGGTAAACAGTACCTGATGCATGATGATCAGCTCTCTGGGGTTTAGGGTTTAGTGTTTAGGGTTTAGGGAGATTATAATCGGGCTAATCTAGGCTTCAAGAGGGCCGACGGACTACCGTCCTTCTTCGAGTTTCTCTAAGGGAGAATACATGGGAGGGAGAATACATGGTGCATTAATATCGCCCCTTAGTTTCGTTAAAGGGGTCTGAAGTATGCCCTATACCCTAAACTCGAAACCCTCCCTAAACTATGGGCCCTTGGGTTTTACGGGGTACAAGGGGCACATAAGGGTTCCCGAACTTAGGGTCCATGTGAAGGGTGGCTTTAGGGTTTCAGGCTGTAGGGTGTTTTAGGGCGTAGGCCTCCGCTCCTGTGATTCGTATACCTTCACTTACAACCCTGACTCCCCCCCAACTATGCAGAGCCGCTTAGGGTTTAGGGTTTAGGGTTTTGGGGCTGGGCACCTAGTCACCAAGTCCACCAACAAAAGCTACAAAAAAAACAGCAAACCTTAAACCATAAACCGTTTAACCCTAAACCCTAACCCTGAACCCTAAACCCTAAACCCTAAACCTTAAACCCTAGACCCTGCAAGCCCGAAGGCCCAAATCCATGACTCCAGAAGCTCTCGATATGAACCGTGTCTACTATTTGTTTAGGACCCCCCCCCAAAAAGTATATACATATATGTATAAATATAAATAAATAAATATATATATATATACATATGTACATATATATATATGTATATATACTCTTTCCGTATATGGCTAATGTAGGGATGACTATCTTGTTTTTTTTTTTTTTTTGGGGGGGGGGTTCTTAAGCAAGTAGTAGGTGTACTTCTTAGGGATCGACTGTAACATGACAAAAGCCCAGGCACCAAAGGAACTAACAAAAAGAAGGAAGTCTGCAGCAGAGCCTGCTGACCCAGAACACCCCTAAACCCTAAATCCCCATTAAACCCCCAACACCCAGAGACCCTAAACCCTAAGGCCTAAAACTTTCCTAAGTGCAGAAACGCTAGGCCCTTAATCCCTCAGTCCGAAACAGGAGTAGCCTAGGAGTAAATGGGGTGCCTTTTTTGGTTTAACGGGGCTTACAACGCGAATTATACACTGAAACAATGCAATAAGGGTCCACTGTGGGTCCTAGTAGCCCAAAACCCTAAACCCTGAACCCTGGACCCTAAACCCTAAACCCTAAACCCCAAACCCCAAACCCCCAAAACAAACGGGAATAAGGGTCCACTGTGGGTCTGAGCCGGAAGTTCCCTGTCAGGTTGCTGCGAAGACGTAGACGATCACGCCCAGCAACATTAAGGCCCAGAAGAGAGACTTCAACCTTGGGGGGGTTTAGGGTTTAGGGTTTTGGGGTTTTAGGGTTTTAGGGTTTTAGGGTTTTAGGGTTTAGTGTGTAGGGCTTAGGGTTTAGGATTTCAGGGTTTGGGGTTGAGGGTTAGGGTTTGGTTTAGGGATAGAGGGGTTATGGAGTTGCGGTTTGGGGGCTTGATTGGGCCTCCATATGGGCTGTCCTCTGAATGAGTTTTGGGAGTCCCCTTTTGAGTACGGCACACCTCACATAAGGACTCCCAGATGGAACCCCTATTTTTTTAGAACCACCTATATCCTTAACCCTAAACCCCGGGATGTCGGGTGGGGTTACATCTTCGGTCCACTCTGTTCATAGAACTTTTCAGGGCTATGGATCTTCGCGACCCTTTTGAGTTTTGAGTGCGAGAAACAAATCTGAGGCAAGCCAAAAAAAAATATATATATGCACACATACATACATACATACATACATACATACATACATACATACACCCAATGTTTAAGGAAATGTGTCCAACAATTCAGGGCGCTAGCTGTATACCCCGCTATACCTTTAAAGGCAAACATGGTAAATTGACCCGAACTATCAATGGGCTTCCCTGTCACATAGTGACATAGTGTTGTCTCGAAGAATAGAGTTTAAGCTGCGGAGTTTTCTCTAGACCCTCAACCCAACAAACCCAAAGCCCTGAACCCTAAACCCTGAACCCTAAACCCTAAACCTTGAACCCTAAACCCTCAACCCCAAACCCTGAACCCCAAACCCGATATCGGCATCCCTAAACCGTAAAAACCGTAAACCCTAAACCCTAAACCCTAGACCCTAAACCCTAAACCCAAAATTAAGGGGCTCAGGGCTTGAAGTCTTCAGGGCGATGCCGCGGACACTGTCATGTCACCCCACTGGTATACCAGAATCCTGCTTCCGGAACTCTAGACAGGTTTATGTGCTTCTGATTTAGGGTTTAGGGTTTTAGGGTTTAGGCTCAGGGTTTAAGGTTTGCGGTATAAGGTCTATATACCGGAAAGTTTTGGGGAGTTTCGAGGGCTTTCCTGAAGTTTCGTCTTTAGGAGTTTCGAGGAGTCTAGTCTAACTGTGGGATAAATTCAACTTGCAGTCGCATGAGGGCTTAGGGGTTTGGGGTGGGGGGGTGGGTGGTGGCGGGGTCCGAAAACCTAAACCCTAAACCCCAAATCCTAAACCCTAAACCCGAACCTAAAGTAGGCCATGTCGGTGTACCGATTACAATACTGGGGGACCCGCACAGGGAACCACAACTCAGAGAATCAGCCACCCTTAACCCTTTCGCCCTACACCCCTAAACCCTAAACCCTAAGCCCTAAGCCCTAAACCCTAAACCCTAAACCCTAAACCCTAAACCCTAAACCCTGAACCCTAAACCCTACGCATGTTTGCCGCAGCCCAGGCGCGTATCAGCAATGGACGTGATCAGAGTTCGAAATGCCATCCTGAGGGGCTGGAAGTGGAGGTCTCTACAAGCTGAGGTTCTTATCTTGGGGTTTAGGGTTTAGGGTTTAGGGTTTAGGGTTTAGGGTTTAGGGCTTAGGGTTTAGGCTTTAGGCAGTCATTGAAAGGAACGTTCCTTCAGCTCGTAAAGCTACAATACAGGAACCGCTTTCAGACCCAAGTGTATTGCATGGATCCTTGGGAGGGTTTGGCGTTTTGGGTTTAGGGTTTAGGGCTGACTATTCCTAGTGCAAGTGCTCCATGCAACTTCGACCACACCGTCCAAGACCGACAATTCTACTCAGGAGAACCAGCGGGTTGAGGGTTTAGGGTTTGGGGCTTAGGATCTACCAGTGTATCAAGTAAGAGCGACCAAGGGTCACGAAGCGGAAGACCCTCATCAATCGGACAACCTGCCGCGTGGATTCTAGGCTTCCTAACATTTAAGGCAAGAATCTGCTGAACATTGGTCCTCACTGTGGCCTTCTAAGGTCTTGGTAGCCGCTAGCCCAGTAACCACACCATAATAAGGGTTCCCTTTGTGGGGCTGGTTGCTGTTCATAAGGGAACCCAGAAACCCCAAAACGGCAAAAGGGCACCATGGACCAGTCCCCCTAAGTCCCATGCATGGTGCCCGGCTCTAAGCTCGACTTCCACGTTTTTTAGCTGTAGGGTTCAGGGTTCAGGGTTTAGGGTTTTAGGGTTTAGGGTGTAGGGTGTAGGGTTTAGCGTTACCGTACAGCCGACATCCTCGGACCTTACGCCCCGACATGTTGAAATCCAAAACCCTGAACCCTCAACCTAAACCTTTTTGAACCCTAAACCCTAAACCTTCATCCCTAAACCCTACAAGCCCTGAAGCCCTACACCTTAAAATCCCTTAACCCTGAAACTTAACCCCTAAACCCTAGACCCTAAACCCTACGCCTTAATCCCCAAACCCTACACCCTGATCTTTAATCCCCAAACCCTCACTTGCATATACACATATATACACATCAATAAATATACCAGTAAATAGTCAACCATTCTCTTTTTTGTAGCTCAGAACCATCACGGACGGTTTAGACCCTAAACCCTAAACCCTAGAGCCTATACAGAACCGAAACCATCATCGAAACCAGAACTGACGGGTCAACGCCCAAACCCGGAAGCATCATCGATGGTATGAAGCCTAAACCCTAAACCCTAAACCCCGGAACCATATTCGAGGAGGCTCCGTGGAGAGGGGGTGGGGGGCCCCCAGGGTCGGAAAGTGGTCGACCCAAGTAGTAAACTTGCACAGATTTTTTAATGAGAAGAAAAGGCCTCTTCACTATCTAGCCCGATCGTTGTTTCGGATTTAGGGGCACTAATTAAAAGCCAAACCATGATCGAAACTATAATTGACGGCTTGGGGCCTCAACCCGGAACCATAATCGACACAAGTATGGTTCAGGATTTATGGGGGGCCTAAACCCGGGACCATAAATCGACAGTTTAGGGTCTACATCCAGAACCATAATCGACACGGTTCGAAACGATTACGTTTCAGGATTTAGGGGATGAGTAAATAGTATCCTTCGATTACAAGGTGTTGTTGTTGTTGTGCCTTGTCGCCTGAAAGAACATGATATCTATTCTTAATGTTCTGGGATTCTTTGGATCCGTGTGCATTTTCCCGACGCTGGACAAGCTTCTTGACGAGTGAATGCTTGGGCTTGAGGTGCTGAACGCAAAGCCCTAAACCGTAATCGCTAAACCCTAAACCCTGAACCTTAACCCCCCAAAACCCGAAACTAAACCCTCACTATCCCATCCTTCAACCACTATTTGCTTAAGAACCCCACAAAAACAAAAGAAAATCCCTACCTTGCCCTTATAAGGCTTCTTAAGCGGGTTTAGGGTTCAGGGTTTAGGGTTTAGGGGGTGGTCAACCTTTTGCAGCCGGGTACCTTCACGACCCGAGTGATGCGAATGATGCGGAAGGCTTTGAGGCCGCTCATGCCGGCAACATCACCGATGTCATTCCTTAGGGAGGGTTAGGGTTTAGGGTTTAGGGTTTAGGGTTTAGGGTATAGGGTATAGGGTTTAGGGTTTAGGGTTTCAGGTTTAGGGTTAGGGTTTAGGGTTGTGTTTAGGGTTTAGGGTTTAGGGTTTAGGTTTAGGGTTTAGGGTTTAGGGTATAGGGCTTTGGGTTTAGGCTTTCGGGTTTGGGTTTGGAGCCTAAGAAAGACCTATGCCTGGAGCAACCTGCGTGCAGTCATATACCCTTAAAAAGGAAAGCTGTGCCAACACAACTATCGGCGGCTATGCAACCCCTGTTGAAATGTATGTAGCCCTAAACCCTAAACCCTAAACCCTAAACCCTAAACCCTAAACCCTACACCCTAAACCCTAAACCCTAAACCCTAAACCCTAAACCCTGAACCCTGAACCCTGAACCCTGAACCCTGAACCCTGAACCCTGAACCCTGAACCCTAAACCCTAAACCCTAAACCCAAGCTAGGTGGATCCCGTCGCACTTCGGACCTGGGTGTGGAATCATGCATAAAGCTCCCGCGAGTTTGAGTGATCTACTGTTCATAAGTTCCCCTACTACCCCCCTCTATACTGCCCCCTGCCCCTCCCAGGTTCCCCCCATGTTTAAGGCTTTTTAAGGATAATTAAGCCTAATTTTAAGGTCATTTAAGGGGGGAACCTAGCCGGGGCGGGCAGTTTAGACGGGGGTAGTAGGGTAGCCCATGAACTGTGGGTAGATGCAACGGCGGGAGCCCTTCCACGCCATGAAACCGAAGGGCCCGTACTTCAGTATGCTGTAAAAAAAAATTAGAGGGCCAAACTGTGGGACCATGAGCTTACCCTAAACCCCAAACACTAAACCCTCAAACCTGCTGTCTGGATCCCTTGGCCCTCTCTGAACCTCGAATTCTCGAATATTCTTCCATATGATCCTCCGCAACCCAAGAACGGGAATCGTTTAAAATCCCAAGGTCCTACCTGGGCCCCTGGGTTATGGTTGGGGTCAGAACTCTACTTGACTGACTGGCCTTCAGTCCATAATGCCCTTAGAACCAAAATAAGAAACCCTGAGCCCTAAGGCCTAAACCCACAAACTCTCCTGACTAGCCTAACGCGATTTCTTGGCGCAGTCGCGACTGAGGCCTTAACAAAGGGGAGATGAAGCCCACTGTAAAAAACGCATATATTTAGGTGCAACCCGCAACCTGCACGCAAAGTGAACCCTAATCCCTGCTAGACCCAAGAGTAAACCGGGAATAAAAGGTTCCATTCTCTTGGTTTAAAGGGGCTGAGAAGGGACGCTAAACCCTAAAAACAGTGAAGAAACGCCTACTCTGTCCTAGTAGCCCTAAACCCGAAACTCCGTACAAACCCTGCCTAAACCCTAAACCCGAAAACGTGCTACTCTGGGCCCTAGCCTACAAGGAGGGGTCCCCCTAGTTGTAAGCAGAGTTATAAGGACCCTAAATTGGGTTCTAAGGATCCTAACTTAGGTTATAAGTCCCTTAACTATAGTTAGTATAGTAAGGGGGCCCCTCCTTGTATCGATAGAAAGAAGCTATAGCGCAGGAGAGGAGCTGCAGCACTGTGTAGATGAGTTCGGCTGCGACTTCCTGAGCGGCTGACCAGGCAACCAGTGTTCGACGGTTTTAGGGGTTTAGCGTTTGGGAGTTTACGAAAATAAAGCAGGGGATCCCCCAATAGTTTCTCCCAAATAGTAGGATTCCCTCATAATAAGGACCCCAACAAGGCACCCCTAGTTACGAAACCCCCCCCCATTTAGGGTTTGGGGTTGAGGGTTTAGTGAGGGTTTGAGCCTGCGCCCTTGCCAGCACCGCTGATGTGGGGTCATAGAGGTGCTCAGTACGTGACTACTACTTGCTTAAGAACCCCGAAAAAACAAAACATTCTTGCTTGTTAAGGTTCATTATAGGGATTATTACTTTTCTTTTGGGGTTCTTCAGCAAATAGTAGGTGAGGTCATGTTGTGTGACTGCATATGCGGGGCTATCTAAAATGATTTTAGCAAGTACTTGCAATGGTGTCTTTGGGGTAGTTTAGAATATCGTTCATTTGGTATAGCACGAGTGATGCAGGTGAACTATTACAACATGTTCATGAACCTTGAATTGCGTTGCCTAGTTTGCTCAGTATCTTAAGGAAGCGAAAGTTGCGATCGTGTCGTTGTTGCTGGATCTCGTCTGGTTGTTTCACTAGAACCTCACTAAAAAGGACGGGTTCCTTCCCAACAGCGGCAAGGAGTGTGTGTAGCAAAGCAGCGAAGACACAAGGACAACATGCGACGCAATTGAAGACTCCCAAGCCATCTTGGGTGTGCATTCCTCCAGGTGGCACATCTCTCTGAGAGCCAAGGACAAAACCTTGAACTTATTTCGAAAAAAGAGAGCAAAAACCTGGGTCACCTAGATGACAGGCTTGCTTCCTTACACGAAAGACACCCCCTTGCGTCGAAGCTTCTGATACCCCGAGGTTTAGGGTTTAGGGTTTAGTGTTTAGGGTTTAGGGTTTAGGGTGTAGGCTTTAGGGTTTGGGGTTGCGAGCGTCAACGGGAAGAAGCCGAATTCTTGGTTGCAGAGCCAAGAAACCCAAATGGAGGTCAGGACCACAAAGACATCGAGCAGGTTCCAAGCCCAGTCAGGTGTAAAGATGAACACCCAGCCGTCCGCCCGGATGCGTAGCAGCAGTTCCACCAGAAACCATGCGGCATACACCTGGTGCGGGAATGTCCCAATCCTTATACCCTAAACCCAAACCCAAAACCCTAAACCCTGAACCCTAAACCCTAAAGGTGACTTTGAGAACTGGCCATGTAATCATATATACTTTGGACCTCCAAGCTATTGTATGGGAAGCCCTTTAAGGCCAAAGAATACACTATAAGTATACACTATATCGGTACGTGGACCCTTGAGGGGAAACACACCCCATATACTGGGCATGGCTAGATACAGGTCTCTGCTGTCATAGAACCAGCGCATTCCTAAAGTATTCCTTATCCTAAACCCCTAAACCCTAAACCCCTAAACCCTAAACCCTAAACACTAAACCCTAAACCCTAAACCCGAAACTGGCATTGGGCACTCTGAGCTGAGTGGCATACTGAACCACGGACATGGCGGGCGGCAGCGGCAGGCCCTCTGCAAAGTACGTGACGCCCATCCTGGGTTTTAGGGTTTAGGGTTTAGGGTTTAGGGTTTAGGGCTATACAAAAAACACCCACAAAAAAAAAAAACACCCCCCAAAAAAAACAAGCAGGTGGCGGTATGATTGATGACCCTGCCACTTATGCAAGAGAGGACTTCGTCATTGAATATCTTTTGAAATGTGTGGGCTGCTGTAGGGCCATGAAGGGCATCAGAATTTTTGACAGGTGCGTGCGCCAGGGCACTAACAGGTCGAATGAGCTAGAAACATCGAGATCTCAAAAGCGTAGCTTTTGATGATTTGAACAGCTTCACGCAGTCAAGCTGTCGTCAAGCTGTAGCATGTCTATAGCATGCGTACCCAAGTTGAAGGCTACGCGCTTTTCTTTGACAGTCACCTTGCTTCTGAGGGCGATTTGACAATGGAGTCCTCTCGAGTGGAACCCTCCCCAGGCGGGGATATTGGGGCTGAGGGTTTAGGGTTCAGGGTTTATGTAGACCTGCTTGTTTTGGGAACTACACCGTGCAATTCGGGGCCTGTGCTGTCCAATTGGCAGAAACTAGGGGCTTACAGGTATGACCTAAACCCTAAACCCTAATCCCTAAACCCTAATCCCTAATCCCTAGACCAGGGCTCAATGGAGGCCTTCAGTGCTCAAAGAAGATGATGTTGAGGCTGTGGGTTTAAACTGTAGGGCAGGTTTAGGGCGTAGGGTTTGGGGTTTAAGGCTTTAGGGTTGCCGGTGTAGAATTGAGGACTCGTGTCTTCATGATTTCGGAAACTGTTCAGCTTGGCATGTAGGTATCCCAAATCCAGAACCCTCCTCACCTTGAAAACCCGTAACCCCTGGCATTTTCTTCCTTTTTTTTGGGGAAGGGGGGGGGTGGGGGGTGGGGGGGTAATAGCGCAAAACCTATAAATCATAATATCTTGACTCTAAACCCAGAACCCTAAACCCACCCTTTATAAGGCATCTTTAGGGTTTAGGGTTTAGGGTTTAGGGCTTAGGGCTTAGGGTTTAGGGTTCCCAATGTGCCGGGTGGCTGAACTTCAACTCCCAAGAAGATCGAGTTCGACACCACGATGAGTGCGCAGAAGACATCGAAGAGTGGCGAGCGCACCAGGTTCTCTACCCCTGGGATGCTGGGTTTAGGGTTTAGGGTTTAGGGTTTAGGGTTTAGGGTTTAGGGACCATTGGAATTGGGGGGGGGGGGGGGTTTCGGGGTGGCTCTAGCGGTTTGTTCTTTTTGTCAACCAGGTTAGGAACTAGCGCATTAGATCTAATTCTGGGGAGTTTGGCTGTTGAAAACTAAGCCGAGAGGTGGAATGTAGGGTTTATGGCTTATGGGTACTTTAGTGGGGTCCTTGTTGTAAGCGAGTCCGACGACTTGGGGGTCTATATTGCGGGTCCCATATTTTCGGGAAACCCCCACATGGAGGAACGGGTTCAACATTCACAGCGCTGCAAATTTTTCCTTGATACTATAGTCCCATTGCAACCCTTAACAAAATAAAAATACTCCCTTGTATTGTATAAAAACTGCAACCCTAACAAATAAGAATACTCCCTTGTAGTGTATAAAAATAAAAGTAAATCATTTCTAAGGGGGCTTCAGGATAACCTGAGCCCTCATAACCCAAGACACCCTCCGAGAGTAAATACGTTCCTGGCCCGGGCTCCATGAAGCCGCCATTGGGTTTAGGGTTTCGGGTTTCGGGTTTCGGGATCAGCCCGCCAATCCTGCAAAGCAAGGCGCATGAAGTTTCTGCCTTCTCAAACGAGCCCCTCCTGAGCTCAGCAGCTTGCCATCCGACATGGTTTTTGGGGGGGGGGGGGGGGGGGGCTCAGGGGCTGCTAACAAGATTCTCCAGTCCCTAAAGGCTCCAAGTGTGGAACCTTCTTGGGTGGTATACTAGGATCTCCTGTAAGCTAGAGAAGTCCGCTTCTTGCTTGACGGGGTTTAGAAGGGATATGGGGGCCTAAGATCGACCCCAAATAGTAGGATTGCCGTATAATAAGGACCCCAATAAGGTACTGTACCCCTAATTTCGGAAACCCCCATATCCTGAAACACTGCTTTGGGAATTAAGGCCTGCAACAGGTTCGAAGCTCCTGCGAACCTAAATAAACCCTAAAACCCTAAACCCCTAAATCCCACGAATCCCCCGCGAACCCCGAAAAGTACGACGAAACTCCTGGGTCACCCTAAACCCTGAACCCTTTTGATCATGACTGAAGTAACCTAGCAGTGAAGGGTGCCTCTTTCAGTTCAAAGGGGCTGGTAAGGGAACCTAAACCCTAATACGGGCCCACTCTGGGTCCAAGTAGCCCTAAACCCTAAACCTTAAACCTTAAACCCTAAACCCTAAACCCTAAACCCTAAACCCAAGGGAATAAGGGGGCCTACTCTGGTTCCTAGCAAGTTGGGGGTCTCAATCAAAACATTGCTCCAAAATCCGTGATAATTCAAACGAGGATTTAGGGTTTAGGGCTATAATACTTCCCTTGAACTAACCAAAAAGGGTTTAGGGTTTAGGGTTTAGGGTTTAGGGTTTAGGGTTTAGGGTTTAGGGTCTAGTGCGCGGCTCAAATGTTCCAAGCTTCGTCCTGGCAAAGCGCATTCGATTCTGCTTTCCTTCTGCAGTGTTGGCCACATCCTCAGCTCTTTCGCCACCTCCCTTGGGTTTAGGGTTTAGGGTTTAGGGTTTAGGGTTTAGGGTTTAGGGTTTAGGGTTTAGGGTTTAGGGTTTAGGGTTTGGGAATTGGGATTTCGGGTTGAGGGTCTAGGGCCTATGAGGGTTTGGGTTTAGTGTTTAGGCTCCGGTTGTCCCAGAAGAAGCCCACATGGGCTGCCGAAAAGTAGATGTCCCTTTTTGGTGGCTATGTTGAACGGGTGGTTCTGCTATTGTTAGCGGGTGCAACTACTAGTTGCTCAAGAGCCCCCAAAAAAGAACATCTTCTTCCTTATAAGGGCAATATAGGTCCGTTTTTGCAGTGGGTCAAGCAAGTAATACAGAGGGAGGGAGACTGTACTTGCATTGCTACTTGGCTGCACTCAGGAGGGTAGCTAAAAATTAAACTTTTAGCTGCCTTACTAAGAAACCCAATAAGCCCAAAAAGGTAAGGATCTACAGTTACGGTAAAGTACCACAAAGGCTAAAGGTCCCATGTATGGCTTATGTTGTGTTTGTATGTTCTCTTGGAAGAAACCTTTGACCTGCACCCTGGCTCCACCCAAACAAAGAAGCGACAAGGCATTTGCGAATTGGGATTTAAAAGCGCACGGTTTTTAAGGCTTTTAGGATTTTCGCCTGCAAGATGTAGGGCTTAGGGTGTAAGGGAGTGAGGGCGCACGGTTCAAGGCTTACAGGATTCTAGCCTGCAGGATTTAAGGCTTAGGGTGTAAGGTTTGGGTTTTCGATAGAGGGCCTAGAGCTGCTGGGGCCCTATGCAGCTGCGCACATCCTTTTCAGTGCTTAGGGTTAGGGTTTAAGGCTAAGAGCCAGACCCTAAACCCTAAACCCTAAACCCTAAACCCTAAACCGTAAACCCTAAACCCTGAACCCTGAACCCTGAACCCTGAACCCCAAATCCTGCACCCCAAAACCCTAAACCCATTCTGAAAGAGCTTAGGTTTGAGGGGTGACGGTCTACAAGGAGGGGCCCCTTACTATACTAACTACAGTAAAGGGATTAAAGGGACTTATAACCTTACTAAGTTAGGATCCTTACAACCCAAGTTAGGGTCCTTATAACTCTACTTATGACTAGGGGGGGGCCCCTCCTTGTAGAGGAGCCCAGTGAGTGTCTCCTACAGGGTCCATAGATCGCTGAAACCCTAAACCCTAAACCTCCCCAATTAAGCCCCAGGTTTAGGGTGCGGTTTAGGGTTTAGTGTTTAGTGTTTAGAGGCGACAGAATCCCCGAAGAGGCAGGTCAGATGGGCGTCTTGTAGCGCGAGGTCATAGTGCGTGAAAGTGCCTGTGCTGAGAGGTTCCGAAGCTGTGCTACCAAAAGAATCCAAGGAGGCTTCCCCGCCCCCCTTGTTATAAGTAGAGTTGTAAGGACCCTGCATTGGGTTATAAGGGTCCTAACTTAGGTTAGAAGTCCCTGAACTATAGTGAGCACAGTAAGGGGGCCCCCTCCTTGTATGAAACGCCAGAGGGCTTGAGGCTGGGAGGTGGAGGAATGGTTTGACCTTCAGGTGGTTTAGGGTTTAGGGTTTAGGCTTTAGGGTTCAGGGTTCAGGGTTAGGGTTGAGGGTTGAGGGTTTAGGGGAGTATGCGGCTTAATCATGGGCCTCGGCCTTTTCCTTAAGTGCACTCATGCTCGCGTAGGCTTCGTGTAGGCCTGCGGTGTCCAGAGCTCTGTACTCCCAAGGACCTCGTAGCTAGGTTGCAAGAATCCTTAAGGATATGATAACTAAATCCCTGGAAGTAATTGCAGGGACGAAAGTGCAACTACCGTGCAGACTTTTGACTTTCAACATCCTTTTTGGGACTATGGATTTCGTATGAGTTTTCTGCACCTTCTTGTATGCAAGACTCTGGAAAGAACAACTACAAGGAGGGGCCCCCTCCAATACTAACTATAATTCAGGGACTTGTAACCTAAGTTAGGATCCTTATAACCCAATTTAGGGTCCTTATAACTCTACTTATAACTAGGGGGGCCCCTCCTTGTACTTCATGGGAATTGTTCTAAATCATGGGAGCCTCCAGTCGTTTTGAAACATGTCCAAACACTTGTTCGGTACCCAGGTCGGGAGGTTCCTTTCACAATACAGAGCCTTCGGGTTTAGGGTTTAGGGTTTAGGGTTTAGGGTTTAGGGTTTAGGGTTTAGGGTTTAGGGTTTAGGGAACAAGGGACTGACTGTCGACAACACACAACACACCATGTCAGCAGGAACAACACGATGTGACACTTCTGGTTCCCACCGGATGGAAGACCCACCTCCACAAGCCATGGGGTTTTCTTAGTTGCTGAGTTCATAACACCCACAAAGGTGTACACTTTCAGTTCTATAGGGGAGCATAGTATCCCAAAAAGTGTAAAGTGTACTCACTCAGCTACTCAGTTCTGAGAGTATGCGCCCTACTCCCTGAGCCGGCACATCCTAAACGCTGATCAAATGGCACGGTCTACTGACACTAATGCTTGTAGGTTATGCTGCGAGGGTTGTTTTCTGGCTCTGCTTTGACGGTTACTTTCGGGCTTTGAGGAGGCCCTCGGCAGTTCTGTTGGTCGTTGTAGTTGTTTGACGCTGCAGACCGTGAACGAATGATGGAGAATAATGGTGCTCATGATGATCATGATTTCAACATGTTATGGGCTGTTTGGTTACCCACCATCACCACCACCACCGACACGACCACCAACACCAAACCCTAAACCCCAAACAATAAACCCTAAACCCTAAACCCTAAACCCTAAAGCCTAAACCCTCACTGCAGATGCCTCGTACCTAGCATGCCTGAGGCGCCACACACGGAATCCACGCATCACATGGTTCCCAACGCGAAAGTGAGAGTCAGCCGACGGCGCGCCAGCTTGAAGACAAAAGGCGTGGTGGAGACACGATGCCCTCAAGAAGCTCTATCTCAACTGGGAGCAGATATCCCACCATAGCGTGCGGCAACAGGGACACCTTCTGTGGCCTAAACCCTAAACCCTGAACCCTGCACCCTGAACCCTGAACCCTAAACCCTGAACCCTGAACCCTGAACCCTAAACCCTAAACCCAAAACCCTAAACCCTAAACCCTAAACCCAAAACTCTAAACCCCTTTGGCCATGCGGCTGAAGAGGTGAGGCGTGAAACTGCTCCTTCTGGGACTTGGATCCTTCGGCAGCAACTCAAAGTTGGCCGGGTCTTAAGCAAGTTTAGTCCCTAAACCCTAAACCCTAAACCCTAAACCCTAAACCCTAAACCCTAAACCCTAAACCCAGTAACCAAGGCTTAAAAAGGGTGCCCTTTTTTGCTTAAAGGGGTTTATAAGGGAACCTAAACCCCCCCCAAAAAAAAAAAGGAATAAGGGTATAAGGGTACTACTGGGCATCCTAGTAAGCAAATAGTAGTTTAGTCTTAGGGGCATGAGATCAGGGTTGCGGTAGGGATGAATTCAGCGCCTTTCCCGTCACCAGAGTTCAAAACCGAAAGCCCGAAACCCTGCGATTAGGGTTTGGGGTTTAGGGTTTATATAGGGTTTGGGGTTTAGGGTTTATATAGGCTTTGGGGTTTAGGGTTCAGGGTTTAAGGCTCACCATTTTTTCTGAGCCATTGGCCCGAACTGTGACCTAATCTCAACAGACAACTTTTCTGAACTCTTGACCTTGGCATTACAACGGAAAGAGCCCTTTTTCCACAAAGAGACACACGTGTGAAACACAAGGCAGGCAAAGCAACAATATCCAACATACAAAATGTTAGCACAACTGTGAACTTGAAAATGGTATTCAGCATATGCAGGTGCATGAGTTTTTGTACACTTCATACATGATTTTGCACTCATATACATTATACATTCTTTTTTCATTTCTATACATTTTTATACATGAGTTTTACATCACTGTAACCACTTGTACACAATTAACACAATTGTACCTTCGTATACACTATGACACATAAGTATACATGAAAATACAGTACTTTACATCTATACAATCTCTAAACAAACCTTAAACCCTGAACCCTAAACCCTAAACCCCAAATATTTGCAGCCCGGCATCCCCGGGCGAGGCTTTGAGGGATGAGAACTTCGACACATGCGACCGGTTGGAGTTCTCCTGCACAACGGGTTTGGGGTTTGGGGTTTAGGGTGGTTTAGGGTTCAGGGTTTACGGTTTAGAGTTGATCTAGTGGTACTCCTAAGCCCAATAAGGGCAAATATTAAATATCCCAAGCCCCTACCTAAACCCTGAACCCTTAACCCTGAACCCTAAACCCTAAACCCTAGGGTCAACGATTGGGGGGGCCACTGGAAGGATTGCCTTCACCCAAACCGAAAACCTGAGGTCCCTGACCCCCAAACCCCAAAACCCTCACCACAAACAGGGGTTTAGGGTTTAGGGTTTAGGGCTTGAGGTTAAAGGTTGGGATGTTTCACCCTCATACTAACAGTCCTTGATCGGGATTCCAACAGGGGGAGTACTATAATCCCTATTCTAGCCTGTTAGTCTAAGGGGGAACCTGCCAAGTTTAGGGTGCAGAGACTCCGAACTTGAAGGGACGGTGCTTCGGATCCAGAGAGATGCCGAAGGGGGTTTTGGGAGGCCGATCAGCTTTGTCAGCTGGCCATTCGCACCCCAAACCCTGAACCCTAAACCCTAAACCCCAAACCCTAAACTTTAATCCCTAGACCCTGCGTAGCCGTTTAGCGTGTACGGGTTTGAAAGCTTGAAGAGTTCACAAGGGACCGTGAAAGTTGCTGTGAAAAGGTTGTGCCCAGAATTCCTCGCATGCGTTGGATGCCCGAAACTGCAACCCCATGTCCTGCCGAGCCCCGAACTCACACGGTTTAGGGTTTAGGGTTTAGGAGCCTGAAAGCTTAGATTCAAAACCTTACGCCCTTAGCGCCTCTACGAGGAGGCACCCCCTCCCCCTAGTTCTCAGTAGAAGTATTTGGGCACGAAATTGGGTTCTAAGGATCCCTAACTTGGGATATACGCCCCTTAACCATAATGAGTGTAAGAAGGGGTCCCCTCCTTGTAAGCCTGAAAGCTTAGACTCTAAACCGTAAAGCCCAAGTAGAAGACCGCGGGCTTCTCCATGAAGCGATAAGCAGAGCCCTGAAGCCCTACATTTGTCGGGTTAGGGTTTAGGGCTGCGGGTTCTGTAAAGTTTAGGGCTTAGGGTTTTGCTGAAGAAACCTCCCCCCCCCCCCAAAAAAAAGGCCCTTCATAAGGAGGAGGAGTCTTTTGGGGTAGAGGACAAGAACAAAACCGTTTACCTCCAACTGCCTCAGAACAAGGACAGCAACCGCACCAACCTTACCCACAAAGTTTTCAACACCCTAAACCCTAAACCCTAAACCCCAAACCCCAAACCCCAAACCCTAAACAAACCCAGGATGGCCCCCCCGAAAAAGGCCTCTGCAAAACTATTCCTGAACATGATCCTCTCAAACCCCCCAAAGGGGAACATCCTGGGTTTGTTTAGGGTTTAGGGTTTAGGGTTTAGGGTTTAGGGTTTAGGGTTTAGGGTTTAGGGTTTAGGGTTTAGGGTTTAGGGTTTCCTGGCCTACCTAGACTGAGCTGCTGAGTTCAGAAGCCCCAGGCGTTAGGCTTTCGGGTCTCGGGTTTAGGGTTACTTTTCTATAGGGGATTCTAGTATCCCAAAAAGTGTAAAGTGTGCTCACTCAGCTACTACTAAGTAGAAACGAAGTGACTCAAACAACCGTGAAAGCCCTGAGTACTTGCCTTCTTCATCTCCTTCTCTTCGTGGCTGGGTTTGGCCAGGCCCGAAGCTACCCTGAGTATGGAGGGATTTGCTTGGAGTTGGGGGGGGATGTGTACTTAAGGCTGAGTAGTTCAGGAAAGACGCTGCATGTACAGTAGGGGTCTAGTCAATTTCAATCTACATTTCAGACGCTCGCACAACTGTTCTGAACTTTTAGGGGCGGGAGGAGGGGGGGGGTGCTAGTTTTAAACATGTAGGCTCCTGAACTACTTTGAGTGTTGACTATATAAAACCATACGCCATACACCTTTTAACCCTATAAACCTTAAACCTACAAAGCACACACAACACTCTAAACCCTAAACCCTAAACCCAAAACCCCAAACCCTAAACCCTAAACCCCAAACCCCAAACCCCAAACCCTAAACCCTAAACCTACCGACCTCGGACCGCCGCCACGTCCTAGGACCCAGGTGCCGACAGAGTGCAGCGAGGGCGGCGGACCACGTGGTCGGTCTACACGACGCAGAATCCTTAAGAGTTGGTTTGGGTTTAGGAATTAGGGTTTAGGGTTTAGGGTTTGGGGTTTAGGGTTTGGGGTTTAGGGTTTATGGCTTAGCGTTTAGGGTTTAGCGTTTAGGGTTTCGGGTTTAGCGTTTGTGGGGTTACTAGACAAATCCTCTAAGATTTAGGATTAAGGCCGAGGGTTTAGGGCACTATGCCGACGCTGCACCCAAATCATCACAGCTGGAACAGGGAACTTGACCTCCATGTCTCGACTACCCCATGGCGCTTAGTAGGGAATGAGGGAATGAGGGCCCTATATGTATATATATATATATACCCTTTAAGGGATTACGGGTATATACGGAGTATCTCCAACTCAGGGCCCATATGAAGGGACCGTGTAACTACCCGAAGACATGATAGTCATGAAACACCTTGTGACCCAACGTAGGACCTTAGGGGTTTAGGGTTTAGGGTTTAGGGTTGAGGGTTTAGGTGCCGAGTTCTCTAAAGGGGGGGGGGGGAATAAGGTTACACTTATGGGGTCCAAAGGGTTCTGTTCCCCCCCCCCCCCCCCCTCACGGTTGCAAGGTTACCCACTCAGCACCTTAGAGCATTAACCTGATAAGTCGCAGCTGCATCTCTGATTTGCTTGGTAGTGGTGAAGGGGGCTCTAATGAATGATTTCGTTAAAGTCAACCATGAGAAACGCACCCCAAAATCAAAGCCTGCACTTGCAGGTAACATGACAGCCCTGCTTGAACCCAAGAACCTGCATTCAAGGCCAACAGCTCTGGACCCGAGCCCTAATACGGTATTCCCCGGAGAAGCATAATGTAGATAAATATGTTTAGCGTCCCCATAAGTCGAGTACAAAGAAAACGAACAAGCAACATAGTTCTTAAGGGAACTGTAGAACAGCTGCCCCAAACATTCAACTGATGCAGCTTTTTTTTACTGAAGGGGCCTAAACCTTATTTGACCATGCAGACCGAGTAATTAGAATGAAAGACTTGTGGATGCAAGTGCGCAAGCCACGATAAGCAGAACCTGACTTGATAAGCATGCACTGAGGGCTTAGGCTCTAGGGTTTAGGGATTCGACCGCTCTGGCAAGCGCACTTGACCATATCCTGTTCCAGAAGTGCCTCGAAGCTGCAACCCTGTGCAAGCAAGATGCTCGTTCAGGATTTCCTCGTGCCAGCACAACTTCTGGTTCAGGTCGTTTCGAAGTTGAACGACGCAGGCATGGACAGGATCTGCCAACCGAGATGCACGATGCCCCATGCTTACACTCCCACATCGTCCCTGAGCTCTTGTCATCTGCCTTTACCTGTCTTCACATGCCTTTGGGGTTCAGGGTTTAGGGTTGAAATGTTGCCTAAGGCCGGCCCCGTCACTGGTCAATCACTGCACTTGGGGAGACACAGCCCACACAACCGGAACAGCTCATGACGGAATCGGGCAATTGAAGACGCACACAGCCAAAACCCGTAGACCCAAAACCCAAAACAGTATAAGCGCGTAGAAAGCCTGCGCTGACAATGCGGTCTCAAGGCCGTGTAGACCATCTTGCGTTTTGGGTTTGTTTTGGGTTTTGGGTTTGGGGTTTTGGGTTTAGGGTTCAGGGCTTAGGGTTTAGTGATTAGGGCTTAGGGCTTAGGGTTTAGGGTTTAGGATTTAGGGCTTAGGGTTTAGGGATTAGGGTTTAGGGCTTAGGGTTTAGGGTTTAGGAGGGCTCTCCGCAAGCAAGGCAGATCAAGGTGCTGCTTCAATACCAGAAAACTCAAAATTTCCCCCCGAGGGTCCATGTAAAAACTACAAGGAGGCGCATGTGCATATGTATATACAGATATGTAGACATACATGAGGTCTGTTTATATGAACTATGAAAATACAAGGAGGGCCCCCCCCCCCCCTAGTTATAAGTAGAGTTATAAGGACCCTAAATTGGATTCTAAGGATCCTAACTTAGGTTATTACGTCCCTTTACTGTAGTTACTATCGTAAGCGAGCCCCTCCTTGTAGCACATGGAAGAGCATACAAACTAGTGATTCTGTAGATGATTCTGTAATGCGGCACTAGACTGTCAACCAGGACACCCAAAACCCACCCCCCCTAAACCTTTACTGTAGCCTATACTCCCCTTAGAACCTCGTAAACAAATTATCTTCAATACTCCCTTGAGTTTTATATAAACAAACAAAAAGCCCTAAGGGGGACATAGAAACCCAACACGTTTAATATTCCCTTGGGTTTTTAATAAAAGATGACTCCTGAGGGGGCTATGGAAACCCCAACTAACCCTAAACCCTAAACCCCAAACCCTGAACCCCAAACCCCAAACCCCACACCCCAAACCCTACACCCTAAACCCTAAACCCTAAACCCTAGACCCTAAACCCTAAACCCTAATCCCTAAACCCTAAACCCTAAACCCCAACTAAACGACCATGGGCTGCCCCCATGCCTTCTGGAAGGGCAGGCAGTGAGGCGGACTGCTCGGCGTCCGGCTGCAATGCACGATCGCTCTCCGCCACCTTTTAGGGTTTAGGGTTTAGGGTTTAGGGTTTAGGGTTTAGGGTTTAGGGTTTAGGGAAGCTGAAGCCTTGAGACCCTCATATTTACGAACATGAAACCAAAAACCCTCCAGCGCGCAGTGGCTGATGAGGGCCTCCATCGTTCCGGAGGCCGATCTTTTGGGTTTAGGGCTTTGTCACAAGGGTTTTGGGTTTAGGGTCTGTGGATTAGGGTTTCGGGTAGAAGCTCCGGGCAAAAGCCAGCAAGCAGCCCCAACAAGTTCGAGGTCGCAGAAAAAGCGATTGGCAAATCTTGCGAGTGAGCGGCCTCGTACTGCGGCTGGCCTGGAAACCCTAAACTCAAATTGAACCCTAAACCCCAAACTCCAAACCCCAAACCCTAAACCCTAAACCCTAGACCCTAAATCCTAAACCCTCAACCCCACACCCTCAAAGAAGTCGAGGCACTCGAGCCTGGCTTTGGGGTAGTCCGCCCCAGTAAACCCTCAACCCTGCACCCTAAACCTTAAACCCTAAACCCTCAACCCTCAACCCTCAACCCTCAACCCTCAACCCTCAACCCTACACTCGAGCCTGGCTTTGGGGTAGTCCGCCCCAGAGGTGCCCCGGCTTCGCTGCGCGGGTGGCTGGCGGGGAAAGAACGGGCTCCTCGGGTTTAGGGTTTAGGGTTTGGGGTTTAGGGTTTAGGGTTTGAACTTGGGTTTAGGGTTTAGGGATTTGGGATTTAGGGTTTGGGGCCCATCAGCGAACCTAAGCCCTCAACATAACCCTGAAACCCTGAGCCTCAAACCCGTCATGAGCACGGTGGGCAGAGTGCAGAACAAATGCCCTTTAAAGCCTAAGCGGGCCTAACCCTAATCCCTAAACCCACCATGAACCACCACAGGGCGAGGAGGTGAAACCCGAAACCCGAAACTCTACACCAACCACGAACCAGTTAATGTGGTATCCTGATTAGTGTGGGGGTGGCCCCCCCCCCCCCAAACTAAATCCACCCCCGCAATAGTGTCACCAAAAAAAGGGACCCCCCCAAACTAATTTTCGGCCCCGGGCCCCCCCCACCGGCTCCTCTTCATTTCCTCTTCGCTCCTCTTCCCTCTCTTCTTCCTCTCCCTCTCCTCTTAGGTAATTAAGCTCAGGTAAGCTCAGATGAGCTCAGCTCAGGTAAGCTCAGGAAAGCTCATCTTGTTCTCTTTTTTTCTCTCTTCCGAAACCCATGCCCGAAAAACTTTACTTTACTGTGGGGGGGGGGGGGGGGGGGGGGGGGGGGCAATCGAATTTTTGTCTCCTGAATAATTTTTGGAAAACTTTTCATTCTTGGAGTAATCAGGATACGACATTAAGCAAGGAGGGCGGGGGAGGGGGGGGGGGGGTGGATACCAGGGTGGGCGAAACAAGGGTCGGGGGGGCGACGACAGGGGGCGTGAAGGCTGGTGAATATACACTGTAAAATATCGGCATATGTGTGTATATGTGTATATATATATATGTGTAAACATACTTTTTGTGTATATGTATATGTATATGTATATGTATATGTATCCGTTTATCCATTTTGTGCATCTAAGGGCCCCAGTATAGGGTGTATAAGGTTACAGGGTTATGGCTAAACCCTAAACCCTAAACCCTAAACCCTACACCCTGAACCCCCTTTATAGGGTTTGGGGGGGGGGGGGTCAGGGAAGTGACCGACTGTTAACAATTATGAGGTTGCCCGAACCAGGTTACCCGAACCACTACAAGAACACCACAACTCAACCTGAACACCCCAAACCCAAACCCTAAACCCTAAACCCTAAACCCCAAACCCAAAGCCCTAAACCCTAAACCCTAAACCCTAAACCCTAAACCCCAAAAAGGCACCTCGGCTCAACCGAGCCTCAAGTCGGTACCTTTACTTGTGGACTCTTAGACGCCAAAACAGAGACCTTTTTGCGCCATAAGGGGCAGGGACTCCTTCCTAACCATACCACAGTGCCCCCGATGCTTGGGAAAAAAGTACTACGGCGGGGGAGGGGGTGCATTGCGCCAACCTAGACCATAAGCCAGAGCTGGGATTGTTGATAGGGAGCTAGCTTCTTTAGGCTGTCGGGTCCATTCATGGCCTAACCCTATAAAACACAACACCTGAATAGGCTGAGGGCATGTCAGGTGGGGCATATCAGGCCGTCAGTAGAGGGAATATGGAACCAAGCGCTCAGAGAGGTAAGGTTTGCAATTTGAAAGTTTGGTGTTTGCTTAAGGGGCTCAGGGAACGTAGCAAGTAGGTTATTGGACGTCCAAGGTTGGGATGTCTTTGCATCGAACCTGATTCGCAACTTACTTACGGAGCCCTCAAGTAAGAGCCTACGGGAGATCCGTCTAGCTCTTACCAACCTTCTCCACTCTCGCAGCTGCTTTTGGCCCTATTCCAACTACCCCAAGCCATCAGTCTTTACTTGAGGGATCGGGCAGCTTCGTAAGTCATCAGTAGGATTGTAATTAACAGTACCCTAAGTCAGGGCTATCGCTAAAATCACCTGCCTCATGAGCTACTTGCCAACCTCCCTGAGTAGGTAAGCAACCATCATGGCTTCATGATGCCCAAGAAACCCAATTGCACTTGATGAAGTAGTGCACCTAAAACGATGTATGTATGTATGTCTGTCTGTCTGTGCATATGTATGTAAGTATGTATGTATGAATGTACGTACGTACGTATGTATGTAAGTATGTATGCATGTGTAGATGCACATACAGATACGTCTACATACATGAGGTCTGTTTATACGAACTAGGAAAATACTGCTTCAGGAGCAACCCTAAGCATCATAAACCCTAAACCCTAAACCCTAAACCCTAAGCCCTATAAGCCTCATAAACCCCCTCCTGCTCCAGCGACGCGACGCTTGTGGCAAAGCTTGCGGCCGTAGTGGATGAATCCCCAGTCTCCATGGCTTCACGAAACCGTGACGCGTCACAACAAGGGTTTAGGGTTTAGGGCTTAGGGTAGGGGTTACAGGGTCTTAGGCATGAAGTCCAGGTACCTAGAATATTATGTATACCCACTAACCTTTTCAAGCAGATGCAGGTGAAGTAAACTCTATAGATAAACCCTCAAAATCCGTAAAACCTTGAGCTTGGGAGCCAGAAGATTAACCAAAGGGTTGAGGACTTGTCCTGTCCAGGGTTGTGAGGTGAATCTCGGGGCTGGTGAATGAAAGCCTTGCACAGCTGCAGCAAGGAAGCTGGCTTCCAGCCAGCACAAAAACCGATGTTTTGACACCACCAATCAACTGGATCAGTCTCTCGTCTGATGTGCGAACGTCGTGAAGGGACGCAAGGTGAGGGTGGGGGCTGCTGCGACGAGCTAGCTCAGTAAGCTAGGAATAGCACAGGGGCAAAGGGTTCCCCTTTCTACGATCAGGAATACCACAACCCCCTTTTTGCAAAAAACATTGTGCTGTGGGGCCTCCTGGAAGCCATGTGCATGCCAAATCCCTTACCGCTCGGGAAGTTTCTGAGAATGTGTGAGGGGGGGGGGGGGGAACCCTAAACCCCTAAACCCCTAAACCCTAAACCCTAAACCCAACGGTGGGAGTAGCCGTCACCATACCCTCCAGCTTGCTAGACCCTTTCCGGGTTGTACGGTTTAGGGTTTCGGGTTACCCTAAACCCTAAATACCCGAAACACACTAAACCCTAAACCCTAAACACACTAAACCCTACATGCACAAAACCCTAAATACCCTAAATACACTAAACCCTAAACCCTAAATACCCCGAACCCAAAATTTTGCCCCACATGCAGTGAACCCTAAACCCTGAACCCTAAGGACCGGGTGCCATGCTTGGCAACTTGGCTGCCGTGAGCGTGCCAACTAAACCCTAAACCCTAAACCCTAAACCCTAAACCCTAAACCCTAAACTTTTAAACCCTAAACCCTAAACCCCAAAGAGGGCAACAGTCTCCGGTGTTTGGGGTGCATGGTTGTGGCTGCGCAGCCGTGAGTCTGATCCTGATGTTTAGAGCCGAGTGTCGTCTCCCTAGGTGACTTTATTATTGGGTTTAGGGTTTAGGGTTTAGGGTTTAGGGTTTAGGGTTTAGGGTTTAGGGTTTAGGGTTTAGGGTTTAGGGTTTAGGGTTTAGGGTTTTAGGTTTTAGGGTTTAGGGTTTAGGGTTTAGGGGTTAGGGGTTAGGGTTTTCAAGCTCTAGCCAGGGTGTTAAGCTTAGCAAGGTCCATGAGACAAGCGCGGAAGGTTGTCTCGAAACGCCTGTTTTGCAGCACTGGTCTTCGTCCGGAACTGAGGCTGGGCAATCGGCTGGGTGTGCCAAAAACTCTAGACCTTCCTGAGCCCGGACCCGCCGGAACCCTTGAACCACCAAGCTCCTGAGCCCTAAAACTCCACTAAATACCCTAAACCCTAAACCCCGAAACCCGAAACCCTAAACCCCAAACCCCAAACCCCAAACCCCAACGCAACACCCCCAACAAGCTCCGAGGCCCTGATGCCTTTGTTCACAATGATCTCGTGCAGAATCCGAGGGGCTACAAGGTTTCGGGTTTATAAACCCTAAACCCTAAACCCGAAGCCCTCAAGCCTAAAACGGGTTTCTGGGTTTGATGTGAAAAGCATAAAAATTTAGGGTCTACACTGCGGCTTACCCTTTCTGGTTTAAGGGCTCTGGGTAGCCCTTAGCCCTGACTCCTAAACGCTTTGGGCTCAACCTCATACTATAGGGGCCTACATAGTTAAAATAGGTTGTTTTTTTTTTTTTTTTTGGGGGGGGGGGGTGTTCTTCGGGACCCGAAGAGGACACTACTAGTAATTATTCCGACCCTTAAACAGGGCCCTGGAATCCAAGACTGAAAGTTGCCTGTCTGGGCTCCTAGACCCAGGCGTAGCCTAGGAAAAAAAAGGGGTGCCCTCGTTGGTTTTCAGGGGATTATCAAGGAACCCCAACCCTAAAAAGAGGAAATAAAAGGGCCTACTCCAGGTCCTAGGCTCCCATTCAGGGTTTAACTGTTCATTGAGGGTTGAAGACATCATGGTCCTGAGGCTTCTAAACCCTAAACCCTAAACCCTAAACCCTAAACCCTAAACCCTCAAGCGCACCCGCCCGAGCCCAGCCATCTCCATGAGACAAGGCAGTCGAGGAACTCTAAACGCATCCAAACCTTTCCGAAAGCAGTTCTCAAGATTTACTGAACCCTAAACCCTAAACCCTAAACAATAAACCCTAAACCCTAAACCCTAAACTCCCATACCTTAGACCTCAGCCAAGCATCCTACAGTCATGCTTCAGGATTGAGGGTTTAGGGTTTAGCGGTTCAAGGTTGGTATGCTCCCCCTTGTCCTAGCAGTCATTTATTGGGATTCTCGTACCCCCGAATATTCTCCCTAAACCCTAAACCCTAAACCCTAAACTTAAACCCTAAACCCTAAACCCTAAACCCTAAACCTGTGAAGGACTGTTAGTATAAGGAGCCCAAGTTTAGGGTTTAGGGGTGCGGGTTCAGGGCTTAGGGCAACTGACCCCTTCTCTGCTCAAGGCTGATATTTCGCAAGCAGGAAATAACAGAGAATGAAAGTCGTATGGGGTAGATGATCCCGATTCTAGGGATCAAAAACGAGCCCTTACTTTGAGAGGTAAGAATGCAACTTGCATCGAAGCCCGAACACCCCAACCCTAAACCCTGAACCTCTGAACCCTCAACCCTAAAACAGCCCTCAAGCGTTGCTTGTGCGTCGGCAAAGCAAACTGTACGTGGCTCAGGGCTTACCAGAACGGGTTTAGGGTTTAAAGTTTCTTAGGGGTCTAGGGTTTAGGCTGGAAAGGGCATTTCTCAGGGACAGTGGGGTAAAATCGCCGAAGTTCATAGGGCTTATACCTAGACAAAACAAGATGCTTAACCAACAATCAAGGCGCAGTTCCCTTAAAAAAAAAAAAAAAAGCGAGTGTGGCCCTAAGTGTCCATGTACCTATTTTTTTAAATACTTGGGCCCCAAATACCCTATGTAGCTAGTACTGCAAGTCCCAAGTATTCCCTATTTAGGTACATGGACCCTCAGGTTAGGTCTCTCTAGGCAAGTTGAGTGGTTGTTGCCCTGAGCCCTAAACGTTTGTCTAGGGCTGAGTGTCTGGCGACAGATTGAGCTCCATGGCCTTTGTGTATGTACATATGGGATATAAAATAGTGAGGGTACCGCTCACAACATACATAGAACCTCCCACACGCCTTAATACCTGCAACAGGGTGTTGGGCGGGGGGGGGGGGGGGGCGGGGGGGGCGGGGGGGGCGGGGGGGGGGGGGGGCGGGGGCGGGGGGGCGGGGGGGGGGGGGGGCGGGGGGGTTGGGGGGGCGGGGGGGGGCGGCGGGGGGCGGGGGGGCGGGGGGGCGGGGGCGGGGGGGGGGGGGGGGGGGTGGGGGGGCCGGGGGGGGGGGGGTGGGGCAGGGGGCGGGGGGGGGGGGGTACTAGAGCATATTTCTAAAGGCCCATACAGAAATGCTGTTAGTAATTACCCCGACCCCTATATTATGCTTTCGGTTCGCATTCGGATTGAGATGCCGCATGTCACGACGCTCGAAGGCGAAGGCCGCAGGCCAGTACCAGTACAAGGAGGGGCCCCCTTACTATGCGATATATAGTTAAGGGACTTATAACCTAAGTTAGGATCCTTTTAACCCAATTTAGGGTCCTTATAGCTCTCCTTATAACTAGGGGGGCCCCTCCCTGTACCTCCCTCCCGCCACGCGCTTTTTCGCAACGCGGCGGTGGGGGGTGGCAGGGGGTGCAGCTGTGAAGCCCGCACCACACCGATGCAATCTGAACCTTATAAACCCTAAACCCTATAAACCCTACACCCTTACCATAGTGCCTTTTGGGGGGGTTTCCGAAGTTAGGGATACCCTCTTAAAGTCCTTATTATCAAGGAATCCTATTCTGTGGAGTTTTCATTAGGGGGGTCCCTTGTTTTCGGAAACCCCCATATTGGGGGTACCCCGAATATAGACCTCCCAAATAGCAGGATTCCCTTCTAGTTAAGAAGGACCCCAACAGGGTACCCCCAACTTCGGCAACCCCCATCTGCCGATTGAAGTCGCAGAAGAACAAGAAGGCTCCGTACTACTGAACAGCTCCCTAAAGGCAACCATATAACTCCGTGTAGCACAAAAAAAAGGCGACCATGCCGCCGCCCCTGAACCCTAAACCCTAAACCCTAAACCCTAAACCCTAAACCCTGAACCCTACACCCTAAACCCTAAACCCGTAGGATGTGGTGCGGGAAAGAAAGCTCTGCCTTGGCTATGCTCCGGCACATGGGCCCGCTACCAATCAAGAGTGCTGAGGTTTAAGGGTTTAGGGCTTAGGGTCCTGAGGTTTAAGGCTCTGCAGGTTTAGGTTGGGATGTCCCCCCTTCGTCCTGAATAGGGCTTAGAATAGGGGGTGCCAGAGTCCCCCATTAAGGACTGGTAGAAGAAGAAGGGGGAACATCCCAAGTTATGGGGTTGAGGACTTTAGGACCTGCTTAGGTCTAAGGGTTGAATGCTTGAAAAAACAACCCAAAAGATCCTCGTTGCAAGGATCGTATAGGGATTCTTATCATGCTGGGTATGCGTACTAACTGGCAGCCTGCCCGAGGCCAAGCCGTACACCTAGAGACTCCAAAACCCCTTAATTAAGGAATATACCTTAAATCATACTAGGGTTCCTAGTAATTATACTTTAAGGAATATGCCTTAAATCATATTAGGGTTCCTAGTAATTATACTTTAAGGGATGTTCCTTAACCTAGGGGTTTTGGAGTCTCTGGGCAGGTTCCTGCTTCTGTTCGCAAATCCAGATGCGCATTGCCCGAAGCCCGGGGTTAGGCCATGCTGTCAAACGGAGACAAGCTTTTGGGGGCTTACGAAGATAAGGGAGCCCCAATAAACATGAACCCACAAATAGTAGGATTCCCTTCTGATAAAGACCTTGGGATAAGGTACCCCCTATTTCCAGAAACCCCCGCCCCTATGGGCATTTGTTCCAAAAATAGGAGGTACCCTTCACATTCATATACCCCAAAATAGTGTAATCCTTATTATAGAAACCCCCCGACAAGGGTACCCCTAATTTCGTCAACCCCCACTTCAGCAATCTTGTGATTAAGAACATCTCTCTAAGCCCTATAAACTTTGGCTGGTCCTACACTCGAAACTACGTAGGGTTTAGGGTTCAGGGTTTCGAGTTTAGGGTTTAGGGCTTGTGGATTAATTACCATACTGCAATCCAAGTACCTTGCAAAGGAGACCAATCAGAATCAAGCAATGGCCTGAAATCCAAGAAAGTGTCTCCTTCTTCCACGGACGCGTTAAAGCGACAGGACCTTGGTACGAGACTTGCATCACCCAGACCCAGATTCACATGCCCTGGATTTCCAGCGTAGACAACGTGAAGTGCGTTCACCCCCGGGCTTTTCGTTGGGGCAGCCTTCAATACCGTCATAGGGGATAGGATTAGGGGGGACCCTTGGGGATATAGACCCTATGAATAAGGTCCTTGTGTAAGGGACCCAGAAGAGGGTTAAGAAGGGGTTCCCTTTTAAGGGTCCCCCTTATCCTACCTAGGACGTCAGGTCTTTGTGGCGCCTCTCCCAGCTTCCTTTGGAAGAAGGGCAAGCAGCTGTTTCAGAGAACATTGTCAACGTCTACCAGATCCATCCGAGTCCGAGTCGTCTCCTCGCTCTGCAAGGGCTCGGACTGTTCTACGGTAATTGCATGCATCCTGCCCCGACTTCTCCTAGTCCCAAATCAGTCGAAGGTCTGTCAGACATGAGCAAACAAACACCAGCACCTACTCCGAATCGTAGTCTTCTGCTTGTTGCAATGTCTGCACAGGAACCATGTGCAACAATTACCTATAGGGCAAGTTCTCAACGGAAAGAAGTCTTCAGCTGTGCAGTTTACCTGAAGCCTCTTTGCTCGGCTAGACGGGACGCCCTCCCAGTGAGCCTTTTTGTTGCGAGAAGAACAGCTCAATACTTTCCACTCTGTTTATTGCGGGAAGGTTGCATGCTGCTCTGCTGCAGTGCAGCCTGGGCATTGCTTAGACAGCTCTCATATGGGTAGCCCCCTAACTTCGGGTCGCTCTTTTAGGTTCTGTATATGGTACGGCACCTTCAAAAAAAAAAGGTACCCCCTAAAAGGGACCCGAATTTGGGGAGCTGCCCATAGAATCACGGCAAAACAAAAATCAGAACAAGGACATGCGAGCGGGGGTTGCAGACTGAGGTCTTAACAAGGGCGGCCTCAGTTTTCAGCAACATCCGAGCGTCCCGGGCGCGTGCCCGACACAGTAGTTCACGAGAACTGCAGCTTGATATTTGTTGTTTCTTTGGGGGGGGGGGGGAGGTCGGCAGAGCCGCGTACCCAAGAAGCACTATGCAGAAAAGAGACGGAGCCTTGCCCATCGCCTATGACTGTATAGCTCGAAAGAAAACTCAACACCGACACAAATCAGCACCCGCTCTTGACTCCAAAGCCCTCCTGCGCTGAGAACAACTAATTAGACTTAGGGTACCCTGTTGGGAGCTCCTATAATAAGGATGATCGCATTCCTGGATGTATTAGGATCTTGGGAAAACATTGGTTGCATCCTTCTGCATGGGCGTTGTTGGCACCGCGGCACGCCGCCCACATGCCCTGAGATCTTGAGCTCTTCAAACCGTAGCTGTGCACCGTCGCATCCCGCATGGCCATATGGGTTTGTATTTTAATGGGGAGGCGCGCGACACGTGTTGGGGTCGGGGTATGTTTCGCGGGTATGTTTCGAGGTATGTTTCGGGGTATGTTTCGGGGGTATGTTTCGCGGCATCATGAGCTACTTTGCCTGCAATTTCAGGGGTATGTTACGGGGTATGTTTCGGGGGTATGTTTCGGGGTATGTTACGGGGTATGTTTCGAGGGTGTGCAACCCGTGTGCCCTTCTTAAACCTGAGCCCCCCCAAAAAAACACAAACCCATATGGTCAAGACCGTAGCTTACGCAGACGGTTACCCGGCTGCCCACTGCGACGTACGGTCAGGTGATTTTCAATGTTCATATTCCCCATACTGTAATTAATCAACAGTCTTGAAGGGGTTCTGGGGTACCATCGAGGGTGCAAAGCTCTCCAGAAAAGCCCAAGATGTACGCGCTTCTTGTCTTGCTGGCTCCAATCTTCATTCATCATCCACGAGCCACGCGCCGGCGCCAGTCATGATTTCCTCGCAGTTGTGCAGAATGGCTGTGTGATGCTTCGAGCGAGGACGTCTAAGGTTAGCCTCAGAGGCCCTTATAAAAGTCCACTCCTTAGATGCCCCTTGTACCCTAGACCTCCAAGTATATGAATAGTACCTACTTTGGGGTCTAAAGTTTGCAAATAGTACCTACTTTGGGATATTTGGAGCCTTAGGGATATACCCTACACAACCCAAGGGTTCATAGAAACCCTCGGAGGATGAGTGCAGTCTGCAATGTCATATCATCGTCAAGGGTTTCGGTGTGAGACCTCCTGGAGAGCCCCGAGCCAGCGGTAGTTCACCCTAAACCCTAAACCCTAAACCCTAAACCCTAAACCCTAAACCCTAAACCCTATAACCCGTGGCAGCCCTGAATCGGCTGCAAGCTTGCCCTGAACGGCTCAAAACAGCCCAAAAGCCTGATAAAATCAAGCCTCTGGGCCCCAAGCACCCTTAAACCCTAAACCCTAAACCCTAAACCCGAAACCCTAAACGCTAAACCCGAAACCCTAAACCCTAAACCCTAAACCCGAAACCCTAAAGGAGAGTGCCTGGTTGAGGGTTATAGGGCGCAAGCATCCTGACCCCTGCTGCGGCGGAAGAGCTTGACAGCTTCGGAGGCATCAAGTAGCAGCACCGTAGGATGGTAGGGGTTTAGGGTTTAGGGTTTAGGGTTTAGGGTTTAGGGTTTAGGGGTAGGACGTAAAACCTATGAGGTTGCAGCTGTCCTGGTTCACAGTGTTGGGGAGCCCTTTACAAGATTGCTAGGTAACCTGCCGCAAAACCAGGTTTAAATATTCAGGATCGGGTTTAGGTTCCCCTTATAAACCCTCATCAACCATGAAACCCTAAGCCTAAAGCCCTGAGACCCAAATTTTCCCAACAATTCAACTCCTAACCGATGTAAACCTGCCAGTGACGGACGACGAGCCAAGAAGCTTTAAGTTTTGCCTCCATCTGTTCATGATCTTCGGTCTTCTTCCTGCCACGTACAGAGTCCTGTGCAAGATGAGGGGAGCCCTAGATCCCTACACCCATAAACCCTATAAACCCTATAAAACCTTAAACCCCCTGAACCTCCAAACCCTAAACCCTTGCAGAGCCCCCCCAAAAACCCTAAACTCCTAAACCCTTTCGGATTCCAAGCTGCGCGCTGATTACCAGCAACTGGGGCTGAACCCTATATATACATATATGCATATATACATATATATATATAGTATACACCCTAAACCCTAAACCCTAAACCCTAAACCCTAAACCCTAAACCCTAAACCCTAAACCCTAAACCCTAAACCCTAAACCTTCAATGCTATGTATATATATATATATATATGTATATACTCTTTACTGTAAGGTATTGTATAGGCTGCCTCATTACCCCACTCCCTACTAAGAACCAGCCAAGAAACTGCTAGGTTTCAGGCCCCGAGTTGGCGCACATCAAACCATCGTTTGGGTTTAGGGTTTAGGGTTTAGGGTTTAGGGTTTAGGGTTTAGGGTTAGGGTTTAGGGTTTAGGGTTTAGGGTTTAGGGTTTAGGGTTTAGGGTTTAGGGTTTAGGGTTTAGGGTTTAGGGTTTAGGGTTTAGGGTTTAGGGTTTAGGGTTTAGGGTTTAGGGTTTAGGGTTGTTGAACCACAGGGGCGGGCCATTTTGAGGACATGGACCCGAGACGCTACAGGTCTTCCACAGGTACTTGTTTCCTTTGAACTGGGCTTGGCCAGACTTGGCAGAAAGTCATTAAAACGTACGATCATCCACGATGCGCGCGCACTTCTGAGACCCTAAACCCGAACCCTAAACCCTATAGACCACACCGATAACCTCGGAACCCCGGAACGCGTAAGCCCCGGACTTCAAGGCTCAACTTGCAAAACTTTGTCACCCTCAAGTGTCCCTGTTTAGGGTTTAGGGTTTAGGATTTAGGGTTTAGGGTTTAGGATGTAGGGTTTAGGGTCCTATATACGGTTTTTTGGGTTGAGGATTTCGGGTTTAGACTACTATATGGGGAGCCCTTTGAAGGCCCAAGTATCTACTAGTTATACCCTGGGCTCCAAGTATACGAATAGTACCTACTTTGGGCTACCTGGAGCCTTAGGGATAGAATAGACGGGAAAATGTATGTGTAGTCCCTACCTTGGAAGAAACCCTGGAGAAAGAAAATGTATGTACGTTTTAGGCAGAAGACGCCATCTCTGAGGGCCCATGTACCTATATAGTATATACTTGGGCCCTAAAGCTACTAAATAGGGACCCCTTTGAAGCCGAAGTATATACTATCTAGGTACATGGACCCTTTGGGCATAGTACTCTAAAACCCGGTAACGCAATAAGGCATGGAATGACCTCATTACCCCGGGCCTCAGCGGCATGAAAAAACCATTGGGACTCATGGGGGGCCAGTATCTTTACGGTTTGGGGTTTCGGGTTTAGGGTTAGGGAAGTTGCATGGTCACTTGATATGGTCCCTTACCTCCTTCAGGGAAGTTGCATGGTCACTTGATATGGTCCCTTACCTCTTTCGTTAAAGGGTTTTGGAGTATGGGCCCTCGGTTCCCCAATGACGAGCCCATATTAAGGGACCAGTGCGCGGTTTAACGGTTCTGTTCTTTTGGGCATTCTAAACCCCAAACCCCAAACCCTAAACCCTACAAACCCCAATGCCAGGCTGGGCCAAGAGTCCCGTCTGACTGGCGGTTGGAATGTAATCCTCGGTCTCAGACCATAACAGGCACTTAAATCCTCTAAACCCCAAACCCCAAACCCAAAGCCCCAAACCCCAAACCCTAGTCCTAAACCCTAAACCCTAAACTCTATTTAGCCCCAAAGCATGTGGGGAGCAGGAGCGCGCGAGCCCTCGCGAGAACTGGGGAGGAATTTGCAGGGTTCGTCTACGTCGCTTTAGGGTTGGAGATGGTGTTGAGGGATTTGGGTGGCTTTAGGGTTTACCCCCCCCAAACAATTTTGGGGTTGTTGCGTATCCTCTGAAGACAGGGACGGGGGTTTGCCGACTTCTACCTCAGACGAAACCAAAGAAACAAGCCTTCAGCTTAGACGACAAAGCCTTTGCTTCCTCCAAATCAGGATCCCCAAGCGAGGAACTTCCTATGATGGCGGGTGGCGATACTACAGTGGGGTGCAACATTGGGGTGTAGGTTTACGGCTCAGGGTCTTCGGGTTTAGGGTTTCGGGTTTCGGGCTCAGGGTCTTAGGGTTCTAGTTGCAGGGTATAGGAGGCATAGGCCTTGAAGACTGAGAGTTTACACAGACTGGGGGAGTCTCTGAAACCTAAGCCCTAAAACCTAAACCCTAGGGTTTAGGGTTTAGGGTTTAGGGTTTAGGGTTTAGGGTTTAGGGTTTAGGGTTTAGGGAAACCCAAAATCCTCAAGCGAGAGGCCCAGTGAGCCATGTCATTTGCTCTTGCAGCTTGTTGATCTCCACTTCCACGAACGTCTGGAATTTGCCCTGGTTTCCTTAAGTCGCCGCCAAATCGTGTTAAGGGTTTAGGGTTTAGGGTTCAGGGTTTAGGTGGAGGGTTTAGGAAAAAAAGCTCCATTCCTGAGCCGTATACCCCAAACTCCAACATAGTAATGCCTTTGGTCTGGGTTCACACTGAAAAGTCCGTGCATAAGTGCCAATTACAAGACTAAGTTAGGATCCCTTTAACCCAATTTTGGTCCGTTTTACACTCCAGGGGGAACCTCCTTGTAAGGGCCTACTGTGAAGAAGAACGCGTCGGGGCCTAGTGCCCAGGTAACCTACAAAGGTGACTTTTTGGTGTTTGTACTATAGGGGGCCTTCATAATTAGAAAAGGGTATTTGGGTGTTATTGTAGTGTACTATAGGGACCACACGGGAATACTATTAGTAACTATTCCGACTCCGACAGTACCTTTGGAATGTTCATGCTTATGCATGTATAGCTTCAAGCACAGTGGTCGCCCTTGACAAACTACGCTCATCCTGATTGCAGGCCTTGGTAGCTCCATCTTCGAAACCCCCCAGCCCCCAAGTATGGGTTCTACAACAGCTTAGAGAAAGGTCCTGGGCCGCTAAACCCTAAACCCTAAACCCTAAACCCTAAACCCTAAACCCTAAACCCTAAACCCTAAACCCTAAACCCTAAACCCTAAACCCTGTCCCAGTGGGCATACATTCCGGACATCAAAGAAACTTGCTGGGGGCGTAGGGGGCAGGAGGGGTCGGGGGAGTCGCGTTAACTGGGTCTCGGGCAAACACCCTCCACCCATTAAAATGTAGCACTTCGTAAGACACAGGCCTTCGCCTAAGCCGTACAAACCCAAGCCCGAAAAACTCGAAGCACATGGCCCGGGTGACGGATCAGCCATGTCTGATCGTGAATGAGCCTGGTGCTCGGATCACACAGGCATTCGTGACAAGAGGGTGGAAAGGTTGTTCAACTTAGGGTATGGGAACTAAGCTAGGATGGCCCTTAAAACCCTCAGAAAAGAAGTTCCTGAACAAGGGAAAATATGCAATGTCCTAAGGGCCTACCGAGTAAGAGGGTTTAACTACAACGTTGCGGCTGCAGTTTGCAGACAGCAAGCTTGGGCTTTCGAAGGCTTCATAGTTTAGGGTTCAGGGTCTGGGGGGTTTCCGAAAGTACCCGCTCTGGTTCCTTTAAGGGGATTCGGTTCTATTTTGGGGTAGAAAAGCGGTACCCCTATTTTGGGAAATACCCGTATTCTGTGTAGACATGAGCCCGTTCATGATCGGTCTAGGGTTCAGGGTTCAGCGTTCAGGGTTTAGGGTTTAGGGTTTAGGGTTTAGGGTTTAGGGTTTAGGGTTTAGGGTTTAGGGGCGGGTTAGGGTATTGGGCTCACTGAGGCCGAATGACCCAGGATTTCCACCTCGAATCGTAAGGGCCCAAGTTCTCGAGGGAAGGCCTTCTCCACCATACATGGGGGGAGCAAACTGATTTATTCTTCTTGGATCCATATGATACAATGTTGCAGTCCGGATACCAAAATAAGCCAGAGGGCCGGGGGGGGGGGGGGATGTTGCCCCCCCCCCCCCTCCCCCAAAACCCTAAACCCTAAACCCTAGACCCTAAACCCTAAACTAACTTCAAAGGAGGCACTTTCCAACGTCGATGGCTCTCGCTTGACCGCGGAGCCGCAGGCAACCCATCAAGAACTCCTGGGGCTAAGTCAGTTTAGGGTTTAGGGTGACCCAGGAGTAACCTAGGAATAAATACCCTGTTGGGTTTAAAGGGGATTACAAGGGAACCCAACCCCAAACAAAAGGGAATAAGTGTCTACTCTGGGTCCTACCCATGGCCTGGCCCGGCCACTTCAGAACATCCGAAGATAGCGGTTCTCACAGCCCAAAACGCATACAGTTCTGTGGACATGCAAGGAGGGGCCCCCTTACTATACGAACTATAGTTAAGGGACTTGTAACCTAAGTTAGGATCCTTATAACCCAATTTAGGGCCGTTATAACTCGTATAACTAGGGGTCCCCCTCCTTGTGAGCATGCTGAGTCCTTCCTGCAAGGTCTGGATATGCTCGGGGTTTAGGTCTTAAAACTTTTTTAAACTTGGGGTCTCCCTGGGGCTCTAAGTTCTGCAAAGAGTAGTACCTACTTTGGGCTAATAAGCGGCTAGTATACTATATAGGTACCAAGGACCCTAAACCCCCCTACTTTGGAGTAAACCCTTTTTGGAGCCTTAGGGTCTCTTAGATCTTTTGGAGCTCTTGGGGGTTTGAAGGGTTCGGCTGAAGGCTATTCCAGAACATGATCCTCTTAAACCCAGTACGGAAACATGTCACATGTCCCAAGGGCCTATCTGGCTACAAGGAGGGGGCCCTTCTAGGCTATAAGTAGAGTTCTAAGGACCCTAAACCCTAAACCCTAAACCCTAAACCCTAAACCCTCTGATAGTAATGGTCCGAGGGTTGAAGGCCTCCTCGCCCTGAATCCCATGTCCTCGATTTTCACGTCACCACCAGACTCGAGGTCCAGAAGTTTGAAGAAAGACCACGCCTCAACTGCGATACCCCCTAAAATTGGGGGTTTAGGGTTTAGGGTTTAGGGTTTAGGGTTTAGGGTTTAGGGTTTAGGGTTTAGGGTTTAGGGTTTAGGGATCATGTGGGGGTTTCCGAAATCAGGCGTACCTTGTTGGGGTCCGTACTTTAAAGGGAACCCTACTATTTAGGGGGTCCATGTTGGGGGTGCCTTGTTTGCGTCATCCCCATGTCAGAAACCCCAGACTCTAAACCTCCCATGACCTTGAAAGCCGTAATCCTAAAGTCCTAAACCCAAACAGCATTGCAGCGCAAGCCAAAAAAATCCTGAACACAAAGCCCGCAACCCGCCCGCAATCCTGAATCCAAAGAGTACCGCAAGCAGGTTAACAACCCCCCCCCCAACCTCCCATCGCCTGGAAATGACACATCAAATGCGCGAAGCTAACCTGTCAATCTTTAAAGTTAAATGCTGCTTCCGAAAATACCCGAGTTCCTATAGCGCTTGTCGAAAACCGCTCAATTCCTGCCTAAACCCCTGCGCCTTCGAATCGCAAGCCCCATCTCGGAACCCCGAAAGCACTCAATTGTACTTCGCATTTTGTGGCTGCTAGCTAGCGCCTGGCCCTAAACCCTACACCCCATATAAACCCTAAACCCTAAACCCTACACCAAATGGAAACCCTAAACACCTTAAACCCTCAATGTCTAAAACCCTAAACCTTCAAGGCCCGGATAAATAGAAGTTGCATGTGATTCAACACGAGCAGCTCGTTAGTAGTCATGTAGTTTGGGGCTTTTAAGGCGTCAACAGACAGGCCTTCAAGGCCCCCGAAAGCCACACAAACCCTGTACATTGGGATGTTCCCCCTTGTACAAACAGTCCTTAAGGGTTTCGGGTTAAGGGTTAAGGGTTCGTGATTATACTAGGGGGTAATAGAATCCCTGTTAAGGACTATTTGTATAAGGGGGAACATCCCAACCTATACAACTTCTATAAACCCAAAAACCTCAATCCGAAACCCGAACCCTGAACCCCAAACCCTAAACCCTAACGCCTAAAAGCCGAAAAGCCTAAAAGCCTAAAAGCCTAAAAGCCCAAAAACCCAAAAGCCTACAAGCCTAAAAGCCGAAACCCTAAACCCTAAACCTGTAGGCACGGTCCAAGTTGCATCCCACACGTCAAGGCCCAGGACCTCCGAGAAGTTTTAAGGTGTCCAGGGTTTCTATGGGTTGTAGGGTTTAGGGCTTTGGGATGTTTAGGGTTTAGGGTTTAGGGTTTAGGGTTTAGGGTTTAGGGTTTGGGGTTTGGGGTTTGGGGTTTCGGGTTTGGGGTTTCGGGTTTGGGGTTTCGTGTTTGGGGTTATGGGATTGGTTTTGGATTTAGGGTTTAGGGTTCAAGATGTGGGGTTTCGGGGTTTTGGGATGTGGGTCTCAGAGTTTCGGGGCAGATTCGGGCTTCGGGGTTTCGGGTTTCGAGGGCTTCAAGTTCCAGAGTCTGTTGCTTCAGGGTTTGTAGGGGTCTTAGCCCTAAGCCCTAAGCCCTAAACCCTAAACCCTAAACCCTAAACCCTAAACCCTAAACCCTAAGCCCTAAACCCTAAACCCTGAACCCTAAACGCTCCCGAGGTCCTGGCGGGCACCCTACACATAGGGGTCGGCGGCCCATGGCCCTTGCAGGTGTATTACAAACGTTTGGAGGTAGGCCCTTTTCCCCCGGGTGACATAAGAATACCACGTTTAGGGTTTAGGGTTTAGGGTTTAGGGTTTAGGGTTTAGGGTTTAGGGTTAGGGTTGATCGGGTTTTGGGGCTTAGGGTTCGCTCCTAGATCCTGGTCTTGGAGGGACTCAGGGGTCTGGGGCACCTAGGGTTTTTGTTTAGGGTTTAGGGTTTAGGGTTTAGGGTTTTAGGGTTTAGGGTTTAGGGTTGTAGACGAATCACGGGTCTAGGGTTTAGGGTTTGGGGTTTGGGGTTTCGGGTTTAGGGTTTAGAGTTGGGGGTAGAACTTGAAGTCCCCCTACAGCCGACATTCGCATCCTGGCGAAAGCCCTCAAAACCCTAAGAGCCTAAACTCCTAAATCCCTGAAGCTCTAAAAGGCCATCCTTCCCAAAGGCTACACCCTAAACCCTAAACCCTAAACCCGAAACCCTAAACCCTAGACACAGTTGGCTCCCTCATGCCCGGCAACTGCCTCAAAGTACGCACGAACAGCGGGCGAGTTGATCTTCTCCTCGAAGCGTGCCTGGGTCTCCAGATGTCGGCTGGAGGTTTAGGGTTTAGGGTCAGGGTTTAGGGTTTAGGGTTTAGGGTTTAGGGTTTAGGGTTTAGGGTTTGGGGTTTGGGGTTTGGGGTTTAGGGTTTGGGGTTTAGGGTTTAGAGTTTAGGGTTTAGGGTTCAAGGTGGGATCGAACACCCTCAACCCCAAGCTCTATAACCCCTCTATCCTAGCCCCGCCCAAGCCCTAAACCCTAAACCCTAAACCCTAAACCCTAAACCCTAAACCCTAAACCCTAAACCCTAAACCCTAAACCCAAAACGAGTTTGGAGAAGAACTTGGCACCTGATTTCACGGGGCCAAGGGAGGCCTTGAGGTGGTGAGGTTTGGGTTTCTTGGGGTTTAGGGTTTAGGGTTTAGGGTTTAGGGTTTAGGGTTTCGGATTTAGGTTTAGGGTTTTAGAAGGGCTCCTTGTTCTTCCACACCCGTCCCAATGTGGATGGAGTTTCGGATTTAGGTTTGGGGGCATGGTGTTTAGGATCTAGAGTTGCAAGGGTGCCTCTAAACCCTGGTATCTATATGGCGCTGATTCGGTAACGCGCAAGAAAACACAAACCCGACACGCCAGGGATTCATGGGCTATTGACTATTGCTTCGGAACTTAAACAAAATTCACGTAGTCAGATGCAAAATAAGTAAGGTTTCGCGTGTAGGGTTTACGGTGCAGAGTTTAGGGATTAAGGTTTAGGGTTAGGTTTCAGGTTTGGGATACAGCCCTTATAAAGAAGAACATTTTCTACTTGTATTTGTTGGGGGCTTCGCTATTTCTAGTGATGGAGAGGTTGAAAGGATTAGGTGTGGGGTTAAGGGTTGCAGGGTTTCAGGGTGTCAAGGCTTGACGGGTTTAGGCTTCAAGGTTTAGCAGCTCACTAAAAACATCCGGCCCGCAACAACAGAAGCACACCCCACACATGGACTTTGGGGTTCTAAAGCCTAAAACCTGAAGCCTACACCCTACCCTAAACCCTTCCCCAAAGGGTCCATGTACCTACATAGTATATACTTCGGCTTCAAGGGGTTCCTATTTAGTAGCTTTAGGGCCCAAGTTATATACTATATAGGTACATGGACCCTCAGGGTTATAAACCCTGCATTGAAACAGTCAACGGCTTTGGACGTTTCATGACTCGGTCACAATTGGGGCGAAGTGTCGGGACCCGGAGATTCCACCAGAGCCCTAAAGGGCTTAAGATTTATAGCAGAAGCCAAAAAGTTGGAAAGTCAAAAGCCTCAATTCCTAAGAGTAAAGTATAGGAAATCCCAGCACTTTCTGTCCTTAAAAAGCTTTCCAACTTTTTGGGGTTTAGGCTTCAGGGTTTAGGGTAAGACGTACGCATGCCAGGGGACGAAGGTGATGGTTTGAGTCTTCTCGTCCCCGATCTTGCTGAAGAGCTGGCGAATTCTGCTGATATGAGCCTGCTTGTTCCTGACATGCTCAGCTGGATATGCAACTGATGGACTAGAGTTCTATCTTAATAATTATACCCTTAAAGAACTTGAAATTGAAGCCCAAGTAACGGTATGACGGTATGTGTTCCCTATCTCAGACGTTGTCAAGAGAAAGCCTACACCCCCCTAATGCCTAAAGCAGGTTGAGATGCGGAGGCCCTTAAGCCTGGACGTGTAAAACAACCTTCCAAAGCCTTCTACCATTCTACCGCAGAAAAGTCTGTACCCCAGAGCAAGCAGGGGGGGGGGGGACGGGGAGGGGGGGGGGACGGCGGGGGGGGGGGGGGGGGGAAGGAGAGGGGGACGGAGGGGGGGAAAGGAGGGGGCGGGACGGGACGGAGGGGGGGGGGGGGGGGGGCCGGGGGGGTGGGGGGACGGGGTGGGAAGGAGGGAAGCGGGGTGGGGGGACGGGGTGGGAAGGAGGGAAGCGGCAAGAGAGCCTTGGTTGCACTGACACGGTTCCCTCAATTCAACTCAACCCTTCATGCATCTTCAGCTTAAGGTTTCGATTGTCCCGGGTCTAGGGAAAGTGGGTTTGGGGTTTAGGGTTTAGGGTTTAGGGTTTAGGGTTTATTGTAAGAGCGCTGCACCCTGAATCTCGGGAGCTTGGCTTCCGACTAGAAGTCCCTCAGTTGCCATGAGCACAAGGGCATAAAGGATACCAATCTTTCCTCACTTCACCCACTACTAATTGCTTAAGAACCCCGAAACAACAGATAAAATCATATGCTTCTTTAACAAGGGTAATATAGGGATTTGTTGTTAATATTCTTTTGGGGTCCTTAAGCAAATAGTAGCCCACCCTACTTTGGAGTAAACCCTGGAACGAAAGTGTATATGTTTTAAGGTATAAGTAGCTATAACTATAACAGGAACCCAGAACCACGAACACTATTACAGTATAGTACTCCAAAGCCCAGATAAAGGCTGCTGGGTGTAGGGTACTAAGTCAACCTCAACCCCAAACCCTAAACCCTAAACCCTAAACCCTAAACTACCCTAAACCCCAAACAAGGAAAGGAGGTGAGTGGATGGTGCAGGTCCCCTGAACCAGAAGACCTGAAGATAAAACCCCCTTTGAACTCCAGTGGTTGTGCCACATGTACAAACAAAAAAGAACATATATATATATATATACATATCCACAGATATATACAAACGTATATATATATATATATAGATATATACATATATAGTGTTTCTCATGAAGTAATGATATACATATTTTCTTTAAAAAAAACAGCGGACCCTCACAGCCGGCAAACTGAAAACCCGATTCCCTTTACAGCAACACAAGCAGTGAAGCGTCTTCAGCACGGAGTGCACCATCGCCGCGTGGTCGTTCTGCGCGCTCTCCATGGCGGATTGGCCTGGGGTTTAGGGTTTAGGGTTAAATTAGGGTTTAGGGTTTAGGCTTTAGGGTTTAGGGTTTAGGGTAAAGGGTTTAGGGATGTTTGGGGTAAAGGCTTTTTGGGGCTTTGGTGTTTTGAGCTTTAAGGTTTTTTTTGCAACAGAAGTACAACAGAACCTGGGGAGAGCCTCGCAAACTTGGTACCCCTGCGCTGTAGGGTTTAGGGTTTAGGGTTTAGGGTTTAGGGTTAGGGTTTAGGGTTTAGGGTTTAGGGTTTAGGGTTTAGGGTTTAGGGTTTAGGGTTTAGGGTTTAGGGTTTAGGGTTTAGGGTTTAGGGTTTCTTCGATAGATCTGCTTGTCCCACCCTAGACCCCTAAAGCCTAATCCCCAAACCCTCTGTGGGAATGCATTTTCCAGATCCTCACTCCAGCGGATTCCTAACCGCTGCAAGTTCCAGCCCTATGTTTTTTAGGGTTTAGGGTTTGGGGTTTAGGGTCTAAGCGCCAAACTCTTAAGAATTAACCCTATACCTGTGGAGTTCTAGCAACCTTGTGGGGGTTCCTGCACCCGAGAGGAACCGAGGAAGAACATGGGTGCCCTTGTTTTGCCTGAAAGGGGCGTACAAGGGAACCTAAGCCCAATACAACATGTTATGACAGGGAAGAAGGGCCCCTGGTTCTTAGTAGGGAATGAAGGAAATAGGGCCTGTATATATATATATATATACCTTTTAATGGATGAAACAGGGTACCTCATTCCCTCATTCCCTACTTAGGAATGCCTTGCCATTCGTGCAGTCTCTGAAAAGGGGTAGTTGGGTGTTCTGGCACGTGAAGCCCTAAACCCTGCTGTGTTTAGGGTGTAGCGTTTAGGGTAGGGGATAGGATTAGGGGGACCCTTGGGGAAATGGACCCTCTGAATAAGGTCCCTGTTTAAGAGAGCCAGAAGCGGGTTAAGAAGGGGTTCTCTTTCGAGTGCCCCCATTATCCTACCTAGGATAGGGTTTTGGGTACATCAGACATGCCTCGTAGGCTTAGGGATCGCAGTTTGGGAGCCACGACGAGTGAGAACGAGCTCACAGGCAAAGCTGTACATACATGATGGCCATGCTAAAGTACGCCTAAACCCTAAACCCTAAACCGTAAACCCTAAACTCTAAACTCTTAACCCTAAACCCTTCAGGCATGCAACCAAAAGACATCATCAATGCCTCAAGCCCTGTATCCCTTCACCCATCAGAAACACCACCGACTCACTCAGTGCCCGTGGGGCCGAAACCTGAACTGCAACCCAAGCACGTGCCTTTTCTCTAAACCCTAAACCCTAAACCCTCAAAACTCAACCCTAAACCCTAAACCCTAAACCCTACACCCTCAAGGGTGGACCCATGACCCTGAACCCTAATACCCTAAACCCTGAGGCCAAGATGCAGAAGACAGCTGTAACGACCTGGCTGCGACAGCAAGCTCCCTCTCAGGCAGCAGCCCTAAACCCTAAACCAAAAACCCTAAACCCTAAACCCTAAACCCTGAACCCTAAACCTTCCCAAACCCTAAACCTCCCTAAACCCTAAAGAACATCGGGGCCGCCTTGATATGTGTTTTTTTTTCTCTCTCTCTCTCTCTCTCTTTCTCTCTCCGAAAGCTCGGCGCACCCTCTCATTGTAAGGGTGTCTTCGTAGGGTTTAGGGTTGTGGGTGTAGGGTGTAGGGTAAAGGGTTTAGGGTTTAGGGTTCAGAAGCACGATGCACATGCTTTGCATAAGGGGTGCACTTTGTGCCAGAGCCCGAACAGGGCAAAATGAGCACCGCTCGGCTTCCTAGCCCTAAACCCTAAACCCTAAACCCTAAACCCTGAACCTGAACTCCTCGGCTTGTGGGGCTCTTAGGCTAGGCTGCAAAGGGCTCACAGGCTTTGCGGGGGCTGCTCGGATTCGGGTTTAATAGGGCTTAGGGTTTAGGGTTTAGGGCTTAGGGTTTGGGGCTGACAGGATTTGCAGGGCTCATAGGACCTGTGGCAGTTTTATGGGTTGCAGGTTGGCGGCTGCATCTCCTCCCTCAAACGTACCTGTCTCCCTTTAGCAGGCACCATTTCGGTACTCACTACGCTCTTTTGTGAGCTTTCTTATGGCTATTCCGTCACAACAACGATTGCTACTTGTTACTATTGCTACTACTCGTCATCATTGTCCTTCGACTCTTTGTTGATTTAGGGATTTAAGCACGGGGCGCTGCACAGTTTCACAGTCAGAGGAGAGGAGGGGTCATGGCTTTGAGGGTTTGGGTTTGGACTTTGCGCTCGGAGTGCTTCGGAGCTGGGGTGGTGTGTTGGCGACGGCACCAAGCCCAAAATCCTCAAGCCCTGAAACTCCAAAACCCTCTAAATCCCCCCGACTCCCCCCCCTTCTTTCATGCGGTCCGAGGCTCGTTGAGGACCGCAAAGTAGGTGAAAAAAATATAAAACAAAAAGAGGAAGACCCATGCTGGTGAGATCCATCTTAATGGAGACAGCATGAGGTGCCAACCTTAGGCGCGAGGTCTGCATGGTTTAGGGTTTAAGGTGTAAGGTTTGGGGTTTCGGGTGCTTTATCATTAGAGCCTAATCCTTCTCACCTGGCGCAAACCCTGCATCCTAGATCCGTACCCACAGGAGCTACTGCTTTTATTCAGGGCCAACAAATAGACTAAATAAACAATTCAAATCAACCCCGGAAGAACTACCAACCCTAAACCCTAAGCCCCAAGCCCCAAACCCTAAACCCTAAACCCTAAACCCTAAACCCTAGCGCCGGGAAACTACTCAAGAACCCGAATGACCCCTGCGATGCGAAGGCAAGGGTCGTACGCTAGGCCTGATAAGCGGGGCGTGGGGTTCAGGGTTCAGGGTTCAGGGTTTAGGGTTTAGGGTTTGGGGTTTGGGGTTTAGGGCTTAGGGTTTAGGGTACCCTAAGTTGGGTCTGAAGAAAAAACTACTCCAAATAAGAAACAACCGGTAGGGTTGATTTGGTCCCCGAATAGGGTTTCTCCAGCATGGTCCGCAAACCCTAAACCCTAAACCCTGAGCTTTAAACCCACACCCTTGGCTTTTGAGTTCTGGTGGGGGGCTTCAGGAGTCGTCCCTGCAGGCCCAGCGTGTTCTTTATACTGTCTGAGTATTCGGGTATGGGGTTTAGGGTTGCGGGCTTAGGGTTTAGGGTGATAGGAAGAAGCTGACTCTTGGGGCTCCAGGTTTAAGGGTCGCAGGGTTTAGGGCTTGCCCAGACAGGGTTATGTACAGGCTGCACTTAAGCATGCTGCTGGAAGTAAATCTCTGGCCATCAACAACTCTCGAGGTTTGGGGTTTAGGGTTCATTCCAAACCTTAGACCCGAAAAGCCTAAACCCTATTGCTCTTTGGGCTGGTTCTAGCCATGTCAGAGGCCGCGTCCTTGTTCCTAAAACCTGAAACTCGAAGCATGTCCCCCACACACACACACACACACGCAACCTGAAATATGTGCAATCGTACCTTGGGGTTTTCCGAAAATGAGGTTATCTTATTGGGGCCCTTGTTATGCGGGAATCCTACTAAGTGGAGCTGTTTCTTTGGGGAGGTCCCTTATTTTCGTAAACTCCCACCTGTATCATGCAATTCGATGCTATCTTTTTCTTCTACTGGACAATGAGATGCATTGCCCCTTTAAGCTTGCAAAGGAAGTCACCGAACCATGCACGCTTAGACCCTAATACCTAAACCCTAAGCCCACAGCCCTAAACCCTAATAATCCCCAAACCCTAAACCCTAAACCCTAAACCCTCAGCCGTCAACCCTACAGTAAACCCTGTGACGATCCAAGGTTGCT